>JASPKZ010000009.1:872500-1480000 GCA_030220185.1 Diploptera punctata
GAAAAACGTTTGAAATGGTATGGACACCTCATAAGAATGGATGAAGAGAAAATACCAGAGAAGATCCTCAATTGGAAGCTAATGGAAGATGTGGAAGAGGCAGGCCTAGAGAACGAGGATGGATGGAGTGAAGAGAAGTATGGAAGCTAGAGATTTTTTGATGGAAGAAGATGCTTTAGACCGGAACCTCTGGCGACAAATCACTTTGGGTTGAAGGAGAAATATTGTATTGTGGCATATTCATAAATATAATAATAGTAATAATAATAATAATAATAATAATAATAATAATAGTAATAATAATAATACGAAAAATGGGGATTTAAGATACATTTGGACAAACCGAAGTATATGGTAATAGGAGACGAATCGAAAGATCTGGTTTTAGAAGAAGGTCATGGAAAGATAAAAGCATGTGTCGAATTTATTTTTCGGAACAAAAATTACTGCTGATGGATGTCATGATGCTGAAATTGATGAGAGGATAAAAAAAGGCTAAATCTGCAATATCAAAATTAAATTGCGTTTTATGGATTTAGAAGATAAGTTTTAGAACAAAAACAACATTTTAATACTATAATGAGTGCAATGACATACAGTATAGAAACATGGGAATTAAAATATAGAGCAATAAGTAAATTAAATAACGCAGAAGTGGATTTTTGAAGAAAAGATAAAATAAGAAGCAATGTAAATAAACAAAAGAAAAATGTTCATCAAACTGCAATTGTAGATTTCATATAAAACAAACAATTAAAATGTGTCAAGAAAAATTAATGACGGAAGAGAGATTCGCAAAAAGAATGCTAGGATGGATAAACTTGGTACAAGAAGAAGTTGATGGAGTTTTGAGTACCATGAGACAAAAAAGATTGAACAATGGATATTGGAATGACAGATGTGGAGGAGAATGACAGTAGATTAATTGGACATGGGAAGATGTTGTGAAACATTGTGAAAACTACTGAATAAATAAATAAATAATAATAATAATAATAATAATAATAATAATAAGTCCACCGTTGTGGTTTCGGGGTAGCGTGCTGCCTTGTCACGCAGCGGGCCCGGGTTCGAACCCCGGTCGGGACAGTTTTTCTGGGTGAGGTTTTTATCGGGGTTTTTCCTCACCTGTAAGACAAATGTCAGGAAAGCTTTAAGGCCCAAACGGTCTCCGAAATCATATGGCCATCGCAATCATCATCATTCATATTCATCTTAGGTTAAGCTTAGGATTAGGGACTCTCCTGGCGCACCACTATCATTATCATCACCCATCATATCATCGGGGCAACATAACCCCGCCTTCTAGGCGCCCCAATCTCAGAAGTGGGTTACAAGTACGCCATGTCAGGAGAGAAACCAGGAATGTCGAAAGACAAACCTGGGGCATTTAAAAAAAATAATAATAATCATCATAGCGCTATAGCCTGCTTTGAGCAGAATTTAATCGATCTTCCTTGATCCAAGTAATACTATAGTTTCCAACTAGATGCCTTCTCAAGGTCATGTAATAACCACATGCTACTCGCTGACATCTATATAGAAATGAGCATACCTAAATTAGTCTGCTTAAATAAACATCCCACTAGGGGAGCACCCATGTCCCCAGAGGGACGAACGTGAAACAATCTACCAAAAAAAATCGATTCTACTTGTAATACGAAGCTAATCCCGATGCCTGAGGAGAGATTTCTATGTCTGTAAATTTTCCCATGCATATTAGACATATTTAACCTACCACACATTTATGTCAAATGGCTTTTAACTTTCTGGCATATTCAATTTTTGTTTTTTCGAGAATATTAATGGACCTTGTCTCCTGTCGAATCTACTGGTCTCGCCCTTAGAACAGAACGCATTTCACCAAGATCAAGTTTGGTCTAACTAATAAAGATGATAGAATATTATATTATTATTATTATTATTATTATTATTATTATTATTATTATTATTATTATTATTATTATTATTATCCATTAATACATTTTACGATAGGAAAATCTTTAATTTACTGTAACAGACCAAACGTTAAAATAAAAGTTTTATTTTAAGAGCTGTTCTATAAATTTATTTCGCTGCTCGTTATAATTTTACAGGACAAAGGAGTCAAAACTTAGATAATTAATTTCCAAGTTAAGAAGTTTGATCGCCCAGGACACCAGAACACTTGGTACGCATACTATTAGCTGTTGGTATTTAAAACTTTCGTTTTGAGAAGGATCACGATTTTCTTTCGTTTTCAGTGTCATTGTGCATAATGTCAAATGAATTGTTTCGTGGATAAAGGGCTTCAGACCATTTTCAGATATCTTTATTGGTGTCTTCTGCATTTCTTACTTGTATGTTTCTCCTGAAAAAAGTACTCATAGATTTCACATATATTCACACCAGTGAAGACGTATTGAATTGGCCCCTTTTAGTGTGAAATTGTGTGTAGAAGAGAACAGAACTGGCTAATGTAATCCCAGTATTGTAAAAACAAAAAATGACTAAGGCATTTCTCATAAAGCATTTCAAATTATTATACTAATTAAGATATATTGCTGTAGCATAAATATCTGATTCTCGCTCTCTTAAGCCCCACTACATACTGTTAAAATCCCTTGCAGCCACCTAAAATTGATGTTCGATGATAGTCTACCAATTGAAGCACTACATATCGTTTCGCAGAAGAAAACTTTGCGTTGTTCCGGTAATTACAGTATAATTGCCTACAGTATATTTTTCATGATATTAATTCCTGTAAAATAAAAAAAATACGTACATGACGTACACTTTGAAGAAGTGGTTGAATTTAAAATATCTAGGAACAATAATTACAAATAGGAATGAGATACTAACTAACTAACTAACTAACTCACTGGCACTACCGAACCCGAAGGTTCATGGCCGCGCGGACATAAGCTCTCCATACATCCCTATCCTGAGCTAATGCTTTCCAATCATTCCCTGTATAATCTACTTCCCTCAAATCATAGTTAATGTTGTTCTCCCACCTCATTCTTGGTCTACCAATTGGACGTTTTCCCTCTGGCTTTCCTACAAGAAGCTTCCATGCATGTCTTTCATTCCCCATACGTGCAACATGTCCTGCCCATCGCAGTCTACGAGACTTAACTGTTCTCATTATATCTGGCTTCCTATAAAGACCATGTAGTTCATTGTTATGTAGTCTTCTCCATTCACCTGTCTGTTCATCTCTCTTTGGTCCAAAAATTTTCCTAAGAACTTTATTCTCAAATACTCGTAATCTCCTTTCCTCCCTTAAAGTAAGAGTCCAGGTTTCGCATCCATATAATATAACTGGTAGAATAATAGTTTTATATATTTTCAGCTTAACGTTTTTTGAAAGGAGTTGGGACATCAAAAGTCTCTGCAATGCATAATAGCATGCATTTCCAGAATTGAGCCTATGTTTAATTTCTTTTTGCATCTCATTCCTATTTGTGATTATTGTTCCTAGGTATTTGAATTCAGCCACTTCCTCAAAATTTCCCTCATTTGTCATTAGCTGTCCATTTCCATTATATACTGAATTTCTACGTGTGAAATGAGATACAGAAAGATATTAAACACAGGCTCAAATCAGGAATTGCAGGCTGTTTCGCATAACAGGTACATTTATCATTCTATCTTATAACATAAAACATTAAACTGAAAATATACAAAACTCCTCTTCATCCAGTTATATTATATGGATGTGAAACTTGGGCTCTTACTTTAAGGGATGAGAAAGCATTACGAATATTTGAAAATAAAAGTTCTTAATTATTTTGCAATTAAAGCTCGGTATATACCATTAAAATAAAATAAAAATTCAACGAAATTCGACATTAGAAGTGAGGATTATCTGAAAGTTATAATTTAAAAATAAGTCTAGCGGCCACCATGTTTGTTTTCTCAAAACGGAACTTAGAATTTATTTAAATAAAGATAGAATGTATTCTGTAAACCAGCATAACTGGGTCATAAATTCGAATTTCTGAAGAATTAGCTTATTTTACGCAATTCCTGAATGACGGACTTTCTTTCTAACAAGGCATTAAATACAAAATGGTACCTGGTAAAACAGTCCTCAACTAAATTGTTAAACTTCATCAAGTAGTTCCTTTCAAAAAGCAATGTTTCATCATCTGCATTTTACTGGTACTGATGTTGTTGTATATGTTGGTCTGGGAATGTGTTATCATTGATTCGGTCTGTATTGTTCGCTTCTTTCAGAAACTCAATGAGAACATACCCACAGACCTAAACCCGTTGTGTAACTTATACAACAACATCAGTACCAGATAAAATACGGAAGATGAAACATTGTTTTTGAAAGGCCTCCATATTGGAACCACTTGCTAAAGTTTTAATAATTTAGTTGATGATGACTGTTTCATTAGGTACCAATTTTGTATTTAATATCTTATTACATAATCTCAATGGTGCTTTAAAATTAATTTAAAAGTGTTGATTTCTTTCTAACGTCATTTTTAAGATTATCCATAGCTTATTTTTTTCTTTAATAGACTAAATGGTGTGTGTGTGTGTGTGTATTATTGTAAGAATGGGTTTTGTTTTTTTGTACATGGTATTTTAGATTGCGTCATTCATTTAAAGCTCAGATTACTTTGTATCCCAGACCAAATTCCATTGTCAAGAAATCAAAGACGTGTCGGTGGTTAACGAAGGTATTGCGGCGATAAGATCTATAGGACCTAATATTAATAAGAGTAACTGTACATCATCGCCACATGCTTTTACCAGACAAAATATAATCAATGTCTACTGAGTACGTCCTGTGTCCATTTAGTTTCTTGTGTAATAAAAAGTTCATTGCGCAGGAACTGCGTAAACTAAACGAAATCTTCACTAAGTCGAATTCATGTTCCGATTTTGCAGATTAACAAATTCGACCTTACTTTTCTTATTAAAATACTGCATGAAGTTTCCTTGACTATTTAACTCATAGACTGATAATTTTGCCCCTTCCTGTTGATAATCTTGCATCTTCCTGCTGATAATTTTGCCTCTTCCTGTTCGTGATGAGAGATATCTCCGCAAATTAACTTATTTGACAAGGATATCGATTCAACAATGTACGATCAATATGGCACAACAGGACATGCCAAAAGAAATTTAAAAATTATCAAAAACTTAGTTCTGTTGCTCTAAAAAAATATTAAAAGTTGTATAATGAATCTGGATTATTGTTAATAGTTATTTCTATACAATCATTTGTTATTGATTTTTCCCAAGCCCAAAGATATTTAAGAGCAAAGATATGCTATTTATAACTAACCAGCCGGCTTAGAAATCGCCCGGAAGTATGATCGGAATACATAACCTTACATTTGGTAATTATTAAAAATTATAATTATTTTAACTTCTGATGTTGTATTATTCGCTAAATAGTCACTCCAAATCCAACGCGAGGTTGAGTTTTTCATTAGACAAAATCACTCGCGACTTCGTAGTTCGTGATTTTTTGCGAAAAACACAACTTCTTCTTAGAATACTGTTGATAAAAACAAACATGGTGACAGCTAGGACAGATTTTCAATTTTTCTTTTCGGGTAACCCCCACATCTAATAGACAAATTTGGCTGATTTTTAAAAACACCTTCCTCGTTTCATTTCAATGGAATATACCGAGTTTAATTCCAAAAAGAATATATAAAATGTCGTTCTCTAGAACCATTTATTAGCTCAGGATAGGGATGTATGGCGAGTTCATATCCGTACGGACAAGAAACTACGGGTTCGATAGAGCCAATGAGTTGGTTAGTTAGTTAAAACCATTTTTAAATTTCCACTTCATATATATATATATATATATTGAGACGAATATGATACGGCCCTAATAATGATTAATGAATATAAGAAATGAATAAATAATGAAGGAATAGAATATAGTTAAAAATAAAATAAGTTTCATATTGGTAAATAGTTCTCACAAGAAGCGGTTGAAACCCCAAGTAAAAGAGGTCATAAACATGTAACTCCTCAAATTAGACCTGAAATGTTTAAGCTGGGTCTAGCTTCAAAACTCACGTTTGGGAGAAATGTCAGACTCCAAATTTACAATCGCGTTAAGCCCAAGCTGGCAAACACGGTCCCTAGCCGTGAGAATAAAATCTAAAGGTAGGTGGTGGTTTAAATAAAATAGTTACGCCCTTGGTGGACATGTGATTAAATATTCTAACCAATCAAAATGAGAGTTAGGGTAAAGACCATATATGGGAATAATTGGTCCTGACTTCGATACGGAACTCATGAGGACAAAATTTAATACACTTACACTTGTACTTATACTCGACACTTAGAAGGAAGAAGATCTTGATTGTTTAGTAAAAAAATATCTAGTAACAACGATTATGGACTTAGGGAAAATCTCCCGAACTCATTAGTCATTTGCTAGTCCTCATTAGCGAAATATCGAAGGCCAGGGACAGAACAGTTTTATTTTCACTGTGTAACGTAAATTGACAGAGATTAATTAAATAAAATAATTCAAATAATTAGTGATTATCTGTTCCCACGCAATTCTCCTTCCGAACCCGTTATACATATATAAATATACTGCCCCAAAGTGGCGCCCAACGTGGGGCCTTTTACTGTGACAAAGTTTTTTTTTCAACGTGAGTGCATTCGAAATAAGAGTGACTTACGAAAGTTGTGGACTGAACATCATGATCCAGCAACAGTGTGGAAGACAACATTCAAACCACGAGATGCAAGGTGCAGCTAGGAGTGGACAACAATCCAGGAGCAGATCAACCTAGATAACCGATGGCGGATCTCTACAAACCTGACGTAAGACAAACAAATGAAGATATACCAAGGTAAAGTGACAGATTTGTTTAAAAAAATAATAGAACATAAAAGTTGTCAAAAGACGGAAAAATAAAGTATGTGGAAAATTAACAAATTAAACGAAAGTGTTTGAGTGTTGAATAACATAAAAAAATAATTTTTGTGAATAGAAAATAAATATTAATATTAATAAATTGTAGAATAAATAAATAATGGAGGGAAATAGTATAAATTTTATAGAAGGGCAAGCTTCATCAGAAAGTAGGCCTAATGATGAAGTAGAAGTAGGGACAGAGCATAACGATAGCCCGAACGCCCCCTTAAATGCAAATGATTCAAAGAAAACTAATAAGTCCCAGAACGACTTTGAATATTTCATGAGGCAAATGTTAATGTCAATGAGGGAAGATATAAATAAAAATAGTAAAACATTGGAAGATATGAATAAAGAATTGAGGGAAGATATAAATAAATCAAACGAATCCATAAAGTCCTTGAAAGTAGAGATAAAACACAGTCATGACTCTCTAAAGCTAGAACTCCAGGGGACAGTAGAAAAATTGACCACGAAATTAGCAGAAAAGAGTGAGATAAGTAGAAATAGATATGACGGAAGGGAGATAGGTGATGAAAGTCCCCAAGAAAATAAATGTAAAATTAACAATGATGTCTCTGTGGTAGTTAATCCAATAGACGAAAGTACCATAGATGAAACTCAAAGGGAATTAGATAGGGAAATAACACTTCAGAATGAGGGGAAAGAATGCGAGCCAACTATTATAGGTGTAAACAAAATACCTCAAACCAATGGCTATGAATTTACATGTGAATATTTTTTTTTTTTAAATGTAATAATGACATGCATGTTAAGTAATTGAAGTTAAATTAAATCAAAATGGAACAACTGACCTGATGATTTCGGTACAGCCAAACATCCGCTCAGTGTTCCAATTTGAAAATTTGGATATGCAACGTAGATGCATGGGAAAGATACGAACAAAATATGGAAAGAAAAACAAGAAAAAGGTAGGACGTATGGGAAAATATGCTTAAGTCATACCGAGTAATAAATAAGCGCCAAATAAATAGGAGAAAATGGTCGAAAAACGGTCAATAGCTTTAGATTCAAAGGTAAACATAATGAAGTAACGTTACTAAATTAATGCATGATGAGAGAGAATGTTACCTAGAAAAATATCGTGCTGAAATATTTGATCCGGGCGCGAAATTATCGCAAAGTGGTAGAATGCAAATTTCAGTCTATCCTGTTATAATGGATGTAATATCAGTTAGACATTAACATGCACCTGCATTGTATGCACAATTAAATAAATGTGTAATTAGTAAATAAGATTATATCTGGTAATATTAGTATGATAAATGCAAGAAGTGTTGGTCATGCATATATCAGATTAGTATTAGGAAAATTTAATGAGAAATAGTTTAAAAGGGTCTTATATTTGTACTTGCTAGAAAACATAATGAGACTAGATAAATGTTGACGAAAACAGGGGAAGAAAATTTAAACTTACAGAGGGAGCGAGAGGCACCACTCCGCTTTATAAAAAAAAAATAATAATAAAAATAATTAGCATGTATATTTGCCTTAATCTAAAGCGTGAACAAGAACAGAGACGATGATAATAATAATAAGTAAATTGTGAAAATTACAAAGAAATGAACAGCTGATCGTAGTGGGAATATTTAAGAAAATGTTGAACCCAGTCTAGAATAGAGATAAAAATCAGTTCACTAAACTTAAAATGTTGTAAAAGATGAAAGAGTGCGAGTGAGACGGAGATAGGCACACCCTTCACAGGTACAAAATTCATTTGTCGAAAACAAGTTACTTACACAATTACGATGTGAAATGAATAAATAATTGTTTAAACAAAACTCTTAAAAATACAAAATAACCATGTGCTATTATAACTTTATAGTCAATTTCATAATGATTCAAATGTTCTTAAAAACCTAATATTATTCTTGAGGAATAAAATGGAAGCGTTATAAGCATACGAAACTTTAAGAAAGAGGTTAAGGCATCGTCCTTTTAACAGTTTATGATTGGTGACAGATAAAAATATAGCGTAGACAAAGTGAAAGAATGAATAAATACAGGATCAAAGCCCGAAGGAGGCGTTTATATTACGTCCTTTTAAATGATAAACGTTCGCTCATATGATAGCGAGAATTATTAAGGGTAGATAGAGCGACATGATTTTGATTCGACCGGTGTTGTCGAGCTGTTTTACTAATGAAATATAAATTGTCGTCAAAAAACGAAATTGACGAATGTGAGCTACGATGATATAAAATTCTGTATACAGCGACGGTTCTGCGCGTATGAAATGTGATATTATGTTACCGACAAGTAAATAAATAAGGATAATTTCCACCTTTTTCGATCGAATAAAAATAATATGCGAATGATGAATAAAGGAGTTCTATAAGAATAAATAGATTATCAAGGTATTGTGAAGATCAGTCAGTGAACATGCTGAGAATAAATTTTCAATGACCACAGCTAAGGGAGCGCCTATTTAAAAAAAAAAAAAAAAAAAAAAAAAAAGAGAGAGATAGATTTACAAATGAATTATTATGATGAATCGTGAAATGTTCTGAAAACTGAGATCGCGATATAAACATATATGATTATTATTAAACACCAATATGCTTATTTATAAAGGGTGATCATCGAAAATTACATAGGAAACTAATTAGTAAATTTACCATTTGATTAAAGAGGGCAAATATGTTTACGGCAACATTAAGATCTATGTCTCATTAAAGAAATAAATGACCCAAATAGAATAGATTAGTAGCTAATTGGAATAAAAAGAATGTTAGTTTATAATAAGCGAGTTCCAGTACATATGTAAAGTGTGAACCATGGAAAGTGCGAACGATATAAAGGGATGATATAAATAAAAAAAAATGTGCATGACATTGCAATAATAACTGAGTGATATATGGAAAACGTATTATGCTAAATTACCGAGCGTGTGAGAAATAAAAGTGACGTAATCAAACAACAAACGTATAATAAAGTGAAAAAAAACGAGAAGATGTATGGGATATGATAAACTAACCATAGGGTTAAAATAAGAAAAACAATTGTTGATCAAAAAAAAAAATAAGTAAGGTGAACCACCGATCGCAAATTGAGTTTAAATGTACATGTTTTCTTTTTGTTGTTGTTCTAGTGGTAATATGCAGAAAACTGTAAGTAAACCAGGGTGATATATGTTCAATAATATAATCTATTTTGTGTTTATAAAAACATTTCCATATATGGCACTTGTAGGAAAAGTAATAATGTAATACATTTTGGTTTGATGTAATTAGCATATTTAATTACTTCTCTTCTAAGGGGAGCTGTGTTAAAAAAAAAAAAAATGAAGATATTTTTAACTTTACGTTAGTATTTTTTTTTTTTTGTTTTAACAAGAGGCATTGTGAGACGAATATGATACGGCCCTAATAATGATTAATGAATATAAGAAATGAATAAATAATGAAGGAATAGAATATAGTTAAAAATAAAATAAGTTTCATATTGGTAAATAGTTCTCACAAGAAGCGGTTGAAACCCCAAGTAAAAGAGGTCATAAACATGTAACTCCTCAAATTAGACCTGAAATGTTTAAGCTGGGTCTAGCTTCAAAACTCACGTTTGGGAGAAATGTCAGACTCCAAATTTACAATCGCGTTAAGCCCAAGCTGGCAAACACGGTCCCTAGCCGTGAGATAAAATCTAAAGGTAGGTGGTGGTTTAAATAAAATAGTTACGCCCTTGGTGGACATGTGATTAAATATTCTAACCAATCAAAATGAGAGTTAGGGTAAAGACCATATATGGGAATAATTGGTCCTGACTTCGATACGGAACTCATGAGACAAAATTTAATACACTTACACTTGTACTTATACTCGACACTTAGAAGGAAGAAGATCTTGATTGTTTAGTAAAAAAATATCTAGTAACAACGATTATGGACTTAGGGAAAATCTCCCGAACTCATTAGTCATTTGCTAGTCCTCATTAGCGAAATATCGAAGGCCAGGGACAGAACAGTTTTATTTTCACTGTGTAACGTAAATTGACAGAGATTAATTAAATAAAATAATTCAAATAATTAGTGATTGTCTGTTCCCACGCAATTCTCCTTCCGAACCCGTTATACATATATAAATATACTGCCCCAATATATATATATATATGAAAAGAAAAATGAATGCTTAAGTCGGGATTTGAACCCGAGTCTCTAAACTCTGTACGTTTAGCGCTCTAATCAACTGAGCTACTCAAGTATTCCAACACAAACATACTTTTTTCTTATATAGTAATCTCAATTCACACAAGAGGTAGCGGGAAGTCGTTCCAACTGACATCTAGTGGCCACCATAACAGGTAAGCAATTTTTTTAAGAATATTTACTTTATAGCAGTAACCCTTGTATATTTAGATGTTATAACTATATTTTTGACATTTGACAATGAAGGCAAATATGATATGAAAAGAAAAATGAATGCTAGAGTCGGGATTTGAACTCGAGTCTCTAAACTCTGTACGTTTAGCGCTCTAACAAACTGAGCTACTCAAGGATTCCAACATAAACATACATTTTTCTTATATATATATATATATATATATATAATCATTGCTGTTTTTAGTTTATAGTAAGTAGAATCGATGATAATTTGTAAAACTTTTTAAAAAATATTCTCATAGTTACAACCTTAATAGAGGAATTTATTATGCAAATACAATAGGAAGTAGACATGAGTTTCTACTTAATAAATACAATAAGTTGAGTATTTTTCATCTAACCTCATATTTGTTGTAATCAACAAAATATGTTCCAACTTACCTCATTTTTGTTGTAATCAACAAATATTTGGTAAGATGAAAAATACTGATCTTATTTTGTTCTTAACGAATTAGCTGAAGTTGGGACCTTGCGCTGAAATAAAATCGGCAACGGATTACTTTCCCTGAAAAGAAGTCCTAAAAAACAAATTTTGGGTCTTCTAGATTTATCTCTGAGAAGGACATATATTGTTCACAAACATAAAATAGAGGGAAATGAACAAAAGCTTTAGAACTGCGCATGATAATAACACCAGGGTTTAAAAAAAATGTAATAGAACGTGAGTTGGTATCAAAGAGAAGGTAAAGAGGTAAAAAAATGATTTATCGAGTAGATAGAATTAAAATGACATTACAATATGTATGTGTATATGACATGAACACTGATATTAATTACCTCCAGTACAATTGTTTATGTGTAACACATTGCCAAGCCGGGTTCTGGAATGTTCAGTAGCTTTATGACTGTGCGACATCCATTCGCGTGATCATAACCAAACTATTTCTGTCTGCGATTCACCTCTACCACGAACATTACTGTTCCAGGGGTATAAAATACACCTCTCTTCAAATATAATTTGCACTAGAACACTTAAAAATACTTTATAAATGTAATTATAATTTAGCCAAAATTATAATATACAGAAAATAACCTTCATTTTATCGTAAGTAATGCCACAAGTGATTTCCAAATTATCGATAAATTCACGACGTGAGGAGTGAATTTATCTAGAGAATTTGGAAATCAAGAGTGGCATTTGTTAGGATTATTTAACGAATAAAGCTCTTTACTCACAAATCATTATTTAAATATAGTTATTTTAAAATATTTATATATTTAATGTAAACGGCGATGTTTGAAAACAAATGAAAAACATTGTTTCATTTGCTCATCACTGCAACCATATCATATTTTTTGTCAAATAGAAACGGAATATTGTAAGATGCACCCTAGTGGAGAAAAAAAATGAAACACATCATTACAGGTTATTAATTAATTTCTGATGTACTATGATGTAAATATGTCAATTATATTTTTCTGCAACGTTAATTCCTGGGAAATAACGCGTTTAAGAAATGTAATAGTGGTTTCTTTTTATGGTATAATCAATTGCTACGAATGTTTTTCTATCATATCTCGTAACCAGAATCTGGTTACATTCGTGCACTATATATATTAAATA
The DNA here is from genome assembly GCA_030220185.1 of Diploptera punctata. Lineage (NCBI taxonomy): Eukaryota > Metazoa > Arthropoda > Insecta > Blattodea > Blaberidae > Diploptera > Diploptera punctata. Next base: position 885,359 of record JASPKZ010000009.1, read on the forward strand.
CAATCTGTGAGCCACTTGATAAAATGAGAGTGATAAAGTCGAGGTGAAACACGAGTGTGATTGGTTGTAAAAGAAAATTAATTAAAACGTGATTGGTCATTTGACTCCCATTTGGGGTATGAGTTAAATAGTCAGTTCAATGTTTTTTTTTTCTTTTGAGAGAAGTTGGGACGACAAGAGTCCCTGTAATGCATTATATCATGATTTTCTAGAATTTAGTCCACGTTTAGTCCTCACTACTGTGTACTGTAAGAATAAATATAAATTGACAATTTATAATAAATATAAAAGCTTGAAAAATAAGGAGATGTAAATATATACATATTGCCCTGCATCTCTCTAACCTTATGACCTCTTCAAATTATTGGTTATTATTATTATTATTATTATTATTATTATTATTATTATTATTATTATTATTATTATTATTATTATTAGGGTAGCGGATGAGGCAGTCTCATCAAAGGGTCTAGTGTCCCTTCCCTGGCGAGCTTCAGGTCACACTGGCCCGGTGTGTAGTACCTGATCGAAGGATCCCTTGCACAGGGTAACGTGTGAAGACCTCAAAGGACAGAAATACATGTGCGGAGGAGGCACCCATTTTCCAGAGAAAAATGTGGAGACCCATTCCCGGGGTAACAAGGGAGAAGTCCTCAATGGTCCAAGGAGCGGAAGAGGTAGCCCCCCATTTGGGGTTCATACAACTGGGCGCTATGATGTCTAGCTTTAAGATGGCAATCCCATCGTACATCTCACTCTGCGGAACGCCAGTAACGTACCCAGAGGAAATACTTTATTACTAAAAGTCTCATAGATAATAATAATAATTATTATTATTGTCACTATTATTATTATTATTATTATTATTATTATTATTAATACAATTTTTGTTTCTTTCCCTTTGTCAACTTGATATTGTGTACCTATATCTATTATGTATCATTAATCAACATATCGATAATTCATAATTGTTATTAATATGCATCATTTAACCCTGGGCAAGTGGAAGAGAAGACCTTACGGTTTTAACTCCACCACATAAAATAAATGAAGAAACAAAATAAAAAATAAAATAATGCCAGTCGGTAACCGTAGCCTATATGAATTGGTATTGGCTCTTAACTATCGTATCACGATTTACCTATTTACAGTATATGTATTTACTAGTTCTAAATAAGACCACGTGACATAGTATTATCGTGTGTTGGATAATGGAAGTTGCTGACGCAAAATGCTGATAAAAAATGTGTCAAGCTGCACTCGATACCAACTGCAGACAGGTGGCTGCTGTAACTCAATACAAGTTTTTACATCAACCACCCATAGAGAAACACAATGCAGGCTCAACTCCACAAAGAAGAACTTGACTACTTTACGGAATTCGTCGACAAGCGCTTCAAAACTTTAAAACTTACACTAAAACTCTGTGTGTGTATATATATATATATATATATATATATATATCACTACTAGAGTTTTAGTGTAACTAAAATATATATATACTAGCTGGCACGGCGAACGTCGTATCGCCTTTAATATTTTTATGTCAATTTTTCCGATGTTTTAATAGTTATCTGCTATTTGGGGCGGAAACAAATCCAACAAATCAAAGATCATTAAAAATCGGTCCAGCCGTTCTTGAGTTATAAATAGTGTAACTAATCCGACTTTGTTTGCTGTGGCTAAGGTATGCGTTAAATTATGTTGTAGTAAACTAAGTGAGAAATCTAAATCAGAAAGTTTTTGTTTTACACAATTTTTTAGTTATGGTACGTTAACTACACCCGGTATAAATATGGGTGGTGGTTTATGTGGAAGTGGTTTTGTTGATTGAGATGAATTTATGTTGTCTGCATTCTCAGTATCTTCCATAAGTGTATCATAAGGATTATATACATTTATTGATGAAATATTTTGAGGAGGCTTGCTAATTTCATTATACTTTCGTTTTTTTCTACGAACTTGTTGGCAGTTTGGATTCTCATCATCATCAAGAAATCTCTGTATAGTAATATCATCTTGTGATATATTATAGTCATCTTGTTTTTCATTTAATTGAGGCATGGAGATTGTTTCTGTAATATTAGGCATATTATTATAACTAACAGACTTACTTACAATTCTGTTATTCCGTTCCTTAGGACCTTCATATGTTTTTAAATTGACATTCTTCTTAAATGTAAGATTTATGTCACATAGCCCTATACCAATTTGCGGAAATTCACTTGATATCTTATCATTCATGGTCTCTAGAACTGATTCGCCATATTGTTCAATGTCCCTTCTCGGTCCAGTTAAATTTAAATTAAGTTGTTGTCTTTCAGCCAGATTACTTAAAACTAATACTTATACACGAAATTAATATTAACAATATATTGAATATAAAATAAACACTGAACACACTTAAATTATGAAATAATCAATATTTGTAATTCAATTGAAATTCGCGGTTGCAACAAAAAGCACAGCCACCTGGTTAAATAATAAACCAATTACCTTACACCGTCATCTGTTAGAATCGTATGGAACTTACAGATAAGTATAACTCTTTGTTAAATAATAAACAAATAATTTGCAAAAAAAATAATGCGACTAAAAAAATTTAGTCATAAACAACCGTAGGTCTCAAGTTGGATCAAACAGCACACAGTGTGAAAAATTTTATTAAAATCGGTTCAGTAGTTTAGGATTCCATCGCGGACAAACAACGTGACACGTAATTTTTATATATTAATATATATATATATATATATATATATATATATATATATATATATATATATATGGTCTATTTTTAAATATAAAATAGTGACCACTATTGTGGTCTGTCCACCGCTGTGGTCTCGAGGTAGCGCGCTGCCTTGTTACGCAGCGGGCCTGAGTTCGATTCCCGGTCGGGACAGGCTCCTGGGTGAGGTTTTTTTGGGGAGTTTTCATCATCTGTAAGAAAAATGCCAGGTTGTTTAGGGCCCAACGGTCTCCGAAAATTATCAGGCCATCACCATCATCATCATTATCATCATCATCATCCTTCACCGATGTGGACAGCAACGGGAAGCTAACATACCTATAATTCCTTAGTAAAGCTGCAAAGCATAGCATGAAAATGCTATGATTGCAATGAAAGACCTACCCTCGGGCAGAATTACTATGGGTGGATGGATGGATTGTAGTCTAATCGTAGTGTCGCTACCTCCAATGCTGAGGGCCCGGGTTCGAAATTTGTTCGGTACACTATTCCTGAATTAATATTTTTCGGAGTTTATCCCTGGAACAATCGTCATGGCTTCGTCTTCAATATCGTAGAACCATCTATTCCCTATGCCTTCTCTAGAAAATATTACACACATCATTACCTTATTATTTATCACACCGCTTCACCAGACTCTCTGATACACATATATTAGATACCTGATCCCATCAACACATTGTCCTTTATATCCCTCCTCATCACACTACCTATTATTCGAAATATTTTACAGTTTATCTTGCTAGAACATGGAATTCCCTTTCATCCGATGTCAGAGACTGCTAAATTTTACCATCTTTCATAAACAAATTGAAAATAAAATTATTAACAGAAACAACTCACTAATATTACTTTTTTAAAAATTAATAATTCGTTTTTTTTATTATTTAATAAAAATAGTTTTAAGATTTGTTAATATATTTACCTAATGCCTTGTATATTAAGCGATATATTAATTCATTATAGTTTATTACCTTCCTTGTATTATTTTTCTTTCTTTTCTTTTAATGTATAGTAGATTCGAGCTGTTATTCCTTTCTGTACTCATTCTATCATTAATTTAATATTAATTGTATTTAATTTTATTGTATTATTAGAAATTATTTTCATTATTATTCAATTTGACAGATAATTAATTGTTTAGTATGACTATTATTGTTATTTTTTGTATTTATATGTAACATATGTTTGTCCTGGTGAGTGGCATAAAACACCATATGGCCTTAACTCCACCAGGCTAAATAAATCTATTATTATCTTATAATATAAATTAAAGTTAATAAGATAATGGCTGTGCCGGTATTGATGTTCGGTAGTGAGTCTTGGATTTGCAGGAAAGAGATAAAAGTAAGATTCAATCAACTGAAATTAGGTTCCTCCATAGGATAAAAGGCTCACAAAAATGGGCCTGATAAGAAATGAAGATATAAGAGACGAATTGAATATATACAACTTAAATGAGAATATAGTGGAATATAAATACAATTGGAGAGGCCACCTGGATCGTATGAATATCGAAAGAATTCCATCACTAGCGTATATAACTATCATCCTCGAGAAAGAAGAGATGTGGGACGTCCGAGAAATAGATGGTTCTAACAGTGTGAAGACGGAACGGGCAAGATTGCCTAATCCCTGCAAGGAAGATGATGATAATTACCTTATAATCTCAGAAAAAATTTCTTTCTCAGATACCTAACTACCCTATCCTATCAGATACCAGTATTCTTCGACCAATTGTACTGTATTCGTGTCTGATTTGGAAGGTGCATTTGAATCCAGATTAAATCTCATACTTGTTTTCAGAATAAAGAACTAAGAATATATTTGGTTGCTCCTTGGTTCTCTTGATTTGATCACCTTCCATTTGGGCATGCTCCATGTTCCCAAGTTCCTGATATACAAAGTTATCTTAACCAGCTAATTGTTCCGACAATTCGGATTCCAAAACATAGAGGAGTAAGCCTACATTTACAATGTGACCGCATATTTATTTGAGAAATTACATGTATCTAGGAAAACGATATGTTACACTAAGGGAGGAAGTCAAACAATAATAGAAGGCATAAATCAAACCTTCCATGCCATTGAGTGATAAAAGATTGATCCAATGTTAAAATTCATCTTCTGAAAAATCGTTGTTCTTTAAGATCCGGGAGGTGGGATAAGTGAAGAGAAAAAGTTAAAATAAGGTAGTCTAAGAGGGAGAGAGAGAGAGAGAGAGAGAGAGAGAGAGAGAGAGAGAGAGAGAGAGAGAGAGAGAGAGAGAGATAGAGATAGAACTTAAAGTATCGTTACAGTAATTATTTAAGTTATGTATATCCTTCAGTACTATTTATTTGGTTCTAGATCCAAAATCGGGCCCTCTCCTCTCCTTTTCAGGTTTCTTAAACGATCTGAATTAGTTGTGATTTATTCGCCTACAAATATCGTGAATGATATGTGGTCAGCATGTCACCTCAAGGGAAATCTACTAGGAAAATAAATACCACTTGAATGGAAGAAAGTCGAATAAATTTTGCCCAGCAGCCACTTTCTTCAGGCTTGAGATTCTTTACTGGCCTGAAAATTTTCAGACTCGGGACTACTTCTTAAAGCCCCTCCCGGAAGACTAGTTTTTTAGATGTTTCCATCCTAAAAATCCATCAACCACAACCGAGTTTGAACCCGCGACCTTCAGGACTAGAGGCAAGGAGAATAACCACTATGCCATCGCGGACGAGCTATAGTTCTATAGTTTTACATCAAAATAAAACTGTTATTAATGCGAAATTATGCAATTGATTTGATTCAGTTTATATTTAGCATAAACTAATTAAGCACTACATTCATAATGTATTCTAATTTCCTGCAACCGACTGTATAGTCTGCTCCATTTAATAGTTGTTTCCGTTTCAGACACATACCGAATTTGCTAATACTTTTTTTTTATTTTACGTATACTAAATTTGGAAACATGCTGCAGAGATGTTGGTTAGGGTAATACTCTACTAACCAGCATGTCGGGGGTTCCATTCATGGTGGAGTCAGGATTTGTCTAAACCTTAATAACAATATGGCCCTGACATCTATTTCGAGTCTACTGTAAAATGAATACCAGGCTATATTCTGAAAGTAAAGGCGGCTGCCACATACAGTTGATAACCTGGCTGGCATCTCGTGCCGATTGATTAGAAAAGAGCTTATAACTGACTTCCTTACCACTTCCAACGTAATATTTTTCCTAAATAGCAGGTCCTAAGAAAAATATTGCACAGAACTAAGAAAATAACATTTCAAGATTTGTTACAAATCATGGATAGTCAGCAGAAAACAAGTGAATCAACTGTTCGCAGCAGAAGTAGATTTTTGAGGCCAACACAAAATTTAAAACGTGATAAAATAAAAAAAATAGTAGCCTACAATAAGAGAAATTATGCAGGGGTCAAAAAACGTATTGAAAAAAAAACCCGGCCGGGGTCGATGGATTTTTTTAGGATGGAAAAATCTAAGGAGCAAGTCCTCCGGGAGGAACTTTAAGCCATGAGTCCCGAGTCTGAAGATTTTTAGGCTCGTAAAAGATCCTTAAGCCTGAATGAAAAGACCTCTAAGCAAAAGTGACAGAATTTTCCCGTCCTAGTACTACCTTGCTTTCCTAGATGTCAGTATCAGGCGGATCGCTGACCACGAGCCACTCGAATAACATCTACATGAAAACATGTGTAACTAAATTAGTATGGTTCAAATTCTTCCCTGTAAGGGGAGGGCGCCTAAATCTCTGTTGAGGGAAACAAGGGCTTACAAGACAAGACTTATTCAAATAAACATAAAAAACACATTAATTCTCGTCTTTCAGCTCATTTATTCTAAGATAATCGGGATAAGTAGATTCCCGGACAATAGTCAGCACCGAGTATTTAAAAATAATGATTATATATATTTTTCCTATTACTTATTCAACTAAACATAAAAACACATTGATTTTCGTCAATTAGCTCATTTATGTCAAGAAGACCGGGATATGCAGATTCCCGGGTAACGCAGGTAATCAGCACGGGATATTTAAAAAATAATGTTGATATAAATTTTTCGGTGGGGAAGGTAACGTAACATGTTCCTATAATATATGTGTAATTATTATAATATCTATAAAGGTTCCGGTTGGCCTCAAATTTCTTGAAAAGTTTTATCTTTAGGGGGGGGGGTAGAATTTAAGTTGGAATATATCTAACTTGCAATTATCAATAATTGCAAATTTTTAGGCTCCACTTATTCAACTAAACATAAAACACATCAATTTTCGCCTTTCAGCTCATTTATGCCAAGAATTCGGGGATAAGTAGATTCCCGGGCAACGCCGGGTCATCAGCGCGCGGGTTATCTAAAATTAATTACAATATATTTTTTCCCTTCTACATATTTAACTAAACATAAAAACACATTAATTTTCGTCTTTTAGCTCATCTAAGTCAAGAAGATCGGAATAAGCAATCTACAAATTATTACGATATAAATTTATAATTATTTTTTCTTTCCCTTATTCAACTAAATATAAAAACACATTAATTTCCATTTCTTTAGGCGCAGCAGCGCACACCGTTGTTAGCTGGTGTTGAATAAAAATCAGTACGTGAAAGTAAAGTATGATTGAATCTGAATAAGGTTTTCAAAATCTCCGACCGCTGCAAGTTGGAAACTTAAGTGAAGGTACTTTTAAGATGGAGGTCAAACTAAGGTTAAATAGAGAGATTTTTTGATAACATCAATTACCAAACGGTTAGCAATAAACTTACAAATATCATAACACTAATCTACGAACCTTGTGGAGAATTCAAGTCAACCCCACTTCCTGCCTCCATTTTACACACACCAAAACACGCGTAAAACATTACTAAAACACCTTACACACGCTTAAACAACTATCACAATTATTACAGACCTTGTTTGTTAAGTTTTGCACACGGCACGCACGGGTTTTATACAACGTACGCCATCTTAATATTCAACTGTGTTTCACATAAACAAAACACAAACGCCACGCGGAGAAGCTTGTGTAGCGTTTAGAAAAGACAAGTGACCTCTTCATACAGATAGAACGATTGCATATCTAGCAATATCATTTAATACAAACCTAAATACATTATAAAATAATTATGTAACACCCTTTTTTTAAATCTTATATATAAAAATGAGTGTCTGTGAGTCGGTCTTTTCCTCATGGACTCAAAAACTACTTCACCGATTTTAATGGAATTTTACCACCATTTAGAGATTTTTTAAATTAAAGTATGTAACATATTATCGATCGTACTATGAGGCCGGGTCCACCGCTGTGGTCTCGATATAGCGTGTTGCCATGTTATGCAGCGGGACCGGGTTCGATCCCCGCTCGGGACAAGATTCCTTGGTGATGTTATTTCGAGGTTTTTCCTCGGCTATAAGACAAATGTTAGGAAACGTTAAGGCCCAAATGTTCCCCGAGATAATCTGGCCAACACAATCATCACCATTCATTATTGCACTAGATTAAGTTTAGAATTAAGGACTCTCCTGGCCCACCACTAACATCATCACCCGTCATATCATTGTGACACCTAAACCCAGTTTTAGTTGCGCCACAATATCAGATGTGGGTTACACAATTACACCAATGCCAGGGGAGAACACCAGAAATGTAGAAAGGACAACCTGGCGCATCGAATAAAAAAAAACTATAGAGCTGGAGCTAAAAGAAAAGTTCATCAAGCACTAAAATATTCGCTTTTGGACGCTTAAATGGATTATGCTACCTCAAGATATACACCAAATTAATGTACCAGAATTAAATATCTAAAAAAATTCTACAAAAAAAAAGTATGCAACAGAATATATCTCTCTTATACGGATAACTCATAATAATCATTTTTGTCTTTCACCTCATTGATGCCAAGAAGATCGGAATAAATAAATTCCCGGACAACTCCGGGTAATCAGCACAGGGTATCTAAAAATAGCCTAATCATCATCATCTTCACATCCTGGTTTAGGCAAGAGTTGCCTGTTCCGTCTTCACTAATAGATCTAAGACCATCTCTTCCGAGGACGTCCGACATCTCTTCTTCCTCTTGGAAAATAATGGAAGATTTTATTTGGTAATCTTCTTTCTTCCATTCTTTCTACATGTTCTTTCCACTGTATCTTGTTGTTAAATATATTTTCTTTTATGGAGTAGATCTGCAGTTCTTCACGGATATCCTCGTTTCTTATCTGGTCCATTCTATTGCAGCCTTTTACTCTTCTTAAAAATTTCATCTCGGCTGCTTGGATTTTACTTTCTTGTTTGGTAGTGGTAATCCAAGATTCACTCCCATACAAAAGGACAGGGACAGCCATTGTTTTATAAAATTTTAATTTTGTTTGTTTATGGGCTTTATTATTCAATGTTCTATTTATTGTACCACAAATAGCTTGAAACTGATGTGTTTTGTGTTCAATATCTTTATCATACCCATAGCTGATGTCACATCCTAAATATTTAAAGTGGGATACTTGTTCAATAATTTCGTCTCTAATTACTATTTTTGCACGCAGAGTATTTCTTCCACAAAATGCCATTACTTTTGTTTTACTTACTGAAATTTTAAAATTATAATATCTAAAAATAATTACGGTATACATTTGTAATTATTTTTCTCTTATACTTATTCAACTAAACATAAAAACAAATTTAATTTATTTAGGCGTAGCAGCGTACATCGAGTATTAGCTAGTAAATTATAAATTATTATTTTTGTATTATTATTATTATTATTATTATTATTATTATTATTATTAGTAGTAGTAGTAGTAGTAGCAGTAGTAGTAGGAGTAGTAGAAGTAGTAGTAGTTTTAAATATTTAGGATCTATTTTAGATAAAAATGAGAATTCTGAGAATTCAACTACAGAAATTGAAAGAAGAATAACTTATGGAAGAAGAACCGTCAGTATGCTGAACTCAGATCTTCGGAATAGAAATATAATTTACAGAATGAAGAAAATTATATTTCAAGCCCTGTTCAAAGAATTGTATTATGAGTCAGAAGCCTGGGCAGTAAGAAGACAATAAGTCAGTAAGCTGTTAGCAGTAGAAATAGATTTTTGGAGAGATCCAGTAGAATTGCAAGATAGGATACAATCAGAAACTGCACAGTAAGGGAAATAATGCATGTTGAAAAAAAAATAGACTTATTAGAAAAAAATAGAATAAAATCGATTGAAATGGTATGAACACGTCATAATAATGGAAGAAGATAGAAACCATAGAAGATCCTTGATTGAAAAGCTAATGTATGAAGTGGTAGATGCAGACCTAGGGAACGGTGAATAGATGCAATGAGAGGTATGGAAGCTAGAGCATTGAAGTAAGAAGATACTTTAGACAGAAACTTCTGGCGGCAAATCACTTTGGATTGAAGGAGAACCACTGTTGTGTGGAATATTCCTAATAAAAATATTATTATATTATTTTACTATAATAATGTTTGAAGCAGAGATTAATTTTAAATTTACAATTACACTGATTTTTATCTCATGAGTACCAATAAGTGTACTTAATGCAGTTTTTTTTATCGTGTTTCAAATATGTATTCGGAATTTCTCCAACACCCGCAGTTTTTTTATTTCAATTTCAATTAATGGATTTAAATAATGATATTTTTAATAAACGTTTTTTCGTCCATTTGTCCATTGTAAAATAAAACCAAATGAGCTAACTCAGGAGATTTCAGCTATGAAAAGAGATATCAAGGAAAATGGAATCCTAATATGCTGGCCGATTATTGTTGGACCATCAAGAGAGATGCTCTACAGGCGAAATATAGCAGAAAATCGTCATTTCTTACTTTCTAGGTGAGTTCGGATGTTCGAATATTGTATAGTTACGAATGTAGAAAATATTAAAGTGTTTGAAATTATAAATGCCTGTTTCTCGGAAACCTTGCGTGATGGAGAAAAACCGACATCATATTTGAATTCAGGAGAAAAATACTATCAGAATCACATATTTTTCTTTCTGAGACAAAAAAAGTTTATATTTTGTTGCTCAGTGTAATCATTGCGATTTAAAGTTGGATTTCAGTTAAACCCTTTTATCCTTTCAGGGTTTACCTACGGATTTTTAATGATGCCATTTTATATTCATGTTGTAGTCATTCAGCTAAGAGGTGTTTTATGCCAGATTTGAACTCGGAACCTTTAACCTAAAGGGGAAAACTTTACTCCATTATTTACAATAGGAGAGAAAATAATTTATGACGTAATAATTCTTAAATAAATAGCGACGAAAACAGTTAAGAACCGCAAATAATTGTGGAGTGAAATAAAACAGAAATTAATGCTGTGAATAAGCACTTTAATCCCCTCAAATAATTAATGGTAATAAATAAAGGAAGCCAAGTAAGTTACCGGTGCTTTATAGCGGCGGAGTTTTGAGCATCTTGGGTTAGCTTCAAGTTTTCATTCTTTGTCGGAGATGAGTGGGATTAGATATCTCCCCAGAGTATATTCTGCTTCCATCTGATACCTCTACTTAACAAAACCTCTACAAACTGTTTCTCCTCTAGATTTACAATCCATTATTTTTATCATTCTTAACATCTCAGAATTCTAACTATATCGTACATATACAAAAATTCCAACAAACCGAATGTTATCAAATATCGGCAATATATATTTTTATTTTTATTAAACAGGTTTTACAATGCAGTGTGTATGCATTTTCCTGTGTCATTTTTTAAAATTTATTTTCTTCCTCCACTGTTTTCTATCCTTAAAATCTAGTCCTTTTAACAAATTTCAAAAGAATGTAACTACTGAGAATTTTTTTATTTTACTTAAAATTGTTTACCGATCCTATTTAGTAAACATAAGAAATGAACACGAAAACAATACATGTATACACACAATGCATTCCGCTTATTATTATTATTATTATTATTATTATTATTATTATTATTATTATTATTATTATTAGTAGTAGTAGTAGTAGTAGTAGTAGTAGTAGTAGTACTAATAGTAGTAAGACTTTATTAGACTAATTACCTATATATATATATATATATATATATATATATATATCAATGTAGTAAATACATTCTTACATTAAGCAATGCAGGCCTAATATGACATGAAAAGTAAAATAAATGCCTGAACCGGGGTATGAACCCAGACCTCTGAATTAATACTTCAGTGCGCTATCAATTACGTATCCAGACAATCCTAGCACAAACGTTTATTTGTCTTTGTATATATTCTCTATCAAGAGAGATAGCGAGAACTCAGTCTCACTACCCTCTAGTGGCTACTATAACAGTAAGCAAATTAATGAGATTTTTTACTTTATAGCAGTGACGCTTCTTTATTTCGAGTCCATCAGTGTTCCTCCATTGAATTCAAATACATATGTCATGTTAGCTGGTAGTTTGATTGTAAACATAAAACACGTGATATAAAGTGTCTTCAGGCTTAACCAATGTCAACATTGTTACCTAAATCAATTTTTTTTTATTCTGACATACACTTTAACATCTAAGGTAATATGACATCTAGGATTTGTAGGGTAGCCTATTCGGTGACTGTGTTTCTGTTGTGTGTAATATTTCACCTATAAAATTGTTGTTTTTATATATTATTGACAGTTTGAATTCGCGAAAATCATGAAATGGTTCTGGTAATGAAATTTCAATCCAATTTTTTCTTGAGGAATGAGGGAAACCAGAAATAAATTAAATTTAGTGGGAATCTGCTTTCAACTTGGAACCTCTTGAAAATGTTTCAAATGTTATCGCTATAGCAGCTCGTTGGGTTCTGAAATGTTGTTTCTTGGTTGTTGATCGAAACACTATACTCTGTATGCGTGCCTCTGTACGTAATTTACGGTACAAACTCTAACGAAACAAGTTCCGCAGAGGTCTACGAAATTGTAACAAACACACATGGAACCCACATACATATAAAGTTTTACAAAACTCTCAATGTGGATTTACACTTTGATGTCTTGTTCCGCTTTTCCAAACTTTACCAAATTCTAGTGTCTAGAATCTAGACTAAGTCTGAACTTTCGCTTTAATTTCTTGTTCTCAGATCATGCTATAAGTGTTAAATCACAGTGTAACTTAATACTTGACATCCACTGCACAAAATATATCTATTCTTTGTCTACACAGTGTCGTATCATGACAGTATTCCATTGAAGCAAGCAATTGCAAATTTTCCTTTATTATTTCTATTTCTTATTTCCTCTTCATAACTTCCATTTTTATTTATTTTAATTCCTATATGTGTGATCTCCAAACGGTCCCCGAAATCATATGGCCATCATCCTTATCATTATCATCCTTCACCGGTGTGGAAAGCAATGGGAAGCTACCACACCTACAATTCCCTAGTAAAGCTGCAAAACATAGCATGAATTTGCTATGATTGCAGTGAAAGACCTGCCCTCGTGCAGAATTACTATGGATGGATGGATGTGTGATCTCACTACAAGATGTTTCAATAATAATAATATTGATAATAATAATAATAATAATAATAATAATAATAATAATAATAATAATAATAATAATAATAATTAATAATAAAGTGATCCTACTACAGGCCTCAGGAGGTCCTTGGGCTAGTAGGAGGTTAAGGCTCCCACTTTTTCTGAACAATCAGCAATTAATGTCAGCCGGGTTGATAATAAAAATAATAATAATAATAATAATAATAATAATAATAATAATAATAATAATAATAATAATAATAATAATAATAATAATAATAATATATGAATACTATTATACTAATAATAATAATATATGGATGCTATTATACTAATAGGCCTATTATTATTATTATTATTATTATTATTATTATTATTATTATTATTATTATTATTATTATTATATTATTTGTTGGTGGATTCGGTGATCGACAATTTATGATCACTCTGTGCATTTGTCAAGAGGTAGAAGCAGATGGTGATTGTGGGAACTTGATATAGACATCATTCATCAGCACTAAGAGAGATAGAAGCCAGGCTATGATTGCCAGCTCTCACATTGATACACTAGTGGAAGCAGAGTGCTTAAACTCTATGATGTTCAGAATACAAATAAGCCAGAAACAATGGAGAGGATCACAAGTTGTAGGTGCCTGATTGTTTCGTGATGACCACTGGATCTTGCAGCCATTCACAATGATACTCCAACAGCAAGTATTAAATGTCGAAATGTCAGATTGCAAATTTTAGTTACTATTTTTATTCAACGACGGCATTTAACAAATTAATATAATTAACGTCACAATTCAAATCGGGTGTGACAGAGGCGAACAATTTAGTTCAGATACCTCTTGTTTAAGGATTGTGGTTCTTTTTTAGTTCCGTAAATCCTCGACACAGGACCCACGACTTTATTTCCCTTCCGAAGGAAATAATTCATATGATTTTTACGTCTTTAAAAACCCATGGAGCACAGCTGGGTTTGTATTTACGCAAATCATAACCAAATTAGAGCATAGTGACCACTGTTCCATTACGAATATCTCTTAATTTGTTTGCTATCTTTTTCACCTCCTTCCAAGTATTTCCTTCTTCCATCGCCTCTTCTTCTATTGTACTCCTGTGTGTCTATTTTTGGCCTTTTTCGTTTTCGGGCTCCCTGGGGATTTCAAACCAATACTCTTTTCTCTATGGATCCTTCAAGTTTTCTTAAAACGTGGTCAATATTCAACGTTTGATATTATTCCAATTTGACCAGCCTTATGGGCTAGTTGTCAGCGTTTATTAATACAGTTCATGAGGCCCCGGGTTTGATTCGTAGTCAAACCATGAGAATTTTTTCTTTAAAAAATTATTCCTGTGGTTGCCCATGGTCTGGAATTTACGTTAAGTTTAGGTTAAGAACTCTCCTGGTGCTACATTATCATTTATCACACATCACATCATCCGGGTAACGTAACTCCGGCTTCCAGGTGCCCCAACCTAACAAATGGATTACAATTCTGCCAGTACTAGGGGAGAAAGCCAGAAATGTCATGAAGACAATCTTGTGGTATTAGATAAAAAAAATATTCCAATTTTGCAATCCATATATATATATATATATATATATATATATATATATATATATATAGTAAAACTTGTTTAATCCATAACGTGAATAATGCGGAAATCTGTCCAATTTGAACAAATGTATTGTTCCGGCGAAATAATAGTATTTTTACATATTTTGTATAAAACGGAATATGTCTAACGCAGAAACTGGTGTTTCTAGCAATTCATGAAAAAAACATTTTATAAATCGGAAAGACATAGAAATAAATCAATTTCCACTTAATTGAATTCCCGTTAGGCAAAAAAATAAGCAATAGTTCCTGCCACCGCGCCGGGTGAAGTAGGCATTTTACCTGTACCTGAAATTTTATTTCGGCCTCACTGCACATCCGTTATGCGAAACACAGATACCTGTCTTACAAATAACCATTTCACTGTAAAATCTTAAATAAGTTTAAGTTCTGAGTCCCATCTTACTCAGGTAGCATTCTGAATTTACGGAATAAAGATGTTTATACGTATGTATCATTGTCATTAAATGAAAAAGAAAAAGTGATTGAAGATAAATCTTCATATTTCTGGACCGATGCTCCAAATTCAAGCTTTAGCTGTTGCTAAATCCCTAAGGAATAGCGATTTCAAGGCATTTTCAGGTTGGCTGGTTAAAAGACAACACAATGTAGTTTGGAATCAAATTTGAGGGGAATCAAAGGATGTGGACGAAAGTGTAGTTAGTGAGCGGAAACCGAAACTGCTTACTTTAGTTTCAGGAAACGCGCCTAAGAGATATTTTTAACGCTGAAGAAACAGGACTGTTTTATTCGCGCGTTACCGTCGGAATCACTCATACATACTATACTTCACTTTTCAAAAGCAGCGGAACTACAATTAATCCAAGGTATGTAAAAAGACATATACGGTACTCTATAATCTAAGATTATTAATACGTTTTTTTATAATGCGAAATTTTGTCTAATGTGGAAAAAAATTAGTCCCATGCGATTCCGCTTTGAGCAAGTTTTACTATATATATGTGTGTGATTAATATATAATATAATCACATCTTGTTACCACCGCTTTTGAAATTTCCAATTTGATACAATAAACAGTCTTCCTGGCAGTAAGCTTCTTCATTTTTGTTTTAAGATCATTATTTTTTAAAACTAATTTTCATTTTTCTTGTGTTTTAATTTACTCTATGACAGTTATTCGCCATCCTAGTAAAAATAAAAAACCTGCTTAATGTGTGTAAAAACTACGAGCTACAGTGAGATCATGTAATTGTTTCTAAATATGTGGAACTTTTAAAATAATTTTTATTGCTGGTTAATTTGAGGATGAAAGAAGATAACATCTAATTAGTAATCATGTAGTTTGGTTTTGTTGCATACATTCATTATTCTTCAGTTATATTACATGGATGAAAGATTAATTCTACTTTAAGGGAGGAGAAAATGTTAAGAGGATTCAAGAATAAAATTCTTACGAAATTTTTAAACCAATGATAGGAGAACAGATAATTAAGGGGGGTGATGGGTAACAAATTGACCATTTGAGATCAAAATTGGCATTTTTTTGTACTAAAAAATAGCATGTACTCTAATGCATATGTTGGGAAAGTTTCAGAGGCCCATGGCGCTTCTAAGTGCCCTAAATTACGTCAGAGTTAAAAGGGTGCGCCAGTTAAATACTACCTGGATGCAAATATTTAAACTTGTTTTTCCACACTTTTATTTTCACTACATATTTGTACATTCAAAATTGAATGGAATTCAGAAATGTTATCCTAGATGGTTCAAATTTTTACTGCATGTTCTAAAAACAATGGGTAACATGCATGGGTTTCATGATTGATGAAGTATTTTAAGAAATAAAAAAATAAAATGTATGCAATTATTAACTTATTTTGTAATTCCACGCATGAGGTACATTATTTTTTCTCCCTTTGTATTCACATTATAAGAAATCTAATGCATGATGTTTTTCTAAATATTTTAGGGGTCTTGTAGAAAAAAATCAGACATTTTAATAAAACATTGTGGGACCCATTTAATTATAGTATATGCAATATTTAAAATATAATATTTCATAACTCATAAAATAAATGTCTCACAAGAATGAAACGTATACACATCATTATGTATCATGCAGTGTATGTTTGTACAAAACATCAAGTCTCTAGCCCTAAACACGTAGAAAATAGAAATTTCACCCATTACCTCCCCTTAATGGAGGAGACTGCATAAGGGTGAGCTTCATGATATTTATGGGAAACCATATATAATAAGAACAGTTAAGTCTTGCAGACTACGCTGGGCAGGACATATGGCACGAATGGGGAATGCAAGTGGTACATGGAAACTTTTTGCAAGAAACCCAGAGAGAAAGCGCCCAGTGAGTAGGCGAAGAATGAGGTGCGAGAATAATATTAACTATGATTTGAGAGAAATGAACTGTAATTAACTAACTCACTGACACTATCAAACCTGCAGGTTGATGGCCGCTAGTTTTATAAAATAAATGTGTTTTTTTTCTTTTTAGTTCACCCCTGTGTAGAGGCAACATTATTGTCTCAGACGCAATGTGGGTCCACGTTCCATCTACAGTTGGGACAAAGTTTACTGGATGAAGTTTTTTTAGGTTTTTTTCCCTCACTTATAAGACAAGTGTTAGGAAACGTTAAGGCCGAATTAGTCATAATTAATGTCACTGGTGATTTCCAATTTATCTAGAGGATTTGGAAAGCAAGAGTGGCATTTGTTACGACTATTTAACGAATAAAATTAAGCTGTTTACTTTAAAGTCATTATTTAATATAGTTGCCGATATTTTAAAATATTTATATATGTAATCTAAACGGCGATGTTTGAAAACAAATAAGAAATGTGAGGTTATTTAATTCACTGCAACGTGATCATATTATGTATTGCCAAATAGAATCGCAATATTGTAAGAATACACCCAATTGGAGAAATAATGAAACTCACCAAACAGTATATTATAATCAACATTATAGGTTATTAATTAATTATTTTAGTAAAAATCTCAGTAAAATCAAGGAATCTGTTCATTATTTGCTATATTCAATATATTTGTCCGAGAAAAATAATGCTCTGAGTTGTTCAGAATATTAAAAAGGATGAGCTTTCTTTATCACAAAAGCAGGAGCTGATAAAGAGAAATCGATAAAGATGGAGGTGAAACACGACTGCAATTGTTGTAAAACAAAATTCATTGAAACGTGATTGGTCATTGACTACCATTTGAGGCATGAGTTAAATACTTTTATAAGATTCATGATGTGTTCCGTTGAGGTTTATTCAAAATTAATATAAAATTATAGAATATTCACCTGAAAGGTCCGTCTCCTCAACTTAATTATCATTTAACTGTAGCGCTTTCGGGACTTGTCCCATCATCGGCTGGATTCAAAACTGATGTTTCACTGAAGATCTGGTAGAGGGGGTTGCATGTATTGGGTTCGTTTTCGTTTATCAGGCTGTCGTTGTGAGCTGCTTTCATGAATTCCATCTCTTCGAGTACGTTTATCTTCGCTGGATTATTTTCTCTGTGCATTACTGTTAGGGTGTTAAATATTGAAAACACCCTAACAGTAATGCACAGAGAAAATAATCCAGCGAAGATAAACGTACTCGAAGAGATGGAAATCATGAAAGCAGCTCACAACGACAGCCTGATAAACGAAAACGAACCCAATACATGCAACCCCCTCTACCCGATCTTCAGTGAAACATCAGTTTTGAATCCTGCCGATGATGGGACAAGTCCCGAAAGCGCTACAGTTAAATGATAATTAAGTTGAGGAGACGGACCTTTCAGGTGAATATTCTATAATTTTATATTAATGAGTTAAATAGTCCCCGAAAACCATCTGGCCATCATAATCATCCTATAATTTTCACCTTCTTTAGTATGAACGTGTGAGTGAATGGTGTGTCTTTGTCCTGTTGTCTTTATAATGTCCCCGGCTTTGAACTAATCACTTATCCAGGGAGGTCCTCCAAGTTCTTGTGCTCTTAAAAAAAAAACTTGTTTGGTCAAGAGTTTAAAATTGTCTTCCGACAGATCATGACTCTATAACGACCGGGTGATATGCGGTATGTAAACGTACATACAAAATAGGATGTTAAATGAAGACAAAGAGATAAAAATTACTTTTTAAATCAAGTATAAATATTGATGCTTCAAAAAGAAATGTGTTGTAGGAATTCGCTACATAAAGTTATTAAAAATTAACAAAAAAATCAGAAAATGGGGCTGAAGTGGTTTTTCGTAAGAATAGGACAAAAAGAAAAAAAATGGATAAAAGTCTCAAAAAATGATGGAACATGGCAGAAAATACCCCCATTCTCAATATCAGATAACATTTCACACATTTTTTATTTGAGGAATTCAGATCAAAAGTTAATCAAGTCAAAAAATTGGAAATTTCAGTTCAACATAAATTTGGGTTCAAAATATCAATAATTAGTCCACCGCTGTGGTCTCGAGGTAGCGTGCTGCCTTGTCACGCAGCGGGCCCGGGTATGATTCACGGTCGGGACAAGCTTCTGGGTGAGGTTTTGTTCTCGGTTTTTTTCTCACCTGTAAGACAAATGTCAGGAAGCTTAGGGACCAACGGTCCCCGAAAATCATCCGGTCATCATCATCATCCTATTATTATTATTACACCATCCTTAATCGATGTGGAAAGCAACGGGAAGCTACCAGACCTATAATTCCCAAGTAAAGCTGCAAAGAATAGCATGAAAATGCTATGATTGCAGTGAAAGACCTTCCCTCGGGCAGAATTACTATGGATGGATGGATATTAATAATTCTCAGAGCAATGGTAAATAAAATACTGTATTTTTTATTTTTCGCTGTAAAAAACGCGTTTAATTTTTCATATACAATTAAATGTATTACTTTAACTTTATATCAGTTTTCCCAAAAGAAAGAAATGTGTACTTGGTCCATTTTTGTCTGAATCTCTCATTTGTTCTTTCAGATGAAAGAGATGCGTACATATAAATCGTAAGCCTATTAATTATTAATGCTTTTAATCGATGTTTATGTTTTTATTTTAATGGATGAGGAGACTGTATGCAAGGTATAAAATGTTATAAAGTTACATAATCTTTATATATATATATATATATATATATATATATATAAACGTTCTTTCGCTCTTTCTTAACCATAGTTTAACCTCCCTCTTTGTAGATACTTTTACATGCCCATGTCACCCGGGTACATTCAAAATAAAAATAAAAAATTATATATTAATTTTGAAACATAAACAAATGCGACACATGGACTCTTACTTTAAGGGAGGAAAGGAGATTACAATTATTTGTGAATAAAGTACTTAGGAAAATTTTTGGACCAAAGAGAGATGAACAAACAGGTTAATGGAGAAGACTACATAACAATGAACTACATGGTCTTTATAGGAAGCCAGATATAATAAGAACAGTTAATTCTCGTAGACTGCGATTGGCAGGACATGTGGCACGTATGGGGAATGAAGACTTGCATAGAAGCTTCTTGTAGGAAAGCCAGAGGGAAAACGCCCAGTTGGTAGACCAAGAATGAGGTGGGAGAATAACATTAACTATGATTTGAGGGAAGTAGATTATACAGGAAATGATTGGAAGGCATTAGCTCAGGATAGAGATGTATGGAGAGCTTATGTCCGCGCGGTCATGAACTTACGGGTTCGATAGTGCCAGTGAGTAAGTAAGTAAGTAAGTAAATAAATGCGACATATGTTCCACAAATGTAGGCTATGTAAATATTTATATTTTGCGCAATTAGGGTCTGATGGAAGGGATCGTATTGCATATTCGATGTAAAAATTATAAGAAAGAAGAGTCACCATTTATTGGTATTCCTCTACATTGATTTTATTATTTAGGTTTTCTGTTAAATTTAAAGTCTTTATTTGAACCAAAGAGTGGTAATAAAATATGTCAAACAGAACAAGCTTTCTTCCAAGAGAATTCTGAGATTGTGTTCCTCCACATTATTGAATAGTGTTTATTTCCTAAATTATGTTAAACTGCAAGTAATAAGAGCTCTGCGATACAGAAAATTTTAGCGGTTGTATTTTTGGAACTAAATTGAATGTTGAGAAAATATTTTCTGTTCTCATGTAATATTTGTAACAGCACTAGTTAGCTATTTGTAATATTGCTTGTGTCAACTGAAATAAATAAAAATATTTCAATCTCTATTATAAATCGACAAAATTAAATGCAAATTGTATCATCCATTCATAGTAATTCTGCCCGAGGGCAGGTCTTTCACTGGAATCATAGCATTTTCATGCTATGCTTTGCAGATTTACTAGGGAATTATAGGTGCAATCGTTAAAAATACATTTTAGTAACGTGAAATAATGTATTTTTTTCGCAATAGTGTGTTTTGACGTACTTACAGCAATGGCGACCATGATTGAAAGTTCAACTTCCTACATTTGGGAATTGCCAACCTAAATAACTATATTGTAATATTACATATTACAAACTTCGTGCGGGCAGTAAAACCACTGCCCTTTATGTATACTACGTACAATGTACATACAAAAATATATCCAAAAGGTAGTGTTAATATACATTATACGAAACAAATCACTGCATTTTAAATGAACTGAACTTTATTTGAAACAATATAAAACAATAAATACGAACTTGCAGCCATTTTATCAATAATAATGGTCTCAAGGCCGCCTGTTGTTTCAACTGATAAACATTGCCCACACTGTTAACATTAGTCAATTGTTTACCCATCCATCCATAGTAATTCTGCCCGAAGACAGGTCCTTCACTGCAGTCATAGCATTTGAATGCTATGCTTGCAGCTTTACTAGGGAATTGTAGGTGTGGTAGCTTCCCGTTGCTTTCCACACCGTTGAAGGATGATGATAATGATGGCCATATGATTTCGGGGACCGTTTGGGCCTTAAAGTTTTCCTGACATTTGTCTTACAGGTGAGGAAAAACCCCGATAAAAACCCGACCCAGAAAAACTGCCCCGACCGGGGATCGAACGGGCCCGCTGCGTGACAAGGCAGCACACTACCTCGAGACTACAGCGGTGGACAGTTGTCTATAATGAATGCAAATATTTCCAACAAAGATATTATTTTACTATTATTTATTATTTTGAAAACACCATCGCGCAAAAAATAATGTACAACGCACGTATGTGAAGTGTTTTACAGAATTTCGGGGGGAAAAAAATCCTCGATTCTGTAAAAACCACTTCCCAACCTCGCATCGTAATATACTATTTAGTTATGTTTATAATGACATGAAGTAAGTACTTGTTGATGTTAACATGTCCACATAATTTCTACTGATTATCCTTGCTTGCTTACTATGAAAAAATTACTAATTATCAGGCTTCGGTGTAAGGTCACAAAGTTACATAACATGTTTGAAATTCATGGAATATATATATATATATATATATATATATATATATATGTGTGTGTGTGTGTGTGTGTGTGTTATATTACAGATTTTCGCGGATATAGGTATAAATAAGAAACATTTTTTAGGGTTTTCCGCGTCATGGATTCAAGTTCGACCGCTGGCCACTGATTCCGACGCTTCGGAATATACATACACATATATTGTACATGTATAAATTCTGTAATTGAACTGCACACGAGCACTTTCGTCTTTGGGTGTCAATATTGTGTACAAAATGTGGGGATTCTATACGTCCATTCCACCTATATAAATTGAAATAAAAAAAAACGAAAAGAAAAGCACACACACAATGTATTATTATAGTTAGTGAATAAATTACCCGAGAAAAATATGTATGGTGATTTTATTTCCAGAAAGAAAATTGAAAAATGCCTTAAATGAAATGAGAAGTTGAGCTCAAAGTAACCTAAAATCAGCATATTTGCAATGTAAAATATGTATTAGTCATTGCTCAGACAGTGAAGCCACTTATCACAAAAATTCGCTAATAAACAAGTAAACGCTAACCTAATATGATGTATCGCCCCGTTTTCTCACCTAACGTGCCCAAACTAACACTTAACTTACTCATCTAACACTAATTTGCTCACTAATGTAGGTGGACTCCTGAGATAGAATCTCCTTATATATATGAGCTAACACTAATTTGCCCATTTTCTCACGCTAATTTGCCCACAAATGTAGGTGGACTCCTGGGATAGAATCTCCTTAAATATTAGCAAACATGTTGACAATTGATTCTAGCGGAACATGTGTTATCACATTAGACAACGTCGCTAGCAGTCACTTGTTCTCCGATCGAATATTCTATTTTTCATAAATACAAAAACAAATAATTATATTTAACATGTTAATCAATTTAAATATTTATAAATTAATTTTAATCAAAATTAAGTAAATTTAAGAGTGATATACTGAATGAGCAGAACAACAATACCACGTCAAACAAGGCAAGAGATCATTGGGCAGACCCTTCAAACGTTGGATTGAGACCGTAACAGACCTCTAGGTCTATCGCATGAAAGGAAGAAGAAGAAGAAGATAAGTTTTACCAAAAAAAATATAAGCCACACCATAAAAATCTTTGTCCTAGTAATGTGACGTAGTAAGTAATCAAATAATTAACCTACTTAATTAAAGGATACTGAACAGTATTCTCAATTTCGAATTCAACCCAATAAAATCTCTTCAAATATTTACTCAGATTAAGTAAAGAACAAATTTATTTTAATAACCATCTGAGCACATTATTTGAATGTAGCTGAATACATTTAAACTAAAATTGGATTAAGCGTCGATAGACCTCAAGAGCAGGGGTGAGAGGCCTACCTGTTGCATTCCAGTTTACCGGTGATGTTGACAGGAGCCAAAAGAAAAACAGACAGCGGGAGGCGGAGATGTTCAACACAAGTGAAAAGTTATTTTATCTATCGACTTCAGTCAGTTTCTTAAATACATTATGTAAAATAGTTTCTCGATTTAGTGCTTCATTTTTAGATAATAGGTTAATGTACTGTATAAAGCGCTTATTTATCTTCTTCTTTTTCTTCTTCTTCTTCTTCTTCTTCTTCATCACAGTGTAGGCTTATTTACTAGCCTGTTCCCGCTCCAAATTGCTGCTGTTTCCATCTGTTCCTTTGTCTTCCCAAACTTCTTCTTCCTCGTGGTGAATAGCTGTATGCTGCTTTTGGTTTTCTATTCTCAGTCATCCTTGCTAAGTGTTCCTTTCCAGTTTGTTCTGTATTTCACTATTGTTGTGTTTAATTCCTCTACTTTTAGTTGTTATCTTATTTCTGTGTTATGTTTTTTGTCTGTTCTTTGATATCCTGCTATTGGTCTAAACTTGTATTCTGGCAGATTGCTGTGTTGTTACTGTCTATGTTTCGGATCCATAAGTAATAATAGGCACTGCCATTCCATTATAGAGTCTTTCCTGGCTTTATTTTTCAAAGTTCGTTTTAAGTGATCCTGTTATATAATTAAAATTTTTTAGTTTGTTATTTATATCTGTTTCCGCTGTGTATGATATTTCGCTACCTAGGAAGTTATATCTTACCACTTGTTCTATTGGTTTATTTTCTAACATTATCATTGTCCGAACTGGATGAGCGACCTTGAAGGACATTATTTTTTAATTTCCTGATGATATTTCCATGTTTTATTATTTTGATATTTCATTTAGTTTATATAGCATTTTTTGTAGTTCGTACTCTGTTTTTGCTATTAAAATCTGGCCATCTGCAAAGGCTGTTTTTATTACTGTATTTCCTAAGTTAATTCCCCCAGTCGTCATTTGCTTCCATGATTTTATCATGTCAAAATAAATGTTAAAAACAGTGGTTGATAGTGGACAACCTTGTCTAACTCCTCTTGTTATATGTATTGGTTCCCTTCGATGTATTTTTTTTTTTCCATACATTTTCTTAATTACTGCTATCAGGTGTAGTGAAATTCCTCATCATCATCATCATCATCACTCCAAGGATTAGGCAATTGCCCGTTCCGACTTCATATTGCATCAGCCCAACGTCTTCTAGGTCTTCCAACATCACGCCTTCCTCTTGCTTGATAATTTCTGGCTAACAATGGATATCTCTCCTTGTTCATTCCATCCATGTGATCAATCCATTTCTGTCTGTAATTCGTGACTTTATCCAATAAAGGCTGTACTTTCAATTCTTCTCTTATATCCTCATTTCTTATTCTATCAAGTCTTGTACATCCTTTTACTTGTCTTAGGAACCGCATCTCTGCCGTCTGTATTCTATCCTTCTGTCTTTTCACTGGAGCCCAAGTTTCACATCCATACAATATTGTGGGAACCGCCATAACATTATACATTTTTATCTTGGTTTCTTTTCTAATTTTATTTTTGAATGTTCTCTGTATTGTTCCACACACCGTCTGAAATTTATTTATTTTGGAGTCAATATCTCTTTCCACATTGTAGCCAACATCACAGCCCAAATATTTGAAACTAGACACCTGTTCTATACTTTGATTTTCTAAAATAATTTTGGTTCTCACTGGATCTCTTCCTCTAAAGCCATGGTCTTCGTTTTCTTACAGAAATTTTTAGATCGTATAATTTACATATTTCATTTAATGCATGCATTGATTTCTGTAAGTCGTCTTCATTTTTCTGTATTATGATTACATCGTCAGCAAATAAAAGATTATTTATGCACATTTTATTATCCATTCTTATTCCTGGATTTACTAAAACTTTCCATTTATTAAAAATATCGTCTATATATATATTAAACAAGTGGGTGATAAACTACATCCTTGTCGTAATCCAGTATTTGTTTTGATTGCATCTGTTCTTTTGAATCCGGTATCTATAATTATATTTGTGTCTTCATATAATGTCTTTATTGTTTCAACAAGGCACAGCGGGTATCCTTTCATTCGTAATATTTCCCATAATTTTTGTCTGTTTACTCGATCGAAGGCCTTATCCAAATCTATAAATCCTATGTGAGTTTCTAAGTTATGTTCTCTTCTCTTTTCTATGAGTTGTTTCAGTGTAAAGACATTGTCTATACATGACCTTCCCTTTCTGAATCCACTTTGATTTTCACTTATTATTACTTCTGTTATGTTTCTCAATCTATTATTTATTATTTTCGTATATATTTTTGTAGCCAGTATTCATTAAGCTAATCCCTCTGTAATTCTCGCAATTTCTCCGGTCTCCTCTTTTGAATATATTCTTGACAATTGCTGTTTTCCAAGTGGTTGGAATCCCATAGGTCTGCCAACATATATTAATTAGATGAAGTATTCGTAGTTTACACAATATTCCACTATATTTGATTAATTCCATATTTATATTATCTAATCCTGTTGCTTCCTATTCTTAGTGGTTTTCAAAGCCATTTCTAATTCATTTATGTCTATTACATCAATATTTTCCACTTTTATTTCTTCCTCATTGTTCTCTTTTCCTTCAATTTCCTCCTTTTTCCAAAGTTTTTCATAATGCTGGATCCATTCTTGTTCTGGGATTATATTCAATCTGGCAGAATCTTTCTCAGTCTGATTTAGATGTTTCACTAATTTATAACCTATTTCTTGTCTTCCATACATATCATGTTCTACTGAGCTTATAAATTTATCCCATGACTCCTGATGGGATTTTTCTTATAATGCTTTTAGCAATTCTCCTTTTCATTTTATATTCTTCATAGGATTCTTCTGTTTTCAGTCGTAAGTATGTATGATATGCTTTTTGTTTTTCATTCACTGCATTTTGTATATTCGCATTCCAAGTTCTCAAGCCCTTCCTATTCCTTATTCTATTTTTCTTTCCTAATATCTCATTTGCTGTTTTATGTATTACATTTGATATATTTTCCCATTCAATATTTATATCTTCTGACGTCGCTATCTCTGATATATATTTATTCATTCTGCTTTCATAATGTTGTCTAATACTTTGATCTTGTAATAAATATATTTTATATACTTCTTCTTGGTTTCTTTTGTTCTTTATGTTATTTTTCCGCCATTTAGCTATTATGTTTATTTTGCTTATCACAGATAGTGATCAGAGTATATATCGCTGCCTCTATGTACTCTCACATCTTTTACCAAGGCTCCTAGCTTGTTGTTTACGATTAAATAGTCAATTATTGATCTTGAGTTATATCCACTTCTTGTATATTTATGTATGTCCTTTTTTCGGAAATAGGTATTCATTATTTTTAATTGATTATAGGCTGAAAACTGTCTCAAATCCTGTCCATTATCATTTATTGTTATTTCTCCATTATTTCCTATTACATTAGGTATAGGGACATTGCCTACTCTGGCATTTAAGTCTCCACTTATTATTAAATGATGATCTTTTGTATATTTATCAACTAATGTTTGTAATGTTTTATAAAATTTTTTGTTTCTTCTTTCTTGCCTTCCTCTGGGGCATACACAGCAATTATCATCATATATCCTCTTTCAATTTTAAATCTGGCTATCAGGATCCTTTCATTTATAAACTCATAGCTATTCAATTTGTTCTTCCATTTTTCATCTATTAAAATTGCTACTCCACACTGCGCTCTTGTTGTCTGTTCTACTCCGCTATACAACATAGTATAGTGTTGTAAGTCCTTTGTTCCTTTTAGTTTCTTTTTTGTTTCTGTTATTGTTGCTATATTTATTTCTTTTTTCTTTAATTCTCTTTCTAATTCTTCTTCTTTTGTATTTATTCCCCTTACGTTCCAATTTCCTAATTTCAAAATGTCCTTTATTCCAAATCGTATCCTTTTATCTTGCTTGGGTCGGTTCCTTTTATGACAATCCGGCTGATTTCCATGAAGCTTCTCAGTAAGATAAATTCTCCTGGAAGCGTTACGAGCGCTTCGCAGGACAAGGATGGTGGAAGGGCTGCTTCCTCTGAGCCTCCAAACATGCTCCTCTGGGTATCCACCCCCCAAGAGAGGGCTGCTTCTTCCGCTCTTCAAGCCCTACAAGTTTAGCTGTGCTATTCCTTGTCGCCCTGTTGACCGTTGAAGACTTGACTTGACGAAGATGTGGCCGCCCAATATGGATACAGACGCCATTCCTTCGTTGTGAGCTATACTTAGTTCCCCTCGCCTCTTACCCACCAGCAAGATTAACCTAAGTCAATCTTCCCCAGTAGAGTCGTCTGGTTCATCGGGTACTAAGCCCCCCACCACGTCAAGGTGATAGCTCCTGGGGGGGTGAAATTCCTTTTTCACTTAATATTTTCCATAATTGCGCTTATTTATATCCATTAAAAAAATTATACATATCCGTCGCTATTGGCCGGGAGTAACGTATTGAACCCAGGTTCTAATCCTGCACTGGACAAGTATATATATGTATCCTGAAAATAAAAAATATATATTTATAACATAAAATTATATGGTAGCGAAGTATGGATATATGAACCTATGGATGGATATGCTTTGAGCCCGGCACAGGCTTACAATCTATCCTTGAACTTAAAGAAGAAGAGGAAGAAGTATGGACATTCAAATAGAAGGATATATAGAGATTTAGAACTGCTGAAATGAGATATCTTCGAAGGACTGCAGGATACACACTACTAAATCATAAAAAATGGCATCTTAGAAGAATTATACACGGAACCTCTGATTTTAAGTCAAGATTGGTGTAACATGTTTATCAAATGGAGGAGCACAGGATAACCATAAATATTTCTTCTTCTTCTTCTTCTTCTTCTTCTTCTTCCTTCCAAGTATTAGGCCAAGGCCTGTTACGATCCTATAGAAAATTTTCCCTCCGGGAAATTCTCGTATAAGACTTGAAAGCATAATAATAGTCCCTTCGATTGGTTGCTGGCCAAAGCAAGGCAAGACCAGTGATGGGGCTGCCATCTTATAGCCTCTCGTCAGGCTTTTCTGAAGAAGAAAAGAAAATAAAGGAAAGAAGAAATGGAAGAAAGGAAAGACTCCCTAGCCCTCGGATGCCCTAATAGCGTCGGGGTCGAAAAAAACAAGAGTTAACCAAGAGAGGTTAGATAGTAAAGTTAAAAGAGTGCAAAACACAAGTAAGTGGAAGAAATGTTTTGCTCAGCTTGGGCACCTTGTGGTCGCCATCCACATATCTCCTAGATGAGGACCCCTTAAGCTATTAATTTGCAGGAAAAAAGAAGACCAGAACGTCCACACAAAAGACTTTTGGATGGTGTTTCAATTTAGGCCGAAACAGGTCAACAAATTACCTAAATTCTCGAATGGACTATGATGACGATGATAAAATAATAAAATCGTACCTTGTTTTCAGTCTCCTCAAATGTTAAAATAATTAAGGCATTATATGCCTTCTGGGACCTGTCCATCCTCAGCAGAAGGTTGTTCGCTATTATCCAGCTAACGTTCAGCTTAGGCCTCACGGGACCAGTAGCATCCTGGACAGTAGTAGCAAACAACATTTTGATGAGAATGGAGCTGGTCTCGAAAGGTCTACAACTAACTAACTCATTGGCACTATCGAATCTGAAGGTTCATGGCCGCGCGGAAATAATCTCTCCACACATCCCTGTCCTGAGCTACTGTTTTCGATCATCCCATGTAATTCTACTTCCCTCAAATCATGGTTAGTGTTATTCTTCCACCTCTTTGTTGATCTACCAACTGGAAATTTATCTCAGGGTTTCCTACAAGAAGCTTCCATGCCCCTCTTTCATTCCCCCATTCGAGCCAAATGTCCTGCCCATCGCAGTCTAAGATACTTAACTGTTCATATAGCTGGTTTCCTATAAATATCAGGTGGAAACCAGATATAATAAGAACAGTTAAGTCTCGTAGACTGGGATGGGCAGGACATGTGCCACGAATGGGGTTTGAAAGAGGGACCTACAATCTTTCCGATTTTAAACTCTATAACACATAGATACATTTCCGACCACAGAAGGATATGAGGAACTCCCCACACGAGAGTTTAGCCAAACATCGGGGCCATTTCGGAGACAATAAGAACATTTAAGACAAATACCTTTCATTCATACTAAACAAGACGAATATGATATGGATGATATGGATCATCATAAGATGATCCGATGATATTCGAATATTAATTGGGCCTTGAAGGCCATGTAATTTGTCTTAAAGGTGAGGAAAAACGCAGAAAAAACCGCATCTAGAAACATTGTGCCTACCAAGGATCAAACTACAACCCCCGATGCCTAAGGTAATATTACCTCTAGAATACAGCAATATTTTTGTGTTTTTGAGCGGGAATAATTATTATATAGTGTAGCCATATTCATCAAAGAGAGATGGATAGTAAGGCAGATGGAGAAGACTACATAACAGTGAGCTACATGCTCTTTGTACGAAACTAGATATAACAAGAACAGTTAAGTCTCGTATCAATAAGTACTACAAAAATAGACTAATAGCTCTAGAAATGGATTATTTACGAAGAAGTGCCAGAAAGTCTCAATTAGAACGTGTCGCAAATAAGGAAATTAGAAACATAATGGAAGCAGAAGAAAGCATAATTGAAAGAATTGAGGAAAAGTAATTAAAGTGGTTAGGACATGTTTTAAGAATGGAAGACGAGCGATGGCCGAAGCAGCTATATGAATGGCATCCGAACAGAAAGAAGAAAAGAGGAAGACCAAGGTTAACATGGAAGGAAAACATGAAGACAGTAATGCAAGCTAGAGGGCTAAGCATCGAAGATGCCCAAGACCGTAGGCTTTGGAGGTTTGGCACGGGAAGACGGCAGCAGCTGTAAAAACCCCGAAGATAGACAGATAGAGATAGTTAAGTCTCGTGACTGCGTTGAACAGAACATGTGACACGGATGGAGAATGAAAAAGGCGCATGGAAGCATCTTGTAGGAAAACCAGAGAGAAAAGTCCCAATTGGTAGACCAAAAATAAGGTGGGAGAATAACATTAACCCTGATGTAGGGAATTATATTATACAGGCGATGATTGGAAGGGTCAACACGCACACATTATTGAGTAATACTAAGAAATTGGGACTGAAAGTAAATATCAATAAAATTAAATATATGGTCACACATAGAAATAGTTATATAATGGGAAATTAGCAGCTAGTGACAAATGAAGGAAATTTTCAAGAAGTGGCTGAATTCAAATAATCACAAATGGGAATGAGATGCACAAAGAAATTAAACATTGGCTCAATTCTGGAAATGTGTGTTATTATGCATTACAGGGACTCTTGTTGTCCCAGCTCCTTTCAAAAACGTTAAACTGAAAATATATAAAATTGTTATTCTCCCAGTTATATTATATGGGTTCGAAACATGGACTCTTACTTTAAGAGAGGAAAGGAGATTACGAGTATATGAGAAAAAAGTTCATAGGAAAAATTTTGGACCAAAGAGAGACGTACAGACAGCGAATGGAGAAGACTCAATAACTGTGAACTACATAGTCTTTGTAGGGAGACAGATATTATAAGAACAGTTAAGTCTCGTAGACTGCGATGGTCAGGACATGTGGCACGAATGGGGAATAAAAGACGTGCGTGGAAGCTTCTTATAGGAAAACCAGAGGAAAAACTCCCAGTTTGTAGACCAAGAATGAGTTGGAAGAATAACAGTAACCATGATTTGAAGGAAGTAGATTACACGGGGAATGATTGGAAAACTTTAGTTCAGTATAGGGATGTATGAAGAGCTTATGTCTGCGCGGCCTTGTGCGTACGAGTTTGATAGTGCCATAGTATTAGTTTAGTTTCTTAGTTGCCCTATTCATAATATGTTTTCTTGGATCTATTCCCCCCCCCCCGTTGGATACAAGTATCTTTACTTCTTTTTTGGGGGGGGAGAATTAACAGAGCGTTCTGTATTATTAACGATTTTTGGTTTTGCTATTATGACCTTACGTATATTTTAACTTGTAATTCTTACCTTTTTTTATTTCACATAATAAATATTTGTATAGGAAGTTATAAATTAGTTTAATAGGAATGAAATATTAGATAACATATAATGATAAATAGTAAAGTGTAAATTTAAAATCTGAAGAAAACGTAACTAACCAGAAGATTATAAACGTTCCTCCTTTGCCTTCATTATAAGTTGCTATGTAAACTGGCCGGCGCGGCTCGAGAAACACCTGTCCATTCTTTAACCGGATTTTTCAGTACAGCCAAGTTTTCTCAACATCTGCGTACGTGGGCAGATTCAAAGTAAAGATTCTTAGTTTCAAGAATTTCAAACGCCATCACTTTGGGCGGTGTCTTAAAATTCTTATTTCCACAATATTTTTCAATACAAAATCATGACACGTAGGATGTTCCAAAAGCAATAGCTCAATTTGTTCGGTTGAGAAGTATAATCATATGAAGAAAAAGCAAATGTTCCTGTAATCGTGGGTCTGCAAATAAACCTGTTACGAGTTAATGTCATTTTTTCGTGTTTGGAGCTTGCTGCATACTAAGTACTTTCCAACAAATGAAGTGAGAATTTGATTTATTAATTAAGAGACAATCACAGCATTCAAGTACAGTAAAACTTGTTTAATCGGGAACGTGAATAATGCGGATATCAGTCCAATGTGGACAAATTTATTGATCCCAGCGAAATAATAGTATTTATTTTGCATAAAACGGAATCTGTCCAACGCGGAAACGGAAGGATATTTCAATACCATTCATGAAAAAAACTTATAAAGCGGAAAGGAAGGGAGAGAAATAAATTAGTTCCCACTTCTTTGAATACCCGTTAGGCCAAAAAAAAGAATAAGTAATGATTCCAGTCGCTGAGTGAATTCTACCTGTATCTGAAATTTTCTTTCGGTCTCACTGCACGCCCTTTATGCGAAATACAGATATTGTAGCTGTCTTACAAATAACCATTACACTGTAAAATCTTAAATTAATCAAATTCTTAGACCGATCTTTCACAGGGGGCGTTCTGAATTTACGGAATAAAGATGGCTAAATTGTATGTATCTCATTAAACGAAAAAATGAAAATGATTGAAGATAAAAAACTCAGTGCCCGAAAGAATGATTAAATTTAAATGCGGAAAAATTCAAGTTTATGAGATTTTAAAACACAAGGAAAAAATAATGAATGAATGGATGTAAGAAAATGGTAAAAAAAAGAGAAATATATTTAAAAAATCAATGAAATATTGTGGTAGTGTTTTACAAGTACACGATAAAAAATCTTCAAATTTGCGGACCGATGTTCCAAATTCAAGCTCTAGCTGTTGCTAAATCCTTAGGGAATAACAATTTCAAGGCATCTTCAGGTTGGCTGTACAGTTTAAAAAGACGATACAATATAATGTGGCATGAAATTTGCGGGGAATCAAAGGATGTGGAAAAAGGTGTAGTTGGTGAGCGGAAACCGAAACTGCATACTTTAATTTTAGGATACGCGTCTAAGAGACATTTTTAACGCTGATGAAATGGGACTAATTTTTCGCGCGTTACCGTCGAATTCGCTCGAACATAGCCTACTATACTTCACTTTTCAACGGCAGCGGAACTACAATTAATCCATAGGTGAAAATGCATATACGGTACTCTATAATCTATGATTATTATAAGATTTAGTTTTTATATAATACGGAAATTTTGTGTAATGCGCAAAAAAAATGGTCCCATGCCATTCCACTTTGAGCAAGTTTTACTCTATAAACAAAATAAAGTACAAAATATCTAATAAATATTTGTCTACAAAATAACTGTTTCTGACTAGGTATTAACTAACTCACTGGCACTATCGAACTTGTAGGATCATGATCGCGCGGATATACGCTTTCCATACATCCCTACCCTCAGATATTTTTCAATCGTCCCCTGTATAATCTACTTTCCTCAAACCATGCTTAATGTTATTCACCCACCACATTGTTGGCGTACCTATTGGGCACTTTCCTTCTGGGTTTCCTACAAGAATTTTCCATACCTCTATTTCATTCCCCATTCGTGCCATATGCCCTGCCCATTGCAGTCTACAAAATTTAACTGTTCTTATTATATCTGGTTTCCTATAAATATCATGTATGCTACTCTTATTCAGTCTTCTCCATTCGCTATGAAATCTAATTAATAGACTAGGATTAGATACCCTATTATTTATGAATTAAAGGTTTATACTGGAGTAGTCTGTTCATTTCTCTTTAGTCCAAATATTTTCCTAAGAACTTTATTCTCAAATATTTGTAATATTTTCTCCAGTCTTCTGAATAGGTATTCAATTGTATTAGTCTAGTCTGTCGCCGTAGCGTAGTCGGTAGAGTCCCTACCTTGCATTACGGCGACCCGGGTTCGATTTCCCGGCGGGGTAAGGGATTTTTAAAATCTCAACCTTGGGACTGTCCAAGTTGTACCCATTGGGTTTAATTCCTAAAAAAACTGTATTAGTCTACAAATGCTGGAATAGGATCGGCGTGTTTCGGAACTACAAACTGTGGCATAATGTATACGTCACAAGTACATCAGTTTCTTTCTACAATAGAACTGGATCCGATTAGCTTCTTTACATAAGACTACTTTAAGAGATAGAATTAAATTGAATTCGCATATCGTGCTTCACATTTCATGATTTGAAAATTGTACTAAGTCTGATCTTATATTTTACCCGCTAACTGTACTAGCGACACTCTTCAATCCCATTCCGAACTTTTTGACTAATACAATTTTGGGGTTGATTCCTGGTTTGTTTACGCACGTACAGTAATACCTCCACCATTGTCGCTATTTTTTTTCTTTGGAATTAATACTTTGGTATTCATAGAACCAGAGTCATCAAAAAATGACATCAGTAACTGGTTTTACTTATTTCTTATCCCTATACTTTGTCACAACTGAATCACTCTGTATTATTTATTATTTGAGAACTATACAACTGTGAATGACATCTGGGAAACCAATTCCCCTCCCCTGCCTACGACTACTTGTTCCAGTTACCGGTAAGTTCTCTAAGGGTCGGTTTCACCAAAAGAAGTAACTGTATTACGCCAGTTTAAGCTATGTATTATACATGGGGAAAACTGGCGTAATACAGTTATCTCTGTTGGTGAAACTGACCCTAAGAACGTTCCGATTGAGTAGGAATAAAATTTAACTCGTTTTCTCGACGTTCAGAGTTTAGTTCCGATCGTTTTTAATCTCCTCAGATTAAAATTTACTTTCGGTTACAACATGCATTCTATATTTATAATAGCAGGTACAAATGTTTATCATCTGTATTATTGACTGTTGTCTTTATGTATTGTTTAAATCCGTGCTTAAACATACTTCTTCTTCGTCTTCATAAGTTGTAGGATTTTCAACCTGTTTATTTCCAAAATCACTCCTCGGAGGAAGACGTATTGGATGTGCATTCACGGTCTATCCATCTCTTGACTGGTCTTCCCCCTGTTCTTCTCCCGTCCATTGGTCTATGAAAATGCAATTTTATTATTTTTTGTTCTCATTATTGATTGAATTTTTAATTTACAATGTGTGAGAAAACAAATACATAACTACTTATCATCAAACAAGATGATAATTTTTCTCAATATATTAGAGAAAAAAGTGATGTGAAAAATATTATTAGAACAATTAAACATCATCATTCTCTAACAGGAATAAGTACAGTACTATGTTCGGTGGTAAAAGCGCCGTCAAGCAGGGCTGACAACTCGTGTTGATTGTCCAGAAAGGTGAAGCCTTAATATGTTACTTCCCAAGGGCCTCTAGTAGTAGGATCATTTTAGGATTTCTTTCAACTCTATAGAACGCAGGCCCGGAAGGTCCTTGGCCATATATCCATATGTGTTACAGAGATGGAAGGCCCTTTAGCAAGTATATGGGTGACATATGATCGGGATGTTGGATGCCCCCGTTACAGCTGGTTTTCTCAACTTGAAGCCGCTTCTAATTTTCATTTTTCTTTCGTTACCGCAGTTTAACCTCTCACCTTATAGATACTTTTACGTGCCA
The DNA here is from genome assembly GCA_030220185.1 of Diploptera punctata. Classification (NCBI taxonomy): domain Eukaryota; kingdom Metazoa; phylum Arthropoda; class Insecta; order Blattodea; family Blaberidae; genus Diploptera; species Diploptera punctata. Next base: position 921,062 of record JASPKZ010000009.1, read on the forward strand.
CTCGCCACCCGGACCTTACAGTGGCAGAACTGTAGAGAGAGGGATTTTAACTATAGATAACACATACGTTTTTGACCACACAATAAGTTGATGGGCCTCCCAGAATGGGTCATCAGCTGAATGTCAGGGCCTTCTCCAAGACAACACAAGATGAAGACCAAACACACAATTCACTCATTCACTCACACATTCATACTAAACACGTCGAATATGATAAAGATGATTATGATGGTCAGATGATGTACGGGGATCGTTTGGGCCTTAAAGTATCATGACACTTATCTTACAGGTGAGGAAAAAAATCACCCAGTAAACTTGTCCCGACTTTGGATCGAACCCGGACCCGCTGCGTACGAGTCAGCGATGCTACCCCGAGACCACAGCGGTGGAACGCTTTTAACTTTAGCTTTTCAAATTCCTCAAGATGCTAGGTCGTCGATATACTATGAGAAAATTTATTCTCATGGAGACTCGAACTATCGAAGATCATGTAGCTCTGCACCAAGGCCTATTGTCTTAAATTGCTCCATTACTGCGCGGGATGGACTATCGTTTATATGTTTTTTTATATCTCGATTTTAGAAAATTTAATTCATCTTACTGATTAGCGGGAGTGTTAACAGTTAACGAAATGAAAATAAATTAGATAAAAAAATAATTCTGGACATAGAGAACCTGTATTAGCATATGATTAATTCGAGATTATCAGACAAAAGTTGCTTGTTGAAAACTCGTATGACGGGCGTATTGTGTAGGAAAAAGATATTTATGTGTACTCTCCCACTGTGCACCAAGCTACTGAAGAAAAGGTTGTTAAGCAAGAGTTATAAAAAAGTTTAGGGTTGGAGGAGCGTGTGAAGATTAGAGAGTGTCTGTGATGAGTCTGGGGAATGGAAAATGGTGTAGATAACAAAAAAGATTGATTCCTGCCCGGAACATAAAGGTTTCTCCCTGTTTCTTTTAAAAAATACATGAAGATAAAAACACTCATCCCATGTAATGTCTATATTCAAGAAACTTGTAAATCATACAACTTAATACCATGCATGTTTATACAACAACGATACATATTTATTTCAATATGCCTCGTCAAGGCTAGATATATTAAGTAATAATATTAATTATTGTACACTATTTAATACAACGAGGGAATTTTATTATTTTACTAATGACATAGGTTGCAAGAATAGGTCAAGAGTTTATTTGTATAACAACAGTGCTTGAAATATAGAGTGTCCCAACCTTTAGAGTCAAAATTATACAGATGAAAGAGGACTCTATTTAGAGAATTTTGACATAGGAGACCAGTGGTTCGAAATGAATATTTTGGATGCCACGCCATCTAGATCAATTGCAAGCTTTTTTTTTACACTCATCACCAACTTAGAGCTGACAGCAGTTGTTGAAAGTGGTGACCACCTGTCTCAATACATGCAATACAAAGACGCATGACATTTTCTCACGCCCCTCTTCAAAATCCTTGGTGTCTGTTGCACAATGGCAGTGGCAGCTAGGATCCTAGTAAGCAGTTCCTCTTCAGTTTTTACTGGAGTTTCATACACCAACGCCTTCATGTGTCCCATAAGAAAAAGTTCAGAGAAGTGAGATCCGGCGATTGCGCTGGCCACGGTATAGGACCTCCCCTTCCAATTCAGATCCCTGGCCAGCTCTTTGTAGCTTGCATGAGCTAGCCTCTCTTAAGTTCCTACCCACGGCAATAAATGTATTTCAATTTGGATGACGCCTGTTGGGAAACTTATCTCGGTACATTCGTTCGGCTCTCCGGGCTATACATTGTGCTGCACCTCACATAAAAATGTAAGCTAAACAAATAATGAAGTGCCAGGGAGTTTGTTATGACTAAGGCAAGGATTTTAGTGCACTAAAAGTTAAGATTGGAACACAGATAGTACACATTACTCAATTGTTTCTGTGTGAAAACAAAACAAAAGACAGTCAGAAGTCTTACTTTTAATTATGCTATATTACAATCTTAAATTTTACTGCATTAAAATCCTTGCCCTAGTTATGACAATTAAAGCAACGTAGAGAAACATTCCTCACATGCTTTCAACATGGCGTGGCGTCCAAAATATTAATTTCTGACCACTGGTCCCATATGTCAAAATTCTGCAATTAAAGTTCTCTATCTTGTGTTTAAATTTCATTCAAAATATTAGGGACACCCTGTATATATAATAAAGGAAACAACAATGAAGAAAATGCACTTATATTCTCATGGTGCTTTATCTAAAGAGTGTAGGTAAACAAATGCAACAACTCCAGTAATATTTAGGTCAGATATGGCAACAAAAGCCTTCTCGGCTCGTGGATGCAGTTCATCAGCTTTAATTTATCAAGAGACTGAGACCGATTTCGCTGGTGCACCGATTTTCGTACGTAAATTTATTTTTTGCGCGATAGTGCGTTTTGTCGTTCTTACAACAATGGCGACGAAGATTGAAAGTTCAACTTCCTACATTTCGGGGTTGCCAACCTAAATAACTATACTGTAATATTACATATTACAAACCTCGTGTGGGGAGCACTTGGATGTACTAAAGTCTCACACTGCGGGGCTTGAGGATTCAAGCCCTAGCCGGTCTCACAACGGCTGCAGGATGCCTCCCTGGGGGTAGAACAGGGAACGGTCGGTGGATCTGCGACAGCAGTCCTCCCAGCTAGGCTCCAGGAGCCCGTGAACCAACTGTGGGGTCGTCAGGAATGAGCGACCTGACGTATTATGTAGCTCAGCAATTTCCCCTGAAGTTGCGACTCCAATACCTTCTCCCTGAGGTGTTGGTTTAAGGCCGAGAACTAGAAAGTGGACGCGAGATAGATAGGGAGGACAAGATTCTGGGACTTGGGAGTATGGTCTTTGACCGAGGTATCCCAAGGGGTGGAGGCATGGGTCCAGATGTGGGAAGTAAGACCACTGCATTTTGTTTAGATTTAGATTTATTTATTTAACCTGGTGGAGTTAAGGCCATGTGGCCTTCTCTTCCACTCACCAGGACAAACATATCTTACATCAGAATATAACAATCTTAATTAACTCTAATATTAAACACTAAGTAAAAATTTGATCAAAAGATAATATCTAATATATTACGATCTATAATACAACCAGTTAATATTAGTTAAAATTAAGACTAAAACTAATAATAAAATGTATACACGCAAGGCATATTAAATTGTCCCTGTCTAGTGTATATAAAAAACAAAGGAAAATAATGAGATATAGAAAACTAATTTTACGATTATATAATATTTAAAACAAAACAAATAAAAATATTTGTTATTCTTAATATTATTTTCATAAATAATTAAATATATTAATATTTCTAAAAGAATATTATCAGTGAGGTGTATAAGTTGGTTTGTTATTAAATAATTCTTTAGTTTGTTTTTGAAGGATGTTATAGTTTGACAGTCTCTGACATAGGACGGAAGGGAATTCCATGTTTTGGTAAGTGAGACCGTAAAAGGTAATGAATAATATACAGTGTGATGAGGAGGGATATAAAGTAGGCCTACAATGTGCTGATGAGATCGAGTGTCAAGATTATGTGTGTCGGATAGTCTGATGAAGCGGCGTGATAAATAATTAGGCGATGATGTGTGAAGTATTTTATAGAGAAGGGAAGTATTTTATAGAGAAGGTATGTATACTACGTGCAATGTATATACAAAAATATATAAAAAAGGTAGAGTCAATATACATTATATGAAACAAATCACTGTATTTTAAATAAACGGAACTTTATTTGAAGCAATATAAAACAATAAATACGTCCTTGACGCCATTTTGTCACTGATTGGAAGATCATGGCCTCCTGCAGTTTCAACTAATAAACATTGCCAACACTGTTAACGTTGTTCATTTGTTTATAATGAACGCAAATATTTCCAACAAAGATATTATTTTACTATTATTTATTATTTTGAAAACACCATCGCGCAAAACATAATGTACAACGCACGTTTGTGAAGTGTTTTAAAGAATCTCGGAAATTAAGAACTTCGCTACCACTCAGTTTTAAACATTTTCTCAGTTCTGTAAAAACCGCTTCCCAACGTCTCATCGCAATATAAGAGTCTGTGTTTAATTTATTCAGATATTTGCTACTGAAGTGCCACCGGCAAGAACACAAATCCACATAATTGTTCATAAATTTTAAAATACAGGCTCACTGCAAATCATTACAATGGAAGGACTCATTAGCGTCAGCCTGAATCCAGATACAATGTCTATAACCAAGCAGGAACGACATTTTCAACATGTTATAAGGTAAGATTATAATATATATGTAAATACACTTTTTATACAGATAAAGCATGAATCTACGCACGCATCGAATGCGGCTAATGCGGGCTTCTAGGCAGAGAGCGAAAACACCGTTCGTGAAGATATAAAGTATAATGTAGACTCTGAGTATACATTTTTTCATGTTAAAGCATCTGATAGAAACTTGCAATTTTTAAATTGCATTTTAACTCTATCCGTAACTAATTGATATCTTCATCCATCTGATGATTTGGGTGTGAGTAAAAAGCCATAAACAAAAATCGATGAACTAGTACTTGATTTTTGAAAAATAATTATTAGAATTAAGTAAGCACACACATAATTTTAAGTGATGAGCTTTTTTTAAATTGTTTGTTGTTTGGTGAAAAGCCGATGGCATATTTCCAAAACTTGTTTAATTCTAGGTATTTTATATGCTTTCATGTGAATAGAGATATTAAGCGGGGCATGCTTTCAGGCATGAGTGTGTTCACTGATATTTCTGGTTTATTCAACGGTGACTTAAGAAAAAACCTGAAGGAGAAAAAAATATATTTCAATAAATGAAGTAACTAGTCTTTGCTATAGAATGTATTTAGCGGAAAAGCAATAAATTGTATTCTCAAGAAAATTTTATGCAACAGTCAGCGTATATTAGAAAAATATAATAATAATTCTTCTTGTAAACCCATATTTCCCTTAACAGGCGCTCTTACCCTACAGGAAAGAATTTGAACCTTACTAATTTTTTTACACTTATTTTCGTGTAGATGTAATTTTGAGTGGTCCATGGCCCGCGTTCCGCCTCATACTGACAACTAGGAAACCAAGGTAGTACTAAGACGGGAAAATTCGGTTAATTTTGCTTAGAGGCCTTTTCATTCAGGCTTCACGATCTTTTACGAGCCTGGAAATCTTCAGACTCGGGACCCACGGCCTAAAGTCCCTCCCGGAGGATTTGCTCCTAGCATTTTTCCATCCTAAAAAATCCATCGACCCCGGCCGGATTTGAATCCGCGACTATATTAATAATGATAAAATAATAATAATAATAATAATAATAATAATAATTATATTAATAATAATAATAATAATAATCCATCCATAGTAATTCTGCCCGAGGGCAGGTCCTTCACTGCAATTATAGCATTCTCATGCCATGCTTGCAGCGTTACTAGGGAATTGTAGGTGTGGTAGCTTCCCGTTGCTTTCCACACCGGTGAAGGATGATGATGATGATGATGATGCTGATAACGATGATGGCCATATGATTTCGGGGACCGTTTGGGCCTTAAAGTTTTCCTGGAATTTGTCTTACAGGTGAGGAAAAACCCCGATAAAAATCTCACCCAGAAAAACTGTCCCGACCGGGGATCGAACCCGGGCCCGCTGCGAGACAAGGCAGCACGCTACCTCCAGACCACAGCAGTGGACTATAATAATAATAATAATAATAATAATAATAATAATATAAATAATAACAGCATTAATAATAATAAGAATAATGATATGATCTTTACTGGGACATAAGTTGTAATATTAGTGAGGTATCGTAAAATTGCAAAGGTAGGATATATGACGCAACAATGGTGAATGAAAGAAGGGTACTGAAACTTCCTTTGGGAAACATACAGAAAAGCGATCAGTAGTTAGTACAAGAATGAGGTGGGAAAATAGCATTAACCATAATTTGAAGAAGATGAATTATACAGGATGTGATTAGAAAATATTAACTTATAATAATAATAATAATAATAATAATAATAATAATAATGTGTTATTTATTCTGGCAGAGTTAAGGCCATAAGGCCTTCTCTTCCACATTCAACCAGCACAAATACAAATAAATATTTGACAAATATAGATATACACTTACTTACTCACAGACACTATCGAACCCGTATGTTCATGCCGCGCGGACATAAGCTCTCCATACATCCCTATCCTGAGCCAATGTTTTTCAATCATTCCCTGTATAATCTACTTACTCAAATCATAGTTAATGTTATTCTCCCACCTCATTCTTGGTCTACCAACTGGGCGCCTTCCCTCTGGCTTTCCTATAAGAAGCTTCCCTGCACGTCTTTCATTCCCCATACGCGCAACATGTCCTGCCCATCGCAGTCTACGAGACTTAACTATTCTTATTATAACTGGCTTCCTATAAAGACCATGTAGTTCAGTGTTATGAAGTCCTCTCCATTCACCTGCCTGTTCATCTCTCTTTGGTCCAAATTTTTTCCAAAGTAGGCTACTTTATTCTCGAATACTTGTAATCTCTTTTCCTCCCTTAAAGTAAGAGTCCATGTTTCGTACCCATATAATATAACTGGTAGAATAATAGTTTTATATATTTTCAGTTTAACGTTTTTTGAAAGGAGTTGGGACATCAAGAGTCTCTGCAATGCATAATAGCACGTATTTTCAGAATTGAGCCTATGTTTAATTTCTTTGTGCATCTCATTCCTATTTGTGATTATTGTTCCTAGGTATTTGAATTCAGCCACTTCCTCAAAATTTCCCTCATATGTCAGTAGCTGTCCATTTCCATTATATAATGTATTTCTACGTGTGACCATATAGGCTATTTAGTTTTATTGATATTTAATTCCAGTCCTAATTTCTTAGTGTTACTCAATAGTGTGTGCGTGTTATCCTTTAGTATCTCCTCGCTATCGGCCAATAGTATTACATCATCATCATAAACTAACAGCTTATTAATACCATTGAGTTGTAAGCCTTCCTCATTCTCTAAAGATTTGATGGCGTGCTCTAGTACAAAATCAAATAGTAGAGGAGATAGTGCATCTCCTTGCTTCAACCCATTCTGGATTTCAAAAGTGTCCGAAAACTGTTTGCCTACACGCACCCTACTCTTTGTGCCATTTAGACACATTTCGTATAAGTTTAACTATTTTAGGAATTCCGAACCCAAGCAGGATACTATATAACTTCTCCCTTTTAATTGAATCCTATGATTTTTTGAAGTCTACGTATAGTTGATGTACAGTACTATTATATTCCTTTTTTTTTTTTTCTAAAATCTGTCTTAAGCTAAAAATCTGATCTGTTGTAGACCTGTTTCTTCTAAATCCACATTGATGATCTCCTAGAATGTCATCAATATAGGAAGTAGGCTAAGTCTGTTTACTAATATATTTGTTAGAATGTTGTACGAAGTTGAAAGTAATGAGATGCCCCTATAGTTGTTGCAATCAGTTTTATCTCCTTTCTTATAAATTGGTACGATAATTGATTCTTTCCATTCATCTGGAAGAGCTTCTTTTTTCCAAATCATACTAAGCAACCAGCATATCTTGTCCATCAATTTTTCTCCCCTGATTTTATGAGTTCTGCTGGGATCTCATCTGAACCTGATGCTTTATACATCATTAATTTTTTAATCGCCATTTCAACCTCTAATACACTTGGTTCTGCGACTAGCATTTCTGCTGTCTGTAAATTATCCTCCTCAATGTCCTGTTCTGTATGTACATTTAATGGCTGATTAAAGTAACTTTTCCATCTATTTAATATACTCATGGAATCTGCAATAATTTCCCCATTTTAATTCCGAATTATGTTTGTTCTAGCCTGAAACCCTTTCTTCTATACACTATACTAATTATAAAGAGATAAAAATACATTACATGTAGCACTGTAAATTTCATGTACAAACAACATTTTATACGATAAGAACAATAATAGTACTTACGATGATAATAATAACAATAATAATAATAACAACAATAATAATAATAATAATAATAATAATAATAATAATATAAGTAGAAATATGATACATTATACGAGAAACACTAATTAACATATGTACCTTACACTGGGTAATGCTGAAGTCGAGGTTAGTGCAAATATAAATGTAGATTTCTTTTAAAAGTTGTCAATGTCCGGCAACCCCTTATTTTTTGTGGTAGGAAATTCCAGTTGCGAGAAGAGAAAATATGATATGATATGGAGTGATGTGATTTCCTATGTTGCGGTATGTTAAGCAGGAGACTATGTTGCAATCTTAGGATATAGATGCATAGAGAACTAATGTCCGTTCGTTCATTAACGTTTGAGTTTGAAAGTGTGAATGAGTTAATCTCAGGTGACAATGGGCCTACTAATACACTACTGCTGCTAATAATAATAATCTATCTATCTATCTTCGGGTTTTTACAGCTGCTGCCGTCTTCCCGTGCCAAACCTCCAAAGCCTACGGTCTTGGGCATCTTCGATGCTTAGCCCTCTAGCTTGCATTACTGTCTTCATGTTTTCCTTCCATGTTAACCTTGGTCTTCCTCTTTTCTTCTTTCTGTTCGGATGCCATTCATATAGTTGCTTCGTCCATCGCTCATCTTCCATTCTTAAAACATGTCCTAACCACTTTAATTCCTTCTCCTCGATCCTTTCAATTATGCTTTCTTATGCTTCATTATGTTTCTAATTTCCTTAATTGTGACACGTTCTAATTTAGACTTTCTGGCACTTCTTCGTAAATAATCCATTTCTAGAGCTATTAGTCTATTCTTGTAGTACTTATTGATTGTCCATACCTCACTTCCGTACATTTCAACAGATTTCACCAATGTTTTACCAATATATTTTTTGTGTCTTTCCAAATATGCTTATCCCACCGTATGGAATTTAATGATGATATTATTTTGCTACTCAATTCAATTCTATGTTTTATGTTCTCTTTGCCTATCCCTTCGATGTTATCCATAATCATTCCCAAATATTTAGTTTGTTTCACTTGCTTTATTTGGATTCCTTCTTCCAATATTAAATTTTCTCTTTCATTGCTATTTATTGCCAGATATTCTGTTTTTTTGTAAATTTACTGTGAGACCCCATGATTCATATGTGTTTTTCAACATTTTTATCATGAATTCCATATCAAATTTGTCTTGCGCTAAAACCAGTTGATCGTCGGCAAATTGTAATGTCAGCAAAAATCTGTTGCCTATTGGGATCCCCATACCTTTGCAGCTTTGTTTCCATTTCGTTAATATAAATTCTACATAAATATTAAATAAAATTGGAGATAGACTGCACCCTTGTTTCAATCCCTTTGAGGTTTTTATAGGATTAGACATTATATTTCCCATTTTAACATAAGCGGAGTTATCTTTATAGATTTGTTTAATAATTTCTATTAGGTTTCTGTCAATATTGTATTTCTCCAATACTTCCCATAATTTGTTCCTCGGAATTGAGTTATAAGCTTTCTCTAAATCTATCATTGTCAAATGGGTTTCTTCTCCAACTGCAGTCCGTTTTTCAATTAACTGTTGTATTGCAAATATATTGTCAACACAAGACCTTCCTGGTCTGAATCCATTTTGATCTTCACCTAATTTGTCTTTAATATCTTTTTGTAACTTTGTTTTTAATAACTTCGTAAATATTCTATATAATGTGTTATTTATGCTTAGTCCTCTTAGTTTTTTTTGCGTCTCTTCTATCGCCCTTCTTGTATATTGGTACAATGTAGCTTATTTTCCATTCATCAGGAATCTTCTGTATTGCAATGCACTTATTAAACAAGTCCCTCAATCTACCTATTACATTTTTTGGGCCATATTTAATTAACTCATTGTGTATGTTTCCCGGCCCTGGTGCCTTTTTATTCATATAATAATAATAATAATAATAATAATAATAATAATAATAATAATAATAATAATATATTGGCTTAAGAATACGGTTTTAGATTTTGCAGTTACAATTGTACAATATATAAACTGAAACAAATGGCATACTGAGAATTCAAAGAGTACAAAATAAAATCATGAACTAGCTTAATATATTGATGAAAAATAAATCAAATTCTGCGTTGTAATTAAAAATGTTAATGAACGTGCAGCGTGCTCTTCATAATGTAATAACTGATGTTTAATATACTAATTAAAATTTATTTGTTCGGGTATTCTGTACATGCAAATATCATTATCTTACACAAATAAAATAATTATTATTTCCCATGGTATTTTAAAAATTATATTTTAAAACAGATTAATTATTCAAATTTTATCATCACAACAAAATATCAATTTTAAAATTTATATTAGCTTCATTTTCTAGTATATTTGTAGCCATGTTTTATGATACACAATATCGTTGTATTAACCATCTTGAGGTCATTACTAAGCTTAGGATTTTTAGGTCTAATTTCATGATAAAAAGGGAAGAGATAAATATGTTAAAATGAGCCAAAAAGGGGACAAATATGCTCTTTATTTCATAGCCAATGAGTGTTATTATTAAAAATTTAAAGTGTACACAAATAAAATGCTAGTATTTGTAAAGCAAAGACGTTTTTAGTCCACTCCTGTGGCGTAATGGTAATTTCGTTGCTTTAGATGTAGCGGACCAGCAAGTTTACTGGATTTTTAAAAAAACATTAAGAATATCCGTTGAGGTCACTATATAAAGCATTTAAATTATAAAATTAGTACCTTATTCTCAATCTTCCTCTTTATTTGTAGTATCATTTTTATAAGAGGCTTTTCGAAAACTTGTTTCATCTTCTGTTTGTAGTTTGGTACTGACTATTGTTAATAATGATTTTGTAAAGAGGGCTTTCGGCTGCTTGAGATATTTCCTCACCAACTGTCGGGAAACTTTAATGCCTAACACCTAGTGGCCATCATAATCATTCTATTATATTCGCCTTAATTACTACGAACATGTGATGAATGTTGTGACTTGTCTTAAAATATCCGTACTGTCTTGGATGTTGCTCCGCATTGAGCTGATCCCTTATTCGGAGAGGGTCTTAATATCATTGTGTGGTCAACAAACATGTAGTGATCCTAATTTTAAGGTATTATCTCCATATGGATCGTGTCACTATAAGGCCAGTGTGGGACGGGACACATAAAAAACTACCAAAAAGAGAAAAGTTAAACTAAAAATAAAAAAGGAAGACAGAATGTTTCTCTAAAGATATGATTGGTCTAACAATCCAAGTTTATAAGTAACATCATCTTATCTTGTCTCTTCTGAATCTCTTTTCTTTTTGTCACACACATGTAGAATTGAAGATATTCTACTGTGAAATGTAATGGTATATTTATTTGTCAACAGATTTACACACTCGTAACTTCTAAACCCTCTTCTCAGTTGAGTATTTAATTATGAGCTATAAAGGAATAAATATATGTGTCATTATGAGTCATTTGTTAAAAGCTTAGTGATAACAGACTCTGTCACCTTAAGTACCCTCGTGTAATATTAGAAGAGAGAAAACGTGTGAACTTTCTCACGCTAGATTTGTTTCTATGACGAATATCATAAACACTACACAACTTATTTTTAAAAAAATTAATGAAATATGGAAAGTAAGAAATCAAGAAATTACGCAGAACAACAAAAAATAAACTTTTTTATTCTCAGAAAGAAAAATATATGATTTTAATAGTATTTTTTCTCCTGAATTAAAATGTTATATCGGTTTCTCTCTATCACGCAAGGTTTCCGAGAGACGGGAATTTATAATTTCAACACTTTAATATGTTCTACATTCGTATATCTATACAATATTCGAACATTCGGTCTCATCTAGAAAGTAAGAAATGGCGATTTTCTGCTTTATTTCGCCTGTGGAGCATCCCTCTTGATGGTCCAACTATAATCGGCCAGCATATTAGGATTCCATTTGCCCTGATATCTATTTTCCATAGCTGAAATCTCCCGAGTTAGCTCATTTGGTTTTATTTTAGAATGGACAAATGGACGAAAAAACGTTTATTACAAAAATAATTATTTAAATCCATTAATTGAAATTTAAATAAGAAAACTGTGTGTGATGGAGAAATTCCGAATACATATTTGAAAACACGATAAAAAAACTGCATGAAGTACAACTATTGGTACTCATGAGACAAAAATCATGTTGACCAGTGTTATTTACGGTTTATGAAAGGAAAGAGTAGAATCACTCCTTTATTTGTTTTAATTCGTTTAATCTCTCCATTTGTAGGTAGTCTTACCTGCTCCACGCCTCTCGGACCTTACACTAGACGACCTGCCAAAAGTGAATTTCTAAATTCTGGATCACACTCATATTTTTTTGACCACATAAGGACATAGTGACCCTTCCCGAATGAGGGACCAACTCAATGCAGAGCCATCACTGAGACAACACGAATAGGCTATATATAAGGCATTCAAGCATTCATACTAAACAAAACAGATATGATAAAATGATTATGATGGGGAAATGGTTTTACGATACTTTACAAATAAAATTGATCAGCCTTATGAACTTGTGATCAGAACTTCTGACTAGAGTTCATGAAGTGCGAATTTCAATTCCCGATCAGACCATAGGGATTTTTTTAAAGGAATTATTTTTATGGTGACCGATAGTCTGGAATTTAGGTTAAGTTTAAGTTTAAGAACTCTCCTGGTGTTTAGTTATCATTTATCCACTTTTCATACCATCTGAGTAACGTAACTCGACTTTCCAGTCCTCCCTACCTCAGACGTGAGTTACAATTCTGTCAGTGCCAGGATAGAATGACCGATTTGAACTGGTGGCATTGTACAAAGATAAATAAGCACAGTATTTTTAAGTTTGCTACACATTTTTAATTACTCCTTCAGATGTTTTACACGTACAATGAGTAATAGCCTAATATAATAATCCGCAATAATGTATACATCAGTTACGAACGTTATTTCTTCTTCTTCTTGTAAGCCATGTTTCCCTTAACAGAGATTTAGGCGCTCTCCCCCTACATGGAAGAATTTGAACCATACTAATTTAGTTACACTTGTTTTCGTATAGATGTCATTTGAGTGGTACGTGGTCAGCGTTCCGCCTCATACTGACATCTAGGAAACCAAGGTAGTACTAGGACGGGAAAATTCGGTAAATTTTGCCTAGAGGCCTTTTAATTCAGGCTTAAGGATCTTTTACGAGCCTGAATATCTTCAGACTCGGCTTAAAGTCCCTCCCGGAGGACTTGCTCCTTGGATTTTTCCATCCTAAAAAATCCATCGACCCCGGCCGGGTTTGAACCCGCGACCCTCGGGACCAGAGGCAAGGAGCGTAACCACTAGTCTACCAATGAGAAATCTATATTTGGTTTTAGGTGTACTTATGCAAGGATATCGTATAAATTTAAATTAAATTTGTCACACATGACAAATATTTTCATTAACATACTTGTCTCCATTTTTACATGATATTATTGAGTGTAAATTAATTGAAACTCTACAGATATATGAAACAAATTTAAATTAACCTCTTTAATCCCTTTGTATCTTCTGTGATAAATGAAGGGTTGAAAATTTTCAGCCATAAAAAACTCATAATCGCTGTGATTGGTTTTATAATGAAATTACATCAATGTGCTTTCTGCTCTTATTTTTACCTAATTTCAACTGTTAAGGTTAGATTCCATAATTTTATTAATCGTAAAATTTTAATTGAAACCTACTGTATCAATAAATGATTAACACTGAACCCCCATCAAATGAAGGGCATAGGAGAAAAAAAAAAAACAAGCAACACCTTTACATGAACCTAGAAAACTGATTTTATAGTATATTGCGATAAGAGTGTGGTAAACACTTGATTCGGATCGAGAAAAAGTTAAAAAAACTAGGCACTTGCGCCGAGTTTTTTTTTTAAATTTCCGAGATTCCGTTATGTGTTTACCACATGAGTATTGCATACTATTTTTTTTGCACTATGTGTATTTATTTTAGTAATTAAGATATTAGCTAAAATATTAATAAATATAATTGAAGTAAATGTTAGATTTCAGAAGGTGAATCGGCTTATGTTTTGCTATGGAGAAATAATAAGTATTGTTGTTCATGTCGCCATCTTATATTTGTTAAAACAGTAAAACCAATTCGATGTGAGATGTATTTCTGATTATGGAGACAATTTTATACGATGTGTGCAGTGATGATGAAATGGAAAAGGCGTGAAAAGCTGGATGTGATGAATTAATACCGAAATTAATACAAGTTGCAGTATCACTATCAATATTTGAAAATAAATGTTCTTCCTTACCGCACTTGTGCTTTTAAACATTTTTAAAGTACTGAGCTCAATTCCGAGGAACAAATTATGGGAAGTATTGGAGAAATACAATATTGACAGAAACCTAATAGAAATTATTAAACAAACCTATAAAGATAACTCCGCTTATGTTAAAATGGGAAATATAATGTCTAATCCTATAAACACCTCAAAGGGATTGAAACAAGGGTGCAGTCTATCACCAATTTTATTTAATATTTATGTAGAATTTATATTAACGAAATGGAAACAAAGCTGCAAAGGTATGGGGATCCCAATAGGCAATAGATTTTTGCTGACATTACAATTTGCCGATGATCAACTGGTTTTAGCGCAAGACAATTTTGATATGGAATTCATGATAAAAAGGTTGAAAAGCACATATGAATCATGGGGTCTCACAGTAAATTTACAAAAAACAGAATATCTGGCAATAAATAGCAATGAAAGAGAAAACTTAGTATTGGAAGATGGAATCCAAATAAAGCAAGTGAAACAAACTAAATATTTGGGAATGATTATGGATAACATCGAAGGTATAGGCAAAGAGAACATAAAACATAGAATTGAATTGAGTAGCAAAATAATATCATCATTAAATTCCATATGGTGGGATAAGCATATTTGGAAAGACACAAAAAAAATATATTGGTAAAACATTGGTGGAATCTGTTGCAATGTACGGAAGTGAGGTATGGACAATCAATAAGTACTACAAGAATAGACTAATAGCTCTAGAAATGGATTATTTACGAAGAAGTGCCAGAAAGTCTAAATTAGAACGTGTCACAAATAAGGAAATTAGAAACAAAATGGAAGCAGAAGAAAGCATAATTGAAAGAATTGAGGAAAAGGAATTAAAGTGGTTAGGACATGTTTTAAGAATGGAAGATGAGCGATGGCCGAAGCAACTATATGAATGGCATCCTAACAGAAAGAAGAAAAGAGGAAGACCAAGGTTAACATGGAAGGAAAACATGAAGACAGTAATGCAAGCTAGAGGGCTAAGCATCGAAGATGCCCAAGACCGTAGGCTTTGGAGGTTTGGCACGGGAAGACGGCAGCAGCTGTAAAAACCCGAAGATAGATAGAGATAGATTTATTTTGTTTTCATAGCAACCAAGATTGCTATGTCAAATTACTGGAATGTCAAATTACGATGCACATCAACAATAACAGTAAGTATACAATATTAGTTACATAGTGCAAAAAATATAGCCTATAACGTATCTACTACTTTACCTGTTTGCCAAACATAGAAGACAAACCCATAAACAGTTACTTATATGGTTATTTCCTTGTACAATTTGAATTTATTACTTCATGCTAAAAAAATACATAATCCATTAAAAACAAAAATTTGTCCACCGCTATGGTCTCAGAGTAGCGTCGCTGCCTCGTACTCAGTGGGCTCGAGTTCGATCCTCGGTAGAGACAAGTTTGCTGGGTGATGAGTTTTAAGGGTTTTTCCTCGCCTGTGAGACAAATGTCAGGAAACGTTAAAGCAAAAACGATCCCCGAACATAATTTGGCCATTGTAATCATTATTATCATATTCGCCATATTTAGTGTGTATGTGTGCATGAATGTTTTGTTTTAATGTTTGTTGTCTCGGAGGAGGCCCTGACCTGTAGCTGATCACTAGGGCTAGGATTGTTGTGTAATAAAAGATTTGCAGTGCAGATAGTATGTATTATTCAACGGTTTCTGTGTGAAACAAGATAAAAGACAGTTAAAAGTCTTACTTATTATTATACTATTCAACTGTTTGTGTGTGAAACCTAAACAAAAGACAGTCACAAGTCTAACTTCTCATTACACTACGTTGCAATCTTAGCTTTTAGTACATACAAATCCTATCCCTAGTGATCCCTCATTCGGGGATGTCGTCGTGTTGTCAAAAAAGTATGTACGTGACCCATACTTAAAATCCCTGTCCCGACAATTCGTGATATTGTAAGGCCCCGTAAAAGTACATATAAGGGGAGAGGTATATTAATGGAATTTAAAAAAAAAACAAATCTTTGTCATAATTACAGTTCAGTACTGAATAAGTTAATAATAATACTTTAATAGAATGATTAAATTTCATTCAAACCATTAGTGATATTAAATATCAAATTTTTCTCCGCGATATATGGATAAATAAAACAATTTAGGTCAATTTTTAAATTAAGACTAGTAACGAGAGATTTTGTAAAACAACATGTTTCTTCTTCATAAAAACTGAACATTACCTGAATCTGATTATTGTTTCAACTAATTTCAGTAAAAAAAAAAAGTGAGACGTAATTGAAAGTATGCAGCTCTTGGGAGTCATATTTGTAAAATATATTCCAGTCCATTAAATGATAGGTGCGAGTTGTATCATTGCATGAGAACACTCTTCTTAATTAAAAATTTGTAGAGGATGAGATAGCTCTCTTGCTGAGAATAGATATTCATCTCTATGTCTTGAATATCTGTGACTTAAGAGACGTCCTTTGAAAAACTTTATCATACATTCTTAATTTGAGAAGTGACTTAAAATATGAACTGACCACAATGTACGAATTATACATTGGGTTTATTAGAAAGTATGCAGTTATAATATTAATTTAATAAAATAGTATATCGCAATACAAGGATGGAAGGCAGTATTTTACATATCAGTTGAAATGTTTCGGCGAGAGTTGATAGACGTAGGCCTGTCTAAAAGTCTTCCATACTTGTATCGTACTATATTTAATTTTTTTATATTATCCCGCGCAGCCGGGGGGTTAGTTTTCACGTTGTTTTATAGTAATAAAACACACCGGATGATCGCGTTGAACCGAAAGTGCTGTTTCGGTTCGATAAATGTGTGCTGTCATCCTCCCTCTACAGTGAGATTCGTGAACTATACCAATTTCCTTTCTCTTTGTATCTACTCCACTCTCCTTCCTATCCCTCCCTTTGCTCTGTTTGTAGTGCGCAACTTCCCCTTCTACCTCGGAACTCTCAAATAGGCTAAACACGTGTTGAACTCTATCATTCGATCATAGATTTTCGTTGGAATACTCGTCTGTCGTCTGGAGGACGCGAGCTCCAGAAGAGCTGCGATTTTGGGTTTGGTCCGGCAAGCCCGGGTAAGGCACCCTAGGCAGGACTAAAAAGTATGTATGAGTGGTTGATTGTGTAAACAATGTTATTTTCTGTTATTACTTATTGTTTGTTCTTTAATACTTGAATGATCAAGTTATGTTTATATTTAATTTCACTTTTCAACTTCAGACGTGCAATTTAAACATTAAATCTCACTTTAAGTAAATACCAATGTCTGATAATTATTTGTTAGCTACGCTACAACTGTCTTGGATAATTCCTGTATACAAGCTTTCTCAAAGTTATATGAGCTCCTTTTTTCCCCATACTGAAATCAGAGCTGGTACTGATAACATCATGCAACTTCGGTTAATGATCCATCATACTGCTATTGATCCTGCCTACATTGAACGTCTGCTGCAGTTCATCACGGCATCCTAGACGTAGTACTGCAAACGACTATCAATAAGTTGTTGACGTTTTGACTTGTAGTCCTTCGTGTGCTGTGATTGGCCGTATCAATTTTTTCAGTTTTCGTCTCGGCCAATCAGATCCGTGGATTCTATAGCTGGTTAGCAAATTCCTTGTTAGGGCGTAGCCCTAACACGGGCTGATCCTTGTGATTTTTTTTTTTGTGTTTTTGTGTATAAATTCGAGTGAAGTGTTATCAAGGTAAGTGGTGTGGACGCAATTGTTATTGTGATATATATATAATCTTATCCTTTGGTGACAAGTGTTTAGTGCTTTTGTGTATAGTGACCAGAACTAAGACTTGGTACTACCAAGCACGATGGCTGCTATGCCAAAGTCTGATAGGTCTTTTGATCCAGAAATTGAGGATGTCGGGCCTCTCATACTCTGGGAAGACTCCGCGAATAAATTTGAAAAGTATGTCCACAAGTATGGATATGATAAAGATCCCGAACTAAAAGAATTGCTTTCCACTCTTAGTGGAACTTTTCTAATACTTATAAATTTCATGGGTACTTTCCCGGATTATGAAAGGTCCGAAGAAGCTCGTGATTTCACGTCTTTAGCTTTGGATCGGTTAAATAAATTGATTAAAGAAAATGAAACAGGTCGCCCAACCTTCGAAGCTATGCTTAATGAATTGAAAGGAGATCTACTAGAGATTCGCACTACTGCGCTTTTCTATTCCTCCTTAAATTCTAAAGCAAAGAGTTACACAGAAGAAATACCTTCAACTAGTCGTGATATGGACACCAGTGAGCAGATGCCCACTGAGGAGCAAATGCTCACTGACGACCAGTCAACAACTAGTAATCAATCTACTCCTAAACGGAAAAACAGAAAGAAAAAAGATAAAGATAAAATACCGACACTAGTAGTCAAGAAATCTAAAATTGATCTTTCTAAACCAAAAGAACCCATACTACTGGGCAAATCCACTAATGTATTTGAACCTATACATCCAGATAACCGATCCACAGAGTCGCAGGAATCACGAGCTGAGGTTCCAGCAGTGCCTATTAACAATAAATTTTCAGTTCTAACTGAAATTCCAAATTCTACTGCAGGAACGTCCTCAGAGATGGTCCCTCCTCAAGCTACTGGTCCTACTATGGCCACGCCTACTGCTACTCCTTCAGGTAATACTGTCCAATCGGAGCAAAGACCCCCACCAATTACAGTTATTGGTCATGGGAATTTGTTCCGAATAAATAAAGAGTTGAAATCACTAATTGGCGACCAACTAAAGTGTGTCAGTATTCCTGAAGGAATACGCTACTATGCACGATCACTGGAAGATTTCTTCAAGTTGAAGGAGTATTTTACTTCCCTGAATAGGGAATACTATACTTTCCAACTGAAGAGGGATCTTCCTCTGAAGGTGGTGTTAAAGAGACTGCCTGCAACTGTAGATCCAGATGAAATTAAAGAGGAAATCCTCGCGTTGGGTTTCCCAGTTAAAACTGTAAAACAGATCACTAAAACGGAAAATAATTTGGCTCTACCTCTTCCCATCTACATATTAGAACTAGAACGCAACAATAAAGCGTTGGAAATTTATGATTTAAAGCGTCTCTTGTACACTATTGTGGCCATAGAAGCATATAGACCCAGGGCTGGGCTTAAGCAGTGTTACCGGTGCCAGTCATTTAATCATACCTTTCCTGCCTGTAATCGGGCTCCTCGCTGTGTTATCTGCGCTGGGCCTCACGGGCATAAGGACTGTACCCTAAAGGCCGAAGCGCGGAGAGACACAAATTTTCTAAAATGTGCAAATTGCAAGGAGTCCGGTCACCCGGCGTCCTATAGAGGCTGCCCTGCTTTCAAGGCGGCCTTTGAAGCTTATAGCAGGGTAGCTAAACCCATCCCTAATTCAAAAGAGAAACCATCCACAAGTGATCCTATTTCAAATCCAACTGTAACTACAACTCAAAGAAAGACCTTCACTTCTGTGAAGGTCGATCCAAGAGTTTCCTTTACCCAAGCTCTACAGACTGGTACTGCTTCCAGAACAACTCAAGAGAATAGCACTGCTAAAGTTAAGGACCAGCAATTGCAAATAGGTAGCTTAAGTGCTCGTGGGGAGGAAATTCTCCGGGATGTTCAGGCCTTTAGTGGCTGAATACTCGTCTAGTAACATGCTGGGAGAGTTTCATCTTCATGAAGCCCGACTGGTAAACCTGTGTTTTACAGGTTAACAATCAAAAGGAACGAGACCATCCACATAAATAGTTGCGAGACCCGCTCGATTTTGAGACAGTGTGGCCCACTCTTACGCTGTCCGGCCTTCGGGACTCTCTGCTTGCCGGCGGCGTAGTTTATGATGCCTTCTTACAAGTATAGTGGTTTGCACTATTATTCTGGTATAGACCTGTTAGGTAAAATACATTGTCACCAAAGGCTGAGGTTACATAATCCACAACCACTACTTGATAGCCAAAAAGGAATTTGCTGCCAAGTTTCCCAGTGGGTAAACAGTATGCAGCACACTGGACGGCGCAACGTCACCGTCAACAATCAGTCAGTCAGTCCTTTTTCCCATCTAGATTTCATGGTTCAAAATAGTATATTCAAGTTAACTAAGAATCATAAATTGCTACAGTGTGTTTTAAGAATTATTATTAATTAATGTTTATGAATCTAGATAGGAAGGATGAATCAATCTTTGCCTCTCATGGGCCCGGGCAAAGGATTAGAAATAGCACTTATAGCTATGAACTCGATGCTACTATGAGTGTAATGGAATATATGAGTAAATCCTCTAAAGATACGGTGCACAAAAAGGAAGCAGATCTGAAACACGGCACAGCGTAAAACTCAACAACAACTGTATTTAATTTTATAAACTCTCTGTGACATTTCACTCACAAATTGCTGCAATAGTTAATCTTTCTTTAAAGTTTATCTATCAATTATTTACAGTTTAATCCTGCTTTCACTTGCCAAGTTTCCCCAGACCACAGTCTACTATATCGCTGTCACAACACAACTAATTTGCTCCCGACATTAGTAACAGTTTATATAAGCCGAGGAAGGAAATTTCTCGGTGTCCAGTGGAGATACTTCTAGAATAGAAGTTTCTGGCACCGAACTTTGCTCACATGGAAGGTAGAGACTTAAGAGATATTCCAGGAATGGAAGTCTAGGCGCATCGATCATCTGCGCGGGTCTTGAAACTCGGCAGTCAACGACTCACGAATCTATTTCCACCAATGCGAGATCACTGCTTTCGTCGTAACACGCGAAGTTCAAAATATGTTATTACGATGCGTCAGTATATGTTGAATTTTTTTTACATGTAATTAAATTAATAACATTATGTAAACAAGATATCAGGTGTTTTATTCAGGTGTTCAATTCAGGTTCGCCAATTAAAATGACATTTCAATTATTATTGAGGGAGATTTGAATGATGATTGCAAAATTCCGAAACTAGACAAAATAAGCGGGGGCAAATTAATAAGTTTTAGCTGAAATATTATATTAAGCAGATCTTATTAAATATAAACTAAAATTAATTCAACAATTCAAGTTAAATTATTTATCGCGCGCAACATTCAATTTTTTTTCTCAACATGCAATACCACCAGTACGATTATGTATACCTGCTTCCTATACACTGAAAAGTTTCCATTTATGGGAATGTGTAGTGAATGGGTTTTAAGAGTTAAAGACGAGGAATCTGAAATTACTGTTTCGGGATAGTATATATATATATATATATATATATATATATATATATATATATATATATATATAATTTATTTTTTAAGAAAAGAAATATTAATATTTGACTGGGATCCTGGATGTCGAAGGCGGTATCGCACTAACGTATATAGTTAGAGATGCCAGGTTTAAATCCCGATTCAGGCGTTAATTTTTCTTTTCATGTCATATTTGGCTTTCGTTGATAAATGTCAATATTTGATTATAATATCTATGTGTATGTATATATATATATATATATATGGCAGTGAAGACCGAGTTCTCGCGACATCTAGTAATAATTTAGAATATAATACATATATAAGAAAAATAAGTGTTTGAAATGGATTCGCCTGGTGGTGTAATGGATAACACGCTGAGGTACAGACTCAGCCTTAAACTAAAACTTAAGCTAATTAGGTGAATATGATATTGATGGCCAGATGGTGTTAAGGGACTGTTTGGGCCTTAAAGTTTCCTGACATTCAACTTACAGGTGAGAAAAAACTAAAAAAAAAACTTCACCCAGGAAACTTGTCCCGACCAGAGATCCAACCCAGGCCCGCTGCGTGACAAGGCAGCACGCTACCTCGAGACCACAGCTGTGGACTGAAAAGGAAATTTCAAATCTCAGAAATGGACTTCATAAGAAGAAAATGCGGTACAAAATTAGATCACATATAAAATAAAGGTCCATCGCTGTGATCTCGAGGTAGCGTGCTGCCTTGTCACGCAGCGGGCCTGGGTTCGATCGCCGGTCGGGGTAGTTTTTCTGGGTGAGGTTTTTATCGGTGTTTTTCCTCACCTGTAAGACACATGTCAGGAAAACTTTAAGGCCCAAACGGTCCCCGATATGGCCATCATCGTCATCCTTATCATCATCATCATCATCATCATCATCATCCTTCACTGGTGTGGAAAGCAACGGGAAGCTACCACACCTACAATTTCCTAGTAAAGCTGCAAGCATAGCATGAAAATGCCATGACTGCAGTGAAAGACCTGCCTTCCGGCAGAATTACTATGGATATATGAATAAAATAGACATTTGAACATAAATAAATATTACTTTATAAATGGTAAACTAGGTCACGCGTCGTAGCTAAGCGGTTCAAGGTAACATGGGAATTGCGGTGTTTCGAGTCTCCCATGAGGAAGATATTTTCTCTGGAATTTCAGGTCAGTGTCCCACTGGTACCTTCTAACATCGCGAGGAATTCGTTTTGCTACAATAAGTATAGGTTTCAGGTTTTAAAAAACTGTATGTAATAACTTGGGGACCCGAAATGCTGACCATATGTCACTCCAATAACATATCGATGTTCGTCCACCTCTGCGATTAACACACGAGGACGTGAGACTACAGTCAGCTGGTAGTCCAAGGGCCTTCTAGTCCTGTCGTTCCATGGAGTTTAGATTTTTTACAATAGAAAGTACGCAGAAAGCTGGAGGCAATTAATAATTAAAAATGAATTGCACATTTATGTTTTCCATATTCTACATGACCTGAGTATTGGAGTTGAATTTTATTATTCATGTTATTAATCAATGGTCTGAACATATCGAGTGTAATCAGAGCTATACGTTCCCTTTGGGACCATGCTATTTGGTAAAATAAAATGGCTGGCCTTGTTTCCTAGGAGTATAATAGTGTGTATTCAATCTAATGCCAAAGGTCGTATTAAGCTGAATGTATTACTTTTTTTTATTAGGAATATTCCACAATACAGTGTTTCTCCTTCAACCCAAAGTGATTTGTCGCCAGAGGTTCCTGTCTAGAGCATCTTATTCCCTCAAATCTCTAGCTTCCATACTACCCGTCACCCCATCTTACCAACATTCTCTAGGTCTGTCTCTTCCACTTCTTCCATTAGCTTTCCAATTAAGGATCTTCTTTGGTATTCTCCCTTCTCCCATTCTTATGAAGTGTCCATACCATTTCAAACGTTTTTCTTCTATTTTTTTCTATTTTTTTAAACTTGCATAATTGCCTTATTGCACTGCTTCTGAACTTATCCCTTCTTGAAATTATTGTCGACAACCTCCAAAAATCCATTTCTACTGCTAACAATTTGTTGGTTTGTTTTCTACTTACTGTCCAGGTTTCGGACCCATATAATAAAATGCTTTGAAACAGAACTTGGAATTTATTACTACTACTACTACTACTATTAAATAGCCGCCTCGGCAAATCCTTGGCTAGGAAAAGGCAAAGAAAGGAAGAAAGAAAGACATAACTAAGTAACTATTTAACTCATTTACTGACTAATGAACCTGGCGGTTCAAGGACTACCCTGAGCTAATGTTTTCCAACCATCCCCTGTGTAATTCTATTCCCTCATACCATAATTTATGTTATTATCTCATTCTTGACATATATGTAATGGGTGCTTTCATTGTGGCATTTTACAAGATTTTTCCATCCCCATATTTCATTCCTCATTCGTGCCATATTTTCTGTCCATTTCAGTCTACGAGACAACGATTCTTATTACATCTGGTTTCCCATAAAGATCATATAGCTCAGTGTTGTGTAGTCTTCTCCATTCACTTATGTTCATCTCTTTTTGGGCCATTGTTTTTCTAAATAATTTTATTCTCAAATATTCGCAATTTGTTCTTGACCCTTAAAGAATCTATAGGGCTATAATATAACAGGAGGAATAACAGTTTTATATATTTTTACTTTACCTTTTTTTAATCAGTTAAGGTGACAAGAGTCCCTACAATGCATAATAGCTTACGTTTCCAGAGTTGAACTTATATCTAATCTCATCCTGCGCCTCATTCCCGTATGTAATTATTGTTCTTAGGCATTCCGAGTATTAGGAGATTACGAGTATTTGAGAATAAAGTTCTCAGGAAATTTGTTGGACCAAAGAGAGATGAACAGACAGTTGAATGGAGGAGACTGCATAGCAGTGAACTGCATGGTCTTTATGGGAAGTCAGATATGATACGAACAGTTAAGTCTCGTAGACATCCATGAGCAGGACATGTGGCACGAATGGGGAATGAAACACGTGCATGGAAGCTTCTTGTAGGAAAACCAGAGAAAGCTCCCAGTTGGTAGACCAAGAATGAGGTAGGAGAATAACATTAACTGTGACTTGAGGGAAGTGGATTACACAGTAAACGACTGGAAAACATTAGCTCAGGATAGGGATTTATGGAGAGCTTATGTCCGCGCGGCCATGAACCTATGGATTCGATAGTGCCAGTGAGTTAGTTAGTTAGTTAATTAGGCATTTGAATTCAGCCAATTTTTAAAAAATTCCCTTCCTTTTGATTAATTCTCCATTTCCATTTTACGATCTTGTAAATACTGTATATTCATGCATTTGTTTTTATAAACAACAAACTCTAATATAACATTTTGAACATACATTTTTCAGCCATTTATCCCATCTGTACTTTTTTTTAATTTGGGGTATCTTGCAGATCTCCTTAAAAAGTCAATTTGTGTTGGCAGAGCTTTTCGATATCAGTAAGAGCAAATTATTATGTTGTATCAATAAATTTGGAACGTACTGTAAATGAATAACATCATTAATATATTTCCACGCCCACTGTGTTTTCCCATTTGACCAGACAGAAACCATAACCACTGTGTAACCACTAATCACGACCGCATCAACATATGTTATTTTGAATTCAATAATAGTGGCTAAGAAGATAGGTAAAAAATTCTAGCCACACGAAAATAAATTTCGCCATTTTCACACAGCCAATGAAAAAAGGAACCCATATGAATCTAACTCCTTCGTTTTCATGATCGTTACATATTACCACAAGATAGAGATACCACTACTACTACACAGAAGTTTAGAGTTTCATATATAAAAAGTAACTGAATTCTTTATTCATTAACAATCGGGGAGATCCAAATTAATAAAAATTAAGAAACAGTATTATGAATTATATTTGCAGAGAATTATTTTAAAAGTAATAAGATCTTGTAAATACTTTCATTTCAAAGTGTTATGCAGAAGTAAAGTAAAGTAAAGTAAAGGAAAGTAAAGTAAAGTAAAGTAAAGTAAAGTAATCCCACTACAGGCCTCAGAAGGCCCTTGGGGTAGTAGGAGCCTTTCCCACCTCTTCTGGACAATCGGCACTTGATGTCAGCCTGGTTGTCTTCCCTGCATGACGGCCGCCTTTACCCCCAGAACAAGTGTCTGGTATTCATTTCCGTTAGAGGCTGAGTTGACCCCAGGGCCACAGTGCCGCCAGAAGGTTTGGGTCAGTTTAAAAATCCTGACTCCATCGGGACTTGAACCCTCGACATTCCGGCTTGTAGCGCAGTGCCTTAACCACTAAGCTACATTGATTTAATTTTTTTAATATTTTAAATAAAACAATAGAGAAGGGAACGAATATAAATTACTTAAATTTGTGTTGAATTATACAATATACAGTAAGATATTACATACAAAATTAGTGGTAAATCAGTCGTCTTGAACTAAATTATTAAACTTCATCTAGTAGTTCCAATGTGGAGGCCTCTCAAAAACAATGTTTCATCTTCTGCATTTTAACTGGTACCTGTTCCATTCTCTATTGTCTTATTTAAAATATTAAATAAATTAAACCAATGTTTCTTAAAGGATACATTGCGAATTTCTATTTCTCCATAACGCTTTGAAATTAAAGTATTTGCAAGATCTCATATGTTAAAATAACATTCCTTACAAAAATAATGTCCACAGCTGTGCTCTCGAGGTAGCGTGCTGGCTTGTCACGCAGCGGGCCCGGGTTCGATGTCCGGTCGGGCCAGTTTTTCTGGGTGAGGTTTTTATCGGGGTTTTTCCTCGCCTGTAAGACAAATGCCAGGAAAAATTTAAGGCCCAAACGGTCCCCAAAATCATATGGCCATCATTATCATCCTTATCATTATCATCATCATCCTTCACCGGTATGGAAAGCAACGGGAAGCTACCACACCTACAATTCCCTAGTAAAGCTGCAAGCATAGCATGACAATGCTATGATTATAGTGAAAGACCTGCCCTCGGGCTGAATTACTATGGATGGATGGATAAAAATAATTCTCTGCAAATATAATTCATAATAAAGTTTCTTAATTGTAATTAATTTCCAGTTAAAATGCAGAAAAAAAATCATTGTTTTCGAAGGCCTCCATATTGGAACTACTTGATGAAGTTAAGTAATTTAGTTGAGGACGACTGACTTACCAGGTACCAATTTTGTATTTAATATCTTATTACATAATTTCAACGGTGCTTTAAACTGAATGTTAAAAGTGTTGACAATATACAGTGTTAACATTCAACTATGCATGGTTTTGTTTTTATTGCAATCCGACATATTCAAATAACTGGCACGATAACTTATTATTTTGGCAATTTAAAGGTTAACGACGTTCTTTATTAATAAACTAAGTGTACAGGGAAAGAACCGGTTAAATCACTTTTTGTCGAAATTGAGTTTGATGCGGCATTAAATTCTCCATGGAAAGCTATATTATTTAGAAGTGTGAAACAATAAAATATGCAGTTTAGTCATGGGTTATAGTTTGCACACAGGTAAAGAAGTAAGGGCGCTGTACAAATAAATATACGTTTTCTCTGTTTCAATAAAAAATGTCTTTCCTGGTTTTTCTGTAATCTTAAGATATCAGTAATATAATTCCAAATTGGGTACAACTTCATCTCAAAAGAGTTTAAGGTTATTTTACCTGCCGCAAAATGAGGCAGCCTTATCTTATATGTAAAATTGAGTTTGTTCTTTTTTAAGGTTAATAATATCAATTATAACTTAATGTTTTCTAGAATGCAGAGGTGCCTCATTAAAAGTCTGGACACGTTAGTTACAGAACCATCTGAGTACAAGAGTATGTAAAGCCAACATACAATAAAATGTATAGGCATACAGAAGAGTTAACAATACTAAGATCTATAATTAAATAATAAATCACGGCTCCCAAATTATAAGGTTTCTACTAAAATTTAAGATAATATTAGACTACCTAAGAAGAAAATCTGATTTTATTGTAGAACATTTGTTATATACATGACCTTGACATTGAAAAAAGACATTTGAGTGTCTAGTACAGCTAGCCAATAGGCCTACTGAACAGTACCCAATAACATGATTGAACATTAATTTTTTTAGATAGTTTTAAAAAGTTTCATAAAATCTTCCTGCGCCCAATTAATCTTCTGTCATTCTTGTGGAATACAGGCTTTCACGGCCGGTAATCATAATGTTAAAAGATTCCGGGCTATGTGGCCGTGGTTCATAACTGGTGTATCTTCCAGACGTTTCTCCCTCAACTGAGGAGGGTATCTTCAGTGGCGAGTGCTTCTAAGCGGTGTTCCCTTGTCGTAGACACGACACAGTTGAGGGAGAAACGTCTGGAAGAAACACCAGTTCTACGACAAGGGAACGCCACATAGAAGCATTCGCCACTGAAGATGCCCTCCGCAGTTGAAGGAGAAACGTCTGGAAGAAACGCCAGTTATAGACCACGGCCACATAGCCCGGAATCTTTTAACATTACTCCTGTCATTCTCCTCTACATCTTTCTGCTTTTTTAGAACTAATGTTCTGATTCCAAAAAACGCCACTTAATTTTGATGTACTCTTTTAAAATGTTTGGATGTGAAGACTTGACAACCACAGTCCTCGTAGAATATCTCCATTTCTCCTGCAAATCGGCTAAATGATCTAAGGATTCTGCAGACGCTTATACTCAAAGATGTCAGATATCAGAGTTCTACTGCAGTCGACATAGTTTTTCGAGGCAGGAAAATTCCAGAATACCAGCTTCCATTGCAGGAATGAATAAATATTGATCCTATTTAAGAATATACATAGTTCATTAGAGACCTCTCGGATATGAACTCAATAAAACACAATGGTAACACATTTTCTAGGCATAGGCTCTCATCCGCTGATGTCGCTATTAGTGAAGTGGCAGAAGTAATAAATTTTACATACACACGGTAAATAAGTATAAAATTGTTTTAGAGGATCACATATTTAATATTTAAGAATTAAAGTACTTCTGGTTCAAAGATTCGAGGGTTTAAATCCGGCCAGGGTCTATGGATTTTATATGCAAGTGTTTCTTGGATGGGAACTAAACCCATGTTAATCGTATCATATATTTATGGCATGTGAAAGAAAAATAATAATGGCATATAAATATAAAATTAAAATTAATATAAAAATTATCCCCTGGACCTCAAGCATCAAATATAGAGGCTTCTGAACAAATTGTGTTACACCTTTCACGATCATATTTGAATTGCTAAACAAAATATGTAGCTGTTAAAGAGCGTCGTTAAATAAAATATTACTTGCTTACCTATCTTAATTGGTCGCGGTGATCTAGTGGTTATGCTCCTTGACTCTGGTTCCGAGTTCAAACCCCGTCGGGGTCGATGAATTATTTTAGGACGGAAAAATCCAAGGAGCAAGTCCTCCGAGACGGACTTTAAGCCGTGGTCCCGAGTCTGAAGATTTTCAGGCTCGTAAAAGGCCCTTAAGCCTGAATCAAGAGGCCTCTAAGTAAAATTTACTGACATCTACGTCCTAGTAATACCCCAGTTGCCTGTTTAGAAGTCTCATTGGGTCGGTATGCTGACCGAATGTCATCCATAACATCTGCGAGCAAATAAGGTAACTAAAAATTAATTTGGTCAAGTAACTCCTTACAAAAGAGAAGCTATGGTCCTACAATGGGCTACGCCATTAAATATAGTTTACCTACTTTACAGTTCAGATATCAAGCTAACTATAGGTGCTTGTTAAGATGCGGATCCCACGAATACCAATGAATAGTGTTGATTTCCGTAGGCCTGCAAATTTATATTGCAAGTTTTGTGGTTGCTTCTCTTTGCACTTGAATGCTAGTTTATCTCATTATTGATAAATTAAATACAATTGTCACTACTTTAGTAGGAAGTTGTAGGCTATTCACTGAGTCCCAACAAAAAAAAAATACTTCTCGTAACTGATTAAATTCTGGATTCATATTTATTAAACTTTTTTTTTTTGCTTCTCTTCATTTTTTACTTCTCGTACCAATATTTTCGACCATCGCTTGCACTATTATGGTAAGAATATATTGTTTCAACTCTACAAGACAAGTAAAAACGAGTGATATTCTCAAGACAAGTTATTATCGTAAAACAATATATGATCGTGAAAGCAAGCGGTAAGTAGCTTGGTATCAGGAATTCATATTTTGGACAATCCTTGAGAAGATAACCAGTTTATAATGCGAGTAAACATTAAGGTAATATTTAATTAATATAGTTGTTAAATATTTCAACAAAATACATACATTACTGCAATTAAAACTTGAATGTGTAATCTGATATTTCAAAAAACTTGTTAAGAGATATAACAATATGAGATTATGATTCAAGATCATGGTGTTGTTTTAATGTGGGTAAAATTTTAATTAGTGCAATAATATATGACTTCATTATTTTTTATATTTGTATTCACTTTCGTCAACTAATATAAAATCACTAAATAATGTCTGTGCCCAGGGACTTGCCTAGGGCTTTTCTCCTCCATATCAGATGATTCCAAAGATTTTTTAAATCTTGCACTAGTAATTTCTCAATTATAAAAATTGTAATGCATAATTATTAGGAAGGTTGTTTAGTATTTTTGTAAATTAAATTCGAATGATACAAACATGTGAAGGGGTATGACATAAAGGTGTAAGTCAGATTTATAGAACAATGAGTAGGCCTACAGTAAAAAGTTATAAAGAATAAACTGCATACTGTATTTCAGCTACATTACAATTAATATTGAAGTTTTACAAAACATTGGCAGTTCCTGCATTACTTTACGGGAGTGAAACTTGGGTAATGACCAAAAATTTACAAAGTAGATTACAATTGATATGAACTTCCTTTGAAGAACAAAAGGCTGCACAAGATTGGATCGGTAAAGAGTGAAGATATATGAACAGAGTTAAACATATATCAATTGAATGATAAAACCAAAGAAT
Source organism: Diploptera punctata (assembly GCA_030220185.1). Classification (NCBI taxonomy): domain Eukaryota; kingdom Metazoa; phylum Arthropoda; class Insecta; order Blattodea; family Blaberidae; genus Diploptera; species Diploptera punctata. Next base: position 951,632 of record JASPKZ010000009.1, read on the forward strand.
ATAGAGATAAATGGTTTAGACATGTGGAAATAATGAATGTAATAAGATTACTAAAGGCAGCATTTAACTACACGCCAAGAGGTTAAAGGAATGTAGGAAGCAGTGAAAAGATGGACAGAACAGCTGTGAGGCGGGACAGGAATTTGGCTAGCCCGTGAAGTGAAGAAAAAGAAGAAGAAGATTACAATTAATAACATCACTTAGGATAATAAATATCTCCATGATTATATCAATGTTAAGATAACTTAATTCTTTGTACTCTTAATAATAAAACATTGTATTTCTCAAAATCATGAAAAATTACTTACACTACTATGACATATGCCCCTTCATATACAGGGTGGATACATACTGGTAAAGAATGTAATTTGACATTTAAACTCTTAAACTTTACATACAAATTTAATGTTCGAAAATACGATCACATTTCTCCATTATTCCACGAATTGTCATGGCTACATCTAAAAGAGAGAAGAAAATCGCACTGTCTAATTCTCTTGTTTAAGATCCTACATACCACGGTTCCCAATTATTTATCACCCCGTTTCCAGTATCTATCCTCAAACCATAACTTAAACACAAGATCACAACATAGTCTCTTGCTTAATATACCGCAACATAGGACATCACATTACTCCATGTCATATACCATCTTCACTTCTAGCAACTGGAATTCCCTACCACAAGAAATAGGGGCTGCCGAACATTGGCATCTTTTAAAAGAAATCTAAATTTACATTTGCTCTAACCTCGACTTCATTATTACCCAGTGTAAGGTATATATATTAATTGGTGTTTCTCGTATAATTTATCATATTTATATTATTATTATCATTATTATTATCGTAAGTATTATTATTGTTATTATCCTATAAAATGTTGTTTGTACATGAAATTTACATTGCTACATTTAATGTATCTTTAACTGTTTATAATTAGTATAGTGTATACCTATATTTGTCAAATATTTATTTGTATTTGTGCTGGTTGAGTGGAAGAGAAGGCCTTATGGCCTTAACTCTGCCAGAATAAATAAATCATTATTATTATTATTATTATTATTATTATTATTATTATTATTATTATTATTATTACAGTAGTAATACGAATCTATTCACGTATGGCCCTACATGGGAACCTACTCCATGGGAAGGGAGAAGAATAACAACATATAATATTTTGTTATTACGAACATGTGCAAAGTACAGTGTTTTTTTTTTTTGTCTAATGCCACCAGGTTGTATTTTATGACATTTCTGGCTTTCTGCCTTGGCATTGGCGGAATTGTAATAATCCATTTCTTAGGTTGGGGCACCTGGACCCCGATGATATGATGGGTGATAAATGATAATGAAGCGCCAGGAGAGTTCTTAACCTAAATCTAACCAAAATTCCAGACCATGGGCAACTACAGGAATAATTCACTTTAAGGAAAAATTGCTATGATCTAACCGGGAATCGAATCCGGGACTTCATGAACAGTAGTCAGTAACGTTTACCACTAGCCCATGAGGTTGTTCACAAGGTATAGTGTATGAGTTTATATAAAATACATAGTGGAACCGTATACTGATACAAAAATCATTACATTGCATGGCTAAACTTCGAACCCAATATACATACTTTTCAAGAAATTTGAGGCCAACCGGAACCTTTATAGATATTATAATAATTACACATATATTATAGGAACATTTTACGCTACCTTCCTAAAGAAAAAACGTTAACATTTTATTACTCGTTGTTAATTATTTAAAAAAAATCAGAGCTGTCAATTCATTGTTGAAGCTCAAGAGAAATATCTTCTTTTTTATGGTTAAAGGTTGAGGGCAATGCAATTTTACAATGGCTGAACATCATGTGAGTCGCATATGGATTGATGATGTGTTGTAAATTTTCGCGTTTACCGCTAGAGGAGCTGTGATATTCCGCCAGTCACCTGTCTTGTTTTAAGGGAGTGTACCATAACCCCCGGTAGAGAATGCAGTAAAACCAGGTTTCAAACCCACGACCTTGAATCTCCTACGTTCGAGACAGGTGCAAGTTACAGAGGATGTTGTAGGGGGAAAAAATCGGGCTCGACATCAAAAGGTTATGATTAAGAGGAAAGCTGAAATCTCTAATTCAATTTAAAGGGTAGAGGAGCAACTGTTATAGACGCTACCTAACAAACCCAGCCTCATGGTCCTGTAGTAAAGAGCTACTGACTACATTTCTTGTGATTTACAGTATCGATTCCCGGTCAGATCGCGTAATTTTTCTTTAAAAATAATTTGGCTTTATTCCTGTGTCGCCAATGATCTGGAATATTCTTAACTTTAGTTCTTGGATCTGTCCTGGTACTTCGTTATAATCTATCTCCCAATCAATCTTTTAAAATTAATTTTAAAACACTGTTGAGGTTATATACTAAAATGTCTTCTTCTTCCTTCCAAGTATTAGGCCAAGGCCTGTTACGATCCTATAGAAAATTTTCCCTCCAGCATTTCATAGGACGGCCCAGAGATTACTAAAATGTTATAATATTAAAATAAGTAGAACATGGTATAGAATTGAATTGAGTAGCAAAATAATATCATTGTTAAATTCCATATGGTTGGATAAGCATATTTGGAAAGACACAAAAAAATATATTGGTAAAACATTGGTGGATTCTGTTGCAACGTTTGGAAGTGAGGTATAGACAATCAATAAGTACTACAAGAATAGACTAATAGCTCTAGAAATGGATTATTTACGCAGAAGTGCCAGAAAGTCAAAATTAGAACATGTCACAAATAGGGAAATTAGAAACATAATGGAAGCAGAAGAAAGCATAATTGCAAGAATTGAGGAGAAGGAATTGAAGTGGTTAGGACATGTTTTAAGAATGGAAGATGAGCGATGGCCGAAGCAACTATATGAATGGCATCCGAACAGAAAGAAGAAAAGAGGGAGACCAAAGTTAACATGAAAGGAAAACATGAAGGCAGTAATGCAAGATAGAGGGTTAAGCATCGAAGATGCCCAAGATCGTAGGCTTTTGAGATTTGGCACGGGAAGACGGTAGCAGCTGTAAACACCCGGAGATAGATAGATAGTAGATCATGGGCTCTTACTTTAAGGGAGGAAAGGAGATTACGAGTATTTGAGAATAAAGTAATTAGGAAAATGTTTGGACCAAAGAGAGATGAACAGACAGGTGAATGAAGAAGACCACACAACAATGAACTACATGGTCTTTATAGGAAACCAGATATAATAAGAACAGTTAAGTCTCGTAGATTGCGATGGGCAGGACATGTGGCACATATGGGAAATGAAAGGCGTGCATGGAAGCTTCTTGTAGGAAAACCAGAGGAATAACGCCCAGGTGGTAGACCAAGAATGAGGTGGGAAAATAACATTAACTATGATTTGAAGGAAGTAGATTATACAGAAATGATTGGAAAGCATTAGATCAGGATAGGGATGTATGGAGAGTTTATATACGCGCGGCCATGAATCTACGGGTTCCATAGTGCCAGTGAGTAAGTCCATCCATAGTAATTCTGCCCGAGGGCAGGTTTTTCACTGCAATCATAGCATTTCCATGCTATGCTTTGGAGTTTTACTAGGGAATTGTAGGTGTGGTAGCTTCCCGTTGCTTTCCACACCGGTGAAGGATGATGATGATGATGGTGATAGCCATATGATTTTGGGGACCGTTTGGGCCTTAATGTTTTCCTGACATTTGTCTTACAGGTGAGGGAAAACCCCGATAAAAACCTCACCCAGATAAACTGCCCCGACCGGGGATCGAATCCGGGCCCGCTGCGTGACAAGGCAGTGAGTAAGTAAGTAATTAAAACAAGTAGGCTACCTGATATACCAGTCGTCCTCAACTAAATTAAATTTCTGTTCAAAAACCTTCAAGTAGTTCAAACTATGAAGGCCTTTCAGAATCATGTTCTATCTTCTGCTTTTCATTTGGTAGCCTACTCATTTTTTTTTTTTCGTTTGGTACGAAATGAAACACAGAAGATATAAATGATTCTGAGAGGCCTTAAGGCCTTCATAGTTTTAACTACTTGACGAAGATTTTTAAACATAAATTTAATGACTGATGTATCAGGTACTTATTTTAGTTTTTTTAATTTTAATTTATCTCACATCATTTCATCGGCTTAATAACGTAGCTCCGCCTTCTAGGCTCCCCAATCTCAAAAGTAGGTTACAATTATTCCAGTTCAAGAAAAAAAACTGTACATTTTAAGTATACCTCACTGGGTCCCTCATTGACTTCTTCTTCTTCTTCTTCGTCGTTTAACTTCTCAACTTAAATCTACGTTTACATGCCCAACACCGTCTGGGCCTTACAGTGGCACGACCTGCCAGGAGAGGGATTTTAAAGTTTGGATCACACACTAATTTTAATGCACACATAAGGACACTGGGAGACTTCCTGAAAGAGTGATCAGCTTAATCCAGGGACAACCCAATATTAAAAACAAACACTCCATTCACTCACACGTTCATACTATACATGGCGAATATGATACTGATCAGTAGATGAATCATCTAACTAACTAACTCACTGACACTACCAGACCCGGAGGTTCATGACCGCGCCGGCATAAGCTCTCCATACGTTCCTCTCCTGAGCTAATGTTTTCCAGTCATCTCCTGTATAATCTACTTTCCTCAAATAATGATTAATGTTATTATCCCACCTCATTCTTGGTCTGCTAACTGGGCGTTTTACCTCTGGTTTTCCTACAAGGAGCTTCCATGTACATCTTTCATTCCCAATTCGTGCCACATATCCTGCCTATCGCAGCACTGTTCTTATTATACACTGCTCAAAACAATTAGAGGAACACTATGAAATATGCAAATATTTTTTCATTGGATAAAGGTACAAACATGAAATTAATAAAGTACATTATTTGTGGTTATTTATTTATTTATTTATTGCTCATGTCAGTAAAAACAAATGAATAACGCTGACATTAACTTTTCAAATAATTCCGCTATGTAAGCAATTGAATCTTGTGCTTATTTTTCAAAGTTAAACACTCGTTATATAGAGTTAGTATCGTGTATGGCCTCCACGACATTCGATGACACTTTGGCACCTTCGTGGCATGCTCCCAATAAGATTCTGGATTTCCTCTTGCGGGATATTCTCCCATTCCTCCTTCAGAGCATCTCCAAGTTGCTGCAGAGTTTGTGGAGCTTGATGTCGGTTCCTGACCTTCCTGTCTAGAAGATCCCACAAGTGTTCAATAGGGTTGAGGTCTGGGCTGACCGCTGGCCACTCCATTACCTCAATTTCATTCCTCCTCAGGAAATCCCTGGTGACAGCCGCAGAATGTGCCCTGGCATTATCCTGCATAAACAGAAATCCAGGGCCTACTCCAATGGCAGCAGGTACTACATGCTCTTCCAGAACGTGCTCGATATACCGGACAGCATTCAGTCGCTGGGGAACAAGTACAAGGTCCGTACGATTGTTGTACATAACTCCGGCCCACACCATTATGGAACCTCCTCCGAATCTATCAATTTCCTGTACAGCCTCTGCAGAAAATCTTTCTCCTGGCCGTCCCCACACCCTCAATCGACCATCACAACGTGTAAGACGATACCTGGATTCGTCCGAGAAGAGCACAGACTCCCACTGGTTCAGGTTCCAATCACCATGGTTTTCAGCATACGTACGTCTTGCTGCCTTATGCCCATTTGTTAAGCGTGGTTTTTTAACGGGCCTTTTTGGACTAATATTCTCTTTCCTTAATCTGTTCCTTATGGTTTGGTCTGAAACCCGGATTCCGGAAGCCATATGAAGGTCATTCTGCAGGTCTTTTGCAGTTTTTGTACGCTGTCGAAGAGCAGAAAGAACAACGTATCTGTCATCCTGGGGGCTTGTTTTAAATTTACGGCCCTGGCCACGTCTTCTACAATACTGACCTGTCTGTCTGTGCCTGTTGCGTAACCTGGACACCACGGAAGGAGAAACCCCAAGCTCTCTAGCCACTTGTCGCAGAGATTGACCTTGTCGTAAAAGATGTAGAGCATGATACACTTCAAACTCATTTAAATGCCTCATTTTGTCAGAGACTTCAATAAACAAGGCAATAATCAACATTCGTCACTATAGCAACATCAGGAAGCTTACCAATTAGAAGTGGCCAGTGCCTTCCAAAATAAAAAAATGTCTCTATATTTGTTATTTGAGGTAATTTCTCTGTATTTAGGCCATGGATCTTTAAAATTTGTATCCAATGATAAAATTAATAATTCAATTTACATATTGTCCAACTTTCAGCATCACAGCTTTAAAAAACAATTACTTATTCAATTTATTACAAGTGTTCCTCTAATTGTTTTGAGCAGTGTATCTGGCTGGCTTCCTATAAACACCATGTAGCTATCTGTTAGGTAGTCTTCTCCATTCACCTGTTCATCTCTCTTTGGTCCAACATTTTTCCTAACAACTTTATTCCCAAATATTCGTAATGTCCTTTCCTCCCTTACGGTCTTACTAATAAAAATCTCTAATACAGGCTTTCATCAGTTGTTTAATTATACAATATATAAGCCTGATGTTGTAGATCACGTATAATTTCCTTACTAATAAACGCTGTGCCGGAGCTATATAACAAAACAGCAGTTATACACAATACGTCACATATTCGTCATCATAATGACGTCAGAACAATATTACTCGCAGTTTGTAACAGAAATAAAACAACATCAACAAGTGATTAATTGTGTAAGAAATGAATGTGGATAAGAATGAATAGAGATTCCCTAATTGAGGAGGTACGGAAAAAATAAGTGTGTATTAATTTATATACATTTTCCTTTACGCAATGTCAAATAAAACGTAGAATTGGTATCACAGATAATGTGCTGCCATCTAACGTCAAGAATTTCGACCAATTCTTGGAAACTAATAAAAGCTTTCCCCATTACTTATGAATTATATGCAGTGTTTTAAGATGCTATAGAAAACGTTCAAAATAGTAGGAAATGTTACCGACAACAAAATATCATTTCAAGCGAAAAAAAGACTATAGTTTGACCGGAAATCGAACCTACGACCTCACGCATCGTAGTCAGAAGCTCTAACCATAAGACTACCAAGTTGACATGCAGCTTCTTGCAATAATAGTACCTCTATACTTAAATACATTTTTATATCGGTGTGTGTGTTATGTATTAAAGATGCAAGAAAGTTTTCTTAAAATAATATTATGAAGCATTTAAACTACATTCAGGTTAAATCTTGTCTACAGCAATTATTGTAGAACATATCCTTTTGTGATTCAATGTTCAATTCTAAAATATTGTTAGGCCTAATCGAGAATGAGTGTAACGAAAGGCATTTTATGATGCCTTTATTTTCCTACCAGAGCTTTATTAACATTATTTATGCCCGGTGCATCCATCAAACAGTCGTTAAAGTGTTGCATTTTAGGTTAAATTTAAGGAAACCTTCATCAATATCATAAGAAAACAATCAGTTGATCTTGATGTCCAACATTTTATCTAGTTATAGAATCCTTAAACAAGGCTGGAGGCATGTATAACGATTCCCATGTAAAGTTGTACACCTCTTCTACACTGAACAGCTAATACAGTGTTTATTAGTAAGAATTTTCAACTGAGATGTGTATAAACCTTGTATAAAAGTTATATGTGGATTATTAGTAAGAGGGTTAAAGTATGGATCCATGTTTTATACCCATATAGTATAACTGGGAGAAAAACATTTTATATATTTTCAGTTTAACTTTTTTGAAAGGAGCTGGGACGACACCTATAAACATCATATAGCTACCTGTTAGGTAAGTCTTCTCCATTCACCTGTTCATCTCTCTTTGGTCAAAAAATTTTCTTAACAACTTTATTCCCAAATATTCGTAATGTCCTTTCCTCCCTTAAAGTATGGATCCATGTTTCTTACCCGTATAGTATAACTGGGAAAAAAACATTTTATACATTTTTCAGTTTAACGTTTTTTGAAAGGAGTTGGGGCAACATGGTTGGCTTCCTATAAACACCATGTAGCTACCTGTTAGGTAAGTCTTCTCCATTCACCTGTTCATCTCTATTTGGTCCAAAAATTTTCCTAACCACTTTATTCTCAAATATTCGTAATGTCATTTCCTCCCTTAAAGTATGGATCAATGTTTCTTACCCATATAGTATAACTGGGAGAAAAATATTTTATATATTTTCAGTTTAACGTTTTGAAAGGAGTTGGGACATGAGAATTTTTAATAGCATGCATTTCTAGAATTGAACCTATATAAATTAAGATGTAATCGAACTAACTCACTGGCACTATCGAACCCGTAGGTTAATTGCCTTGCTTGCATAAGCTCGCCACACATCTCTATCCTGAGATGTTTCCCAATCATCCCTTGTATAATCTACTTCCTTCAAATCATGGTTAATTATATTCTCCCACCTCATATTTGGTATACCAACTGGACGTCATTTTGCATGTATTTCCTGAAGTAGTCCCAGCCCGGAGAACATAATGGGAGACTATTTTACCTCCGGAAAATTTTACCCTAGTGGATACCATGTCCGCGTTTCTTGACGGTTATAAAGATGTAACATAGTAGTATTTTATACTGGAAAAACGCAAGAAATTGCTACACAAGATACAATGAACATTTTAAATATGCAAAAAAATGTTTATCAAGTGCATTGCTCAGAAACTGCATTAACTAAGAAAATTCTTGAGCAACTTGTATTTATGCTCCGGTTTTGCTAGTTCACTAAAAATACTTTTTTATAATTAAGTCATATATAATATTATAATGGCATTGTGAAAAGAAAAATGAATGTCTGAACCAGGAATCGAACTGTGGACCGCTAGATCTCCAGACGAGTGTGCAGCCCATTATACCATTCTAGACTTGGCACAAACATTAACAATTCTTTCCACATATACAAATCTGTAATTCTCGTTTCATCCGCTTCCAGGTAGGTGTCACTTCCATTGCCAACGGTCGGCTTCGTTTAGAAGCATCTATATTTGAGAATTTTACACCACCACTTTTATAAGCAGTAAACGTTGTAAAATTCTCAAATATAGATACTCCTAAACGAAGCCGGCCGTTGACGATCGTAGTGACATCTACCTGGCAGCGGACGAAACGAGAATTATAGATTTGTATACGTGGAAAGAATTATTAATGTTTGTGCCAAGTCTAGAATGGTGTAGTGGTCTGCACACTAGTCTGAAGAACTAGAAGTTCATGGTTCAATTCCTGGTTAAGACATTCATTTTTCTTTTCACAATATCATTATAATATTATACGTATGATCCATTATTGGAACTGTGTTATAATAACAGTACTGGAAAATGTTAAATAAGTCATATATACCAACTATCATGTTCCATAGTGAGAAAACAAAAAAAATACACAAGAAGAACATTAGGAACGTTTCAATAAAATGTCAGCTTTTAGGTTAACCCCAACTGTTAATATTCAAGGACTATTTGGTCCTTAATATTTCCTAACATTTGTCTTACAGATGAGTAAAATCTACGATAAATCATCACCCAGGAAACTTATCCCGACCCCGGATTGATCGGGCTCGCTGCATAAGAGACGTTAATCCGAGACCACAGTGGTTGTCTTTTATTAACTTGAGGATGGTAAGTAGTATCTTCCAAGATCGCAACTATATGTCGGTTTCTATGTTAACAAAATCGGGAGAGGAGCATGACAATCTCTCACTAGGGAAATATAGTAGTTCTCCAGCTAAAGGAGTGAAATGTTAACTAAGAACGAAAACAATGAAACATAGATTATTATTATATATCGTCTTTATTACTGTTATTATTATTATTATTATTATTATTATTATTATTATTATTATTATTATTATTATTATTATTACAATTATTAATACAATTTTTTTCTTCCCCTTGTCAACTTCATATTGTGTAGCCTAGGGCTTATATCTATTGTCTATCATTAATCAACATGTAGATAATTCATAATTGTTTTATATGTATAATTTAACCCTGGTGAAGTGGAAGAGAAGACCTTACAGTCATAACTCCATCAGGTAAAATAAGTAAATAATATAAATATATACATAATTCTTCTGTACGTGTGTTTTTCACTAACTCCTCCTAAACGTCTGGACCGATCTTAATGAATTTTTTTTTGTGTGTCTGATTGGGTCCTTCGATGGTTTAGATTCACAATTGGATCCTCTTAAACCATTAGGTGTAGGAGGTAAAATTTTAAATATTATTCTAGCGTCCCATTTTTTATGTTTCATAACGAAACTCAGTATATCTTATTAAAATAAACCGAGGTAGGCATTTTCCAAAAATGAGAGAAATCCGACAAGTAGAAGTGGAGATTTACTTGAAGCCCAAAATTAAAAACTGCCTAAACTACTAAAAGGATTTTGGTTATATTTTGTGTGTGTGTTTGAGTGGGTCCCTGGATGGTTTATATTCACAATTGGACTCGGTACGAGTTGGTGGCGCTGCAATCGGGGTATAGGATTTTTTTATGTCAAATGTGTAGTCACCTACATTATCGACATATTCCGCGCGAAAATAATGTGACGTCATCATGCACTCTTCTTGGGCCTCAACAGTTGGCAGTGAGGAGTTTTCTTATGAACTTATTAATTAGTGAATTTTATGGTAAAAAAGTAACTTATATTTTTATCGTCCGGCCATGACACAAGAATTGAACGTTGGGGCAGGAAGTCTGCCCGGTCCGTTAGTATATTATACTGACGTACAATTTATCATCAAACAAGATTCTGACATAGAGAATTATGCCCATATTCCTTTGTTTCTTTCATGGAATACCAACAAGACATTTTCTGATACGGTGTTCTAAAATAAACACTATTCTTTAAAACGAGAGCTTGCACCTTCATATAATTGTCTGCATTTTTTCGACAATAAACCAGAATTCTTGCCTAACTAGCAAAATACGTTATACTTTTGGCTCTAGAAAACTATCAATTTTACATAAATGTATATGCCCTGATAAAATTGCTCCAGCAAGCTTCGATAATATGAGCTGGTTTATTCACGGCCATAGAAAAAAATTCTATTATATACACGAGATCGAATTGTTTTTTCTCCTCTGTACATTTGAAGCCCTCGGGATAAATCCCCGGGGGCTCCAATTGTGTACCCGGAAAATCATGTGCTTTTCTAAAACTGATACTACATTAACAGTATATAGTATCAGCTTCAGATATAATTAAAGTGTGGAACTCGTCACTGTATGTCATAACGGTTGAGAGAAAGACAAGGCCTTAATGCTTTAACATTATCATAAGTAATGCCACGAGTGATTTCCGATTCCGATTGAGGGTCTTTCCACTTTACAGCGGTTGCCCTTTTACCAGCCGGCTGCTGGCCCTTCACATCCACATGTGTCAATCACAGAGGTAGATGATCAACAGCCAGTGTAGGGGTGACATGTGGTTAGCATGTCGAGTCCCCCAGCCGTTATAGCTGGTTCCTCAACCCGGAGCCGCTACTTATTGTAGCTACCCAATTGCCTCACGATGCTGGGTGGGCACCGGTCCCATACTGGCCGAAATACCATGAGAAAATTTCTTCCCCCATGGAGACTCGAACCAGCGCAAGTCCCGTAGCTCTGCGCCAAGGCTTCCTACCTTAACCGCTCGGCTACGGCGCGGGACGTGATTTCCAAATTATCGATAAATTCACGACTCACGAAGTGAGAAGTGAATTTATCTAGAGAATTTGGAAATCAAGAGTGGCATTTGTTAGGACTATTTAACGAATAAAATTAAGCTGTTTACTCACAAATCATTATTTAATTATAGTTATTTTAAAATATTTATATATTTAATGTAAACGGCGATGTTTGAAAACAAATGAGAAACTATAGGTACGCTTCATCTCCTTCTTTTGTTTATCACTGCAACCAGATCATACTATTTATTGCCAAAGGAACGCAATATTGTAAGAATGCTCTCTAGTGCAGAAAAAGTGAAACACATCAAACTGCATATTATTAATTCATTTCTGATGTCGTATGATGTAAATATGACAATTGTATTTTTCTGCATTATTACCTGGGAAAAAATACATTTAAGAAAGTGCAAACAGTGGTTTCTTTTTTTTTTGGTAGTATAATAAATTGCTACAAATGTTGACATGTATGCACTATATATATACAATCTGGTAGCCGTATTTCTTATAGACTCAGTCACTGCAAAATAACGGTCAGACCTGTTCAGAATATTAAAAAGATGAGCTTTTTTTAATATGGTAAATATAACACTGATAAATATTTCGTGAAACAAGACTCTGATTGGTTGTAAAACAGAAACCATTGAAACGTGATTGGTCATTGACTCCCATTTGGGGCATGAGTTAAATAGTCAGTTTAAATAAAATTATTATTATTATTATTATTATTATTATTATTATTATTATTATTATTATTATTATTATTATTATTATTAATACTTTATCATCATTCACCATTCGTGAATATAGGCCAATGTTGACTTTTTTCGGTCTCAACTAGACAGGGTCTAAAAGTCTTTTTTTATGGACGTCCAGATCGTCGTCGTCCTCTTAGGCTATACCGAAGAACTGCATTGGGGATCCTAATTGGTGACATTCGGGATAGGCTATATGTTACAGCCATCTGTCTCTGTAAGTGGATATATTTTCTTGTAAATGTTGCTATCATTATTTATTTATTAAACTGGTAAAGTTAAGGTCATAAGGCCTTCTTTTCCATTCATAATAAATAAATAAATATATATATATATATATGTGTGTGTGTGTGTGTGTGTGTGTGTGTGTGTGTGTGTGTGTGTGTGTGTGTGTGTGTGTGTGTGTGTGTGTGTGTGTGTGTGTGTTTAGGCTAAAGTCTTGAACGCCTGGAAAAATTTCAACCAAATTTGTTACACGTGTAAATTATGATCTCGCAATGTGGCTGAAGCGGGCATAGTACCCCTATCATTCTTAGCGATAAGAGGGGTTGAAATAGAAAAAATGATCGATCATGATCTATGTATGATTTAGCATAAATCTAGAACACTTGGAGTAATTTCAACCAATCTCGGCAAAAAGTTCCATGGTCTTCTAACACACATAAGAAGGAGATGAAAGGAGTGAAATTTAAAAATAATCTAAAACGGATAATATTAGAATCTAATTCATAGTTTTGTGATCGCTAAGTTGCAGACCCGGTAGAATTTAAACCCAGATTTGACCCCTAGAACACCTAAAAGATATGAAGGGGTGATAAAGAGTGAAAATAAAATAAAATAAAAGACCAAAGTTAGTGTCGAATTCATGGGTTTTGGAGTCGCTAAGCTGATTATTGACTATCCAGATGGCATATAAGACCAAGAGTGACCATTGAAACCTTAAGGGGGTGAGAAGGAGTAGAAAATTATTTGTCCAAAATGACCAAGATTAGTGTCATGGTTTTCGGGATCGTTTGTCAGATTGGTGACAGCTTAGATCTTAGAACATGTTTAAGTCCATGTTTGATTTCTAAGGAGAAGGGGTGAGAGGGATGAAAAATATCATATAAAAATAATCGAGATTTAAGTCTGCTCCGTAGATTTACGAATCAAAGAGTTTATTGGTAACAATTCAAATATCATTAAGCCTGAGTTTGAATGAAGTGAATAGGGGCGAAAACAATATGTAAAATATGGCGATTAGTGTCTAATCAATAATTTTCTAGGTAGCTAAGCTCATTGGTGACAGTGAAAAACTATTTAATACACAAGTGATCTTCTTGGTGATATAATATTAAAATATATATGTAGTCAATATGCCCATTTCACCAATTAATGTTTTAAAATGGTCAACAAGTTTCTACAGCCAAGCTGTCATTCTCAAGACCAGATATTGACTCAATATCTGGTCTTGAGAATGACAGCTTGGCTGTAGAAACTTGTTGACCATTTTAAAACATTAATTGGTGAAATGGGCATATTGACTACATATATATTTTAGTGAAAAACTAGATTGGTTATGTAAATCGAACTATAAGAAGAAGACTTCCGAAATTACTTAGGAAATCCATTTCAAATGGTGCAATTTTTCTTTGCAGATTAATCAAGAAATCGGCGGGTGAATTATTAAGCCAGAAAATACCTAAAATGACCTAAATGCTATTATGATTAATGATATTGTTTCAACGAAAAGCCTTGGAATATCTTTTAAAATATCACAATAAGATATTAATTTAATAGTAATGGTAATGCATTTATCTCATAACAAAGTATGTAAAGCAATTGGAAAATGCCTCATTTATACTAGCTTCCTTGGAAAGGAGGAAGACAACAAAAGTCAAAATGAAAATTTTATATCATCTCTACTACATCGATCAGAAACGTGGGTTTCATTGGATAAACATGGGAGTAGAATAACATCTCGGAGATAAAATATCTAAGAATACAAGGAAGTTTAGAAAAATAATAATACATACTGAAACAACGGTTGGAATCATAGAAAAGAGGATTCTGAAATGTAATGGACATATAATTAGAATGCTTGAAAGAAAGAAAACTAAACAGATATATATGAAGCTTGAAAGAAAGGAAGAGAAAACAAGAAAGTAATGAGAAAAATATATACGCTAATATCAGGTAACTAACTCACTGGCACTATCAAACCCATAGTCGCGCGGACATAAGCTCTCAACACATCCCTATCCTGAGTTAATGTTTTCCAATCACCCCATTATAATCTACTTCCCTCAAATCATGGCCTACTTACTGGGCACTTTCCTTCTGGTTTACCTACCAGAAGTTTCCGTGTCCCTCTATCATTCTCCATTCGTTCCACATGTCCTGCCTATAGCTGTCTATGAGACTCAATTCGCCTTATTATATTTGCTTTCCCATAACGATTATGTAGCTCATTATCATGACATATCAAGTAAAAAGAATGGAATTACAATTAGTTTTGGGGGTGGAACAAGAACGATAAAAATTTATAAAATGGATAGATAGGTCAATACCGAAAGAACAAGGAAAATATCAAGAAGAAAAATAAGAAGAAAAAGAATAAGAGTGGTTTCGTAGACGTAGTAGATACAGAGCATCAACTAAAATGGAAATGGAGAGTCATGTAGCAAGATTTATGGAAGACAGGTGAGCATAAATATCAACGACATGGGACCCCACAATAGGAAAACGAAGCATAGGACACCCAAACAAAAGTGGTTCGACATCTTCATAAACGTTTACGGGAATTAATGCACAAGAACAGCAAAATACAATATAAGATGGAAATAACTAGGCAATCAAATATTACCTAGTGTTAGTTAAGTATAAAGGATAAAAAATTGAAGATTGTATGGGTTTTAGAACTCTAACACAGCAACCTCATGTTTAGATTCACTCTGTATTACCCATCTTTAGTTTATGGACTGAATGAGATAAAAACTATTCTATGGTGGGAGTCTATTATAGTGTTCCTGACTCGACACACACAAAAAGATTTACATACATGACTCAACGCTATTTATTGAGGCTGGGCCCAAGGCCTCCAGGAGGAGCTACTACACTTCCTTTGCTCCTATTCTACCCTAAGTTACACACAGGCTCGGAGACATGAGTATGCTGTCAATTAGATCAACATAACCACATATTTAAACACCTGTGGTTTACTAAATCAGACTATTTTTTACCAAAAAAGAAATGTGTAGCACCATAAGAAGAACCCTCCGAAAGAGAAACTCAACTCAGGTTTTATAAAATTATGGCTGTTCCTGTTCTTTTATATGGATCTGAATTTTGGGTACTTACAAAAAAGGATATCTCACACATTCAAGTTACTGAAATGAAATTTTAAGATCCGTAAAAGGATGTACACGCATGGATAGGTTACATAATGAATCAATAAGAAATCCACTGGATATTTCCAATACTCGACAAACTATAAGAGCACAAACACCGATGGAAAAAATATTTAGACAGAATAGACAATACAAGATTAACCAAAACCATCAATTAACCGCATGGAAAAAGATCTCTGGGACGGCAAAGGACACGATGGACTTGAGACCGGAACATGTCGCAATGACCTAATCCTGGAAAGGAAGAAGAATAAGAATAAGAAGAAGAAGAAAAAGAGAAAGTTGAAGTTGATATGAAATTACGTAATGGGGAAGAGAAGAGGAATGGAGAGTGATGGTGGGAAGAAATTCGGAATATGGGAGAACTCTGGCATAACCCGAAAAATCCTAGTGTGGCCCATCACCAATACTACTCCGGAATCGCGAGGATTCCTACGGTATCATATGTTTTTACATTAAGTACATAGTTATGTTTACAATATAAAATAACTACTCTTCTTTCGATTGAAGTGTGTTATGAATATAAAATGAGTTTTATTTACGGTAAGAGGAAGTCCCACTACCTATTTAATGTTTTTCATTGTAGAAAATTGCAGTAAATTACACAATATAAAAATACTTGTTTGTTCAGTTCAACATTATGTTTTATATGAATGTACTTTGTATTCTTGAGATTTAAAATATATTTATAATTGAAAAATAATTCTAAGAAACTGTAGTGTACGACTGGCGCTTGAGGAAACCAGAATATCAGATTTTTTTTTAACTTATTGTTATTTTGTCTCGGAACATGTTACTTCATTCTCAGGATTAATGTGTCTACCTTACTTTCAAGGTTAGCACATTTCCAGATCATTAAATCTCAATTACAAATGTAACTGACACTAGCATCTACATTATACAATACACATCTAGCTTAGGATCACTGCTGTCTTTTGTTCAATACTTGTTAATTGTTAAATGACAATTGTGGGGAAGTTTTTATTTTATGTAATTTCATTGTTCTATTATAACCATTGATGTTTAAAAAAAATAAAAAAGTATAAATTAATTTAAGTTGTATTCACATAAAGTGTTTTCAATTCTTTCCTTAGTAATAATTAATGGCTCTC
The DNA here is from genome assembly GCA_030220185.1 of Diploptera punctata. NCBI lineage: Eukaryota > Metazoa > Arthropoda > Insecta > Blattodea > Blaberidae > Diploptera > Diploptera punctata. Next base: position 968,580 of record JASPKZ010000009.1, read on the forward strand.
TTTAACAACTTACATCATTAGAGCGTTGCAATTGATATCTGGGCTTGAAAGGAGCAAGTATTTTTGCTCAAATGATTCTTACTTGAAACTTGAGGTACTTTTACATGCTGTAATTGTACGGCATGGGATATATGGCTGTACTTCTATGCCGAAGGAATGAAGACAAGATTTTAACCCCTTGAAAAAAATCCATTATACCCAGATGCATTTTAACCCACGAATCTTAGAGCCAGAGGTGAATATGGTAATCATCAGTCCACCGTTACCGACTACTAATTATTTTTGTAGCAATTTAATGAGTTATACAGTATATTTTTAAATTTATAGTTTGAAGATGTCTATATATAACTTTGTCCACCGCTGTGGTCTCGAGGTAGCGTGCTGCCTTGTCACGCAGCGGGCACGGGTTCGATCCCCGGTCGGGACAGGCTCCTGGGTGAGGTTTTTTTTCGGGGTTTTTCCTCGTCTGCAAGACAAATGTCAGGTCCCCTAAAATCATCCGGCTATCATCACTATCCTTATCATTAACATAATCCTCCTCCTCCACCGGTGTGGAAAGCAACGGGAAGCTACCACACCTACAATTCCCTAGTAAAGCTGCAAAACATAGCATGACTGCAGTGAAAGATCTATCATCGGGCAGAATTACTATTGATGGATATATAACTTTAACTGAATATTATCAAATTTGCATTATAAATTATTAAAATGCTCAATGGAAATCTGGTGGTCGGAGATTATAAAAATAAAGAACTTTGGAGAAGAACGAATGAAAATGAGATCTGTAAAGAAATTAAATTTAGCAAATGGAAATGGGTTGGTCGTGAGTTAAGAAGAGAGAATGACAACACAAAGATGGCATTTGATTGGAACACCCAAGGATTGAGAAGGCGAAGAGGAAAGACTTAGGGCAGCATGGAGTAACACCATCAGGGATGAAGCTGAACAGGCACGGATGAGTTAGAATATTTTTTCTTCTTCTTCTCCTCCCCTCTGTCCACCGCTACATTAGTTTTTAATGTATTTATTTTATTATAAATGAATTAGTGTACTTTATTGTGTGGGAAGTGTGGTCTCGAGGTAGCGTGCTGCTTTGTCATGCAACGGGTCCGGGTTCAATTTCCGCTCGGGACACGTTTCCTGGGTGATGGTTTTTTCGGGGTTTTTCCTCACCTGAAAGACAAATGCCAGGAAACGCTAAGACCCAAACGATCCCCGAAAATCGTCTGACCATCATTAACATATTCATTATTTTAGGATTAAGGCCTCCCCTAGCGCATCATTACCATCATCGTCACATATCATATATCATCGGGGCAGCGTAACTCCGCATTCCAGGCGCCCCAATCTCAGAAGTGGGTTATAATAACGCCATGCCAGGTGAGAATACCAGAATGTCGAAATGACAACTTGGTGCATTGAATGTTTTGTTAGGTGCGAGTTAAATAATTCTGAAAATAGATAATTTTAATACATTCCATTTTCTATTTTTATTAAACTAGGAGGGCAAACTGATCTAGCTCTGCGACCTGAAAGAACTATTGTGCTGGCCCCGCGTTATGAAATGAATGAAATAAAAGTATACATTATGGGCCTTTCTCCTGATCAGACACATCAAGTATTGGACTAATGACTCATACCGCCAGTTTTGGGTTGGATCCATTATCGCGAGGAGGGCCCAGTATTCTGCACTCTAGATTGTTACTCGGCCTCGGAGTCATGAAGAAGCACATTGGTGGCCTCATCAGATCTCCACAACCAGATATTTTCAACATCTGTGGTTCGCCAAACCAAAATATGTTTATCTAATATGAAATGAAGTGAAGGGCGACTGGACATGGATGAATGAGAAATTAAATGACATGAAGAGGAATAGTGAATGGAGAGTGTCCATGAGATAAAATGCGGGATGCAGGAGAACCCTGAGAAAATTCCTGGTATGGCCTACTACATTGATAGGGTTTCGTACTCTGAGAGTGCCAGTACGCTCAGACAAACATTGTGGCACTGACTACAGATAAGATACAAACCAGTTCATTGCTATGTCTATCAAAATGGGTATCATAAAGTAGAAATATACTGGTGACGTAAATTCCACTTTACTCCACTGATCAGACTTCATGTCATTTATTTATGCGACCAAGGGATCGAAAACTGAACACAAAGAGAGGCGCGCTCACACTGAACAGGGTCTGGCCTACCAACAATACCTCTCTGGAACCTCCAGGATTTGAACCTGGAATAGCCGCGCTTTACGGAAGCAGAAAGCCTTGGATTCAAAAACAAATACAAAGATCAATTAGGGAAAGGATTTACATGTGCTGAAAGTTAAGATTAAAATGTAGTATAATGAGAAGTAAGAGTTCTGACTGTGCTCTGTTTTCAAATAAAGACAGTTGAATAATATATTTTTTTGCGCGATAGTACATTTTGTCGTCCTTATAGCAATGGCGACCATGATTGAAAGTTGAACTTCCTACATTTCTGGATTGCCAACCTAAATAACTATACTGTCATATTACATTTACACCCACGTTCAGGAAGTAAAACCACTGCCCTCTATGTATACTACGTACGATGTAGGCCTATATAGAAAAATATCCAAAAGGTAGTGTCAATATACATTATACGAAACAAATCTCTGCATTTTAAATGAAATGAACTTTATTTGAAACAATATAAAACAATGAATACGTACTTGCAGCCATTTTATCAATAATAATGGTCTCACGGCCTCCTGTACTTTCAAGTAATAACCATTGCCCACACTGTTAACGTTAGACAATTGTTTATAATGAACGCAAATATTTCCAACGAAGATGTTATTATTTTACCACTATTAATTATTTTGAAAACACCATCGCACAAAAACTAATGTACAACGCACGTTTGTGAAGCGTTTTACAGAATCTCAGAAATTAAAAACCTCGCTATCGCTCGGTTTTTTAACATTTTCCTCGATTCTGTAAATACCACTTTACAACCTTGCATTGTAATATAGTATGTTACAATGTTAACTTTTAGCACATAAAAATCCTTACCTTATTCATTAGATTACACATACTGACTGAAACTACAATTTTTTATTATAAAATTCTAAATTTTACAAGTACAGGGCGATTCAGCAAGAGCATGCAAAAATTAAACAGGACATGGAAGATGCTTCACTGGACGATTTGAAATGGGGAACTTAAGGTCCGAGAAGCCAGTACGAGGAGATGTGGGAGTAAACTTGTCTTTCACATTACTGTCTAGTATTTTTTATTTACACCATTTATTAGTTATTTGCAAATAGCCTACCATCATTGACACAATTAACGTATCATGTTTTATCTTACAACAATTGGTTCAAACTGATAGCCACTAACTGAATGCAAGAATGCCATCAGCGTACAAGATTCTGCCACGCCCTAGTGTATTTGGGACCACATCACGGATAGCTTCAATCTTGGCAACTAATTGCATGTCCGTTTTCACTGGAGCTTCAAACACAAGTGGCTTAGGTATCCCCATAGGAAATAATAAAGGGGATTCATCTCAAATTCTGCATGATGACTTCTTAATTATCAGATTGTTCCTTGCAGGAGCTAAAGGATATAAAATATGTAAATAAACAGCACAGTACATGTAAGCATTTGACGCACGTTAGCGGTAGTTGATAATCAGCTAGAAAAACGTAATGCTAGACAATATCATAGACAAGTTTACTTCCAAATCTTCATAGGTGGCTTTTCGGGCCCTAGGTTTCCTTCCTCAAATTATTTAGTGAAGGATCCCCTATTCCCAGTTTAATTTTTACACGTTCTGACAGAATCACTCTGTATAAAAACTCAATAAACATAAGAAATAAATATCGATTTTCGGAAACTTTATGTTTTTATGCCTTTATCATAAATACTGACACGAGTGATTTTCAAATTATCGATAAATTTATCTAGAGGATTTCGAAATCAAGAGTGGCATTTGTTAGGAATATTGACGAATAAAATTAAGCTGTTTCCTCACAAATCATTATTTTAATATAGTTACCGGTATTTTAAAATATTTATACATTAATGTAAACGGCGATATTGAAAACAAAACAGAAATGTATGGTTATGTTTATTCACTGCAACTTTATCATATAATTTATTGTCAAATATGATATCAATCAGCGATAATCCACTAAGATCGCAATAATGTAAGGATGCACCCTAGCGGAAAAGAAATGAAACACATCAAACTGTATAATACCAACATTATAGGTTATTAATAAATTTGTTTAGGAAACAACTCAGTAAAATCATTATTTAAACGTAATTATTGAACACTCAATTATCTAATGTGTAGTTTGAAGGAATCTATTCATTATTTGATATATTCAACGTATTTGTTGGAGAGTCAGTCACTGCTAAATAATGTTATGACCTGTTCAGAATATTAAAAAGGAGGAGCTTTCTTTATTTTGGTAAACAGAATTCGATAAATATCGAGGTAAAACACGACTGTCATTGGTTGTAAAACAAAATTCATTCAACTGTCATTGGTCATTGACTCCCATTTGAGGCATGAGTTAAATAGTCATAAGTAATGCCACGAGCGATTTCCAAATTATCGATACATTTCTCTAGAGAATTTAGAAATCAAGAGTGGCATTTGTTAAACAATTTAACGAATAAAATTAAGCTGTTTACTCACAAGTCATTATTTAATTATAGTTATTTTAAAATATTTATATATTTAATGTAAACGGCGATGTTTGAAAACAAATTAGAAACGTAATGTTTAATTTGTTCATCGCTGCAACCAGATCATATTTATTGTCAAATAGAATCGCAATATTGTAAGAATTGCACCCTAGTGGAGAAATAAATGAAACACATCATTAGATGTTATTCATTAATTTCTGATGTCCTATGATGTAAATATGTCAATCATATTATTCTGCAACATTAATTCCTCGGAAATAATAAGTTTAAGAAAGTGCAAACAGTGGTTTCTTTTTTTATGGTATAATCAATTACCACGAATGTTTTTCTATTATAACTCGCAAGCAGAATCTGGATACATTCGTACACTATATATATATTTTTTTTTTTGACATTTGGCAATGAAGGCAAATATGATATGAAAAGAAAAATGAATGCTTGAGTCGGGATTTGAACTCGAGTCTCTAAAGTCTGTACCTTTAGCGCTCTAACCAACTGAGCTACCCAAGAATTCCAAGACAAACATACAATTTTCTTATACATGTAGTATTCTCAATTCACACAAGAGGTAGCGGAAAGATCTTCCGACTGCCATCTAGTGGTTAACATAACAGTTAAGCAAATTATTAAAGAGAATATTTACTTTATAGCAGTAACGCTTGTATATACCTCTTGTGTGAATTGAGAATACTACATATATAAGAAAATTGTATGTTTGTCTTGGAATTCTTGGGTAGCTCAGTTGGTTAGAGCGCTAAAAGTACAGAGTTTAGAGACTCGAGTTCAAATCCCGACTCAAGCATTCATTTTTCTTTTCATATATATATATATATATATATATATATATATAATCTGGGAACTACTTGATAAAAAGAAAACGATAAAATTAAAGTGGTGAAATCGAGGTGAAAACCGATTGGTTGTAAAACAAAATTCATTGACATGTGATTGGTTATTGACTGCTATTTGGGGCATGAGTTAAATAGTCGCTATAATTTTAAATATAAAGTTGTATAAGCCAGAGTTATATGCACTTTAAAACTTAATGTAGCTCATTTGATAAATATTTTGAGGTGAACATTATGTTACACAAGACCCTTAATTATCGATAGTCCATAAAGAATCTAACAAAATTTCATTTCTCTAAACTACACAACAAAATCTATTTTTTTTCTTTAGTGAATCACGTTTTCTGACATATAATCAACTTTAATTAAAAGTTTTTTATAAGAATAGTGAGACTTGGTTACTTATCTGGTTTTTTCTACGAGGCCTTTTTACGTAACGTATGAACAGCTTCTACAGTTTCGAAGTAATCAGACTCAGGTTTAGCCTGAAGGCAGGAATTTAGGTAACAATATCCGGAGAGAAGTCTGATGAAAGGGGCGAAAACCGCAAGTTTGAAGTGTCCTGACTCCTTACTTTATTAGAGAGCGCAGCCACCTGCAATTACTCGTGTTTACAAACAGTCTGTTGATGGGCAACAATTCCAGCTTTATAATGTGGATAAAGGCAGCAAGGAACTGGACACGAAAGTATTATAAAATTTGCGAAAAATAATGACTAGATCTTGGATATTACGTGTTATCCTAACTTTTCCGGTAAAAATAATTAAAACTAATGACGTAGATATAAAATTTTGAAAACTTAAAACATCTGGAAGTTACCGTTTAATTCCATATTACTCAATCCCTGTCCAGAGCTCATGTTTTCCAATCATCCCTTGTATAATTGGAGGCACGCGTAGTTGGTTAAGACAATACATTACATAACCGGAAGGTCGAGGGTTCGAGTCCCGATAGGGTCGGGATCTTTAAACTGACCCAAAACCTTATGGTGACACCATGCCCCTGAGGTCCACTCAGCCTCTAACAAAAATGAGTATCAGATTTGTTCTGGGGGTAAAGGAGGCCGTCACGCAGAAAGCCTTAACCTCCAATTACCCCAAGGGTCTCCTTGGCCTGTAATGGGATCACTTTACCATTATCCCTGTATAATTTACCTCACTGAAATCATGGTTAATATTATTCTCCGACCTTATTTTTCGTCTACATACTGGGCGATTTCTTTCTGATTTTCCAAGGTCCTCTTTCATTAGACATTTGTGTTATATGCCCTATCTATCCCAGAGACTTAACTGCTCATATTACACCTGGTTTCCCATAAAGAACATGTAGCTCACTGTATAGCACTTGTTAAAGGTCAAGGTCTTTTGTCAACTAGATGGAAGGGGCGATTTCTGTGTCTTGTCATTTATTAATTAACTTCTCTAGAATATAAGGTTCTAAGATCTGCAAATACATGTAATCTTTTCCAGAGTCTGTTCGTCTCTGCTTGGTACAAACACTTTCCGAAGAATTTTATTTTCAAATACTCGCAATGTTAAACTTCCCTTACTCGTAAAGTAAGAGTTAATGTTTCGATTCCACGTAATATAACTCGAAGAATAACATTTTTATATATTTCCAGGTTAATGTTTTTAGAAAAGTTGGGATTTCAAGAGTCCCTGAAATGTATGAAAGGATGTATTTTCAGAATTAAAACATTGTTTAATTTCTTTTCTGCATCCCGTTCATGTTTATAATTATTGATCTTAGGTAATCGAATTCAGCAATTTCTTCAAAATTCCCCTCATTTGTCATCAATGTCTGTTTCCATTATGTAACGTATTTTTATGTGCACCATATATTTAGTTTTATTTGAACGCGGTCTGCGCGACCCTTCTAGTCCCTGCTTCCAGAAGAGTCCGTTACCGTATTTGGAACTTTACTGGCCTAGATAATCTACTAATATATTTAGTTATGCTTATTATAGCGTCCAGATCATAAATGTCTTTGCCCGGGCCCATGAGAGGCAAAGATTGATTCATCTTTCCTATATAGATTTATTAACATATATTAATTATTAACAAGAATTCTTTAAACACACTGTAGTAATTTATAAGTTTCATATTTAACTCAGTATATTATTTACAACCATGATAGCTAGAAGGGAAAAGGGAGCTAATATAACATTGAGAAAGTTTGTAGATAGGAAAAATATAAGACAGCAGTAGCATAGCTAACAAATACAGTAATTAAACATTCTTATTTACTTAAAATAGAATTTAATATTTCAATTATAAGTCTGAAGTTGAAATATGAAACGATGTTTAAACATAAATTATTCTTGATCATTACAAACTTTAAAGAAAACAGAAATAATAACAAAAATGACAATCTTTACTCACACAAACACTCATACATACCGTTTTGGTCCAGCCGAGTGTTAGGGTCCATACCCCCGGATACCCTATCCTGGCTTACCGGACCAAACACAAAACAACACAGCTCTCCTCGAGCTGTCGTCCTCCAGACGATAACGAAGGAATAAACTGAATGATGAAAGAATGACCTCGTTTACCACTTGCTTCACATATTTGAGTGATCCGAGGTAGAAGGGAAGTTGCGCACTACAGACAGAGCGGAGGGAAGGGGTAGGAAGGAGAGTGGGAGTAAACACAAAGAGAAAGGAAATTGGCATAGTTCATTAATCTCACCGTAGAGCGAGGATAACAGTACAGATGTTTCGTACCGAAATAGTTACTTCCAGCCCCAACTTCTTAACGCTATTCAATAAATGTGTTGTTGGTCCTTGCAATCGCCTAACAATACTATGTTATCAATATACCAACAACCCAAGTAATACCATTGAGCTGTAAGCCTTATTGTAATTCAAGTACCAGGGAACAATAATTACAACTGTTGATGGTAATTGTGAGGTACAGTAGAATATAGTTTGACTAATAATAGGCCTATATACTTATCCCCATTTAAAACAAATGTTATATAAATATAAAAGTAACCTCTATATAATTGGACGTCGTTATGCATCAATCGGCTAAGCGCCACTTTAAAGGAAATTGAAATTGATAACATTTGTTGTATTGGCTCATGAAGTAAGTGTATGCATACTTTTAGCGCCAAATCTTTAAATATAAACTTAATATTAAAGAGAAATATAAACGCCATCGGTCTTGTCAGAGATTCTATGTTTTGCAACAAACGGCTATGAAACCAGATCTTCGTAAACGCTAATCTAAATTTCGCATATACAGCTAAGCGCCAAATATTCCGCTCTTAGATTGTTGAGACATAATTGTCATTTAAAACTTTCCAATATTGTTATTTTAACACAGTTCCAATAATGAATCATATTATAATATTATAATGATATTCTGAAAAGAAAAATTATTGTCTGAACCAAGAATTGAACCGTGGACCTCTCGTATTTCGTACGAGCATGTAAGAGCACTACACCATTCGAGATATGGTACAAACATTAACAATATTCTTTCCACATATACAAATCTATAATTCTCGTTTCGTCAGCTCCTAGGTAGATGTCACTACCAACATCAACGGCCGGCTTCATTTAGAAGTATCTATGTTTGAGAATTTTACACCACCACTTTTATAAGCAGTAATCGATCTGGTGGTATAAACATTCTGAAACATAGATACTTCTAAATGAAGCCGGCCGTTGACGTTGGTAGTGACATCTACCTGCCAGCGGACGAAACGAGAATTATAGATTTGTATACGTGGAAATAATTGTTAATGTGTGTACCATGTCTCGAATAGTGTTTTGAGTCTTTCACGCTCGTACGTATTACGAGAGGTCCACGGTTCAATTGCTGGTTCAGGCAATAATTTTTCTTTTCATAATATCATTATAATAGCATAATTGTCAAACAAGGAAAATAACTTGCAATATCCAGTATTGTTAGTTTGGCGCTACAATAAATAGTGAAGACTGACTTAAACTTTAAACGTATTTTTCTCGTAACTTAAATAATGGCATATAGCCGTCCAATTAGCAAATCGTTATGACAACTTTAAAATATGAGGTTTAATTAGCTCATCTGTAAAAGGGAAATATTATATATTTATATTTAAGGAAAAATTAGATGGAATTAAATTTTGTTTAGTAATGCGTGCAAGTGGAGCACTTACATCTGGAGGGGAGTTATTGTCCAGGATCTGGAGTCCAGTTAACCTTCCACTCGCCGGCTAGACCACACTGCTTCCAGCATCAACCTTGAATTTGTTGCCGCTTTCCAAATGCTTCAAATTGCGCAGTCATTATGTCACGAATCATCTCGTGTAAGAAAACTGATCATGCATTTTTATTCCCTAACTGTAAAAATGTGTTTTATTTGTCCAGGTTTATATTTATTAAACTAAACAAAATGCTCTCAGCATAAGGTCGTATGGAGAAATTATGTTTTCGCGGCCATAACTTTATAATTTTATAAATAAATAAACTTTTTCTTAGAAATTACAAGAATATAAACTAATAATAATTTTGTTTGTTTGCTTATTTTAAAGGAAGAATAGGTATGCAATGAGTAGCTTTTCAACAAGAATTAAAGAGATGAGATACTTGCTCAAACCTTATTTCAAACGAAATGTTTTTTCTTGGAATGTTAAATTTTAGCTGATATATAGTTAATTCGCAAGCATTGATTATCAAGTAATAGTAATTATTTTGTTTCATCTAGAATATCTCAAAATAACCATAAAGAATAATACTAAGATGAAATTGTATAATTTCTAAATAATATTTGTCGTTATATTACTTAAATATGGAATTTCAGAAATATTAAATCCGATAAATACATCACATAACGGTTCTGAAGAGCCAAATTGATTGAAGTGGTTGTTGTGATTGCCTCGCAGAAGACAATTGGGGATAGCGTGACGCAGTACCTCAACTTTATTTTCAGTTTTTTAACCGAATGTCCTTATTTATATCAAGTCCTCACGAAGGTTAAGTCAGGAATCGTACACGAGATCCCTGCTGATATGCTAATGAGACATGTTAACAGTTACATGAACAGACACTCTTTACATGAATAAATTTGAAATAATAATTATATAAGGCTATGGATCAATTTATGTCTTCTATTATTTATACATTTAATATTAATAATAATTAACTGGGATGACTTGCATGCCATATGCCCCGAGTTCTCTCCCTCGCTGTAGTAATGGGTGGCACATAAAAATCTTACGGTTTTAAAAATAATATTAACGCCATGAGCCAAAAAAAAAATATGCCAATTGTCACTCCCTGGAAGAAATAAACGTAGCTGACCAAGATGGAAATGGAAAACCTATATCATAACTAAAATATATGATAGGAATTTGAAAGAAGGAGATTGAAATGATAGAAATAAATGGAAACTGAAGACGGCAAACCTATAATTGGGAGAAAGCCGAAGAAGGAGAACATCATGAGCTTGGTACAATATGTATTTGAGTCATGTTGAAATGTATAAAAATTCCATGAAGTTTGATATGAAAGAGGTCAGTAGCGGCATGTTAACATATCATTTAAGATTAAAGAACCTTCATCTGATGTCAAAAAAATAGAATACTGATTGACTAAGATTAGAAAAGTTAAATCAGGGTACTTTATCTCATGGACAAGCTGAATTTTGTATAGTTATCATCCAGGCTTTGAGAAATACCACAACCTTTCAGTTTTGTATCTTGTACAGAACTTTCTCACGACATTTTCTAACACACAGCGACACATTGTTCCTAGAGGAGAACAGCAATTCTAAAAATCCTGCTGAATAGATGTAACGGAGTTAGTTCTTACTGGCTGATTTTTTTCCATTACAGGCTACCACTTCATCGCATTACAATACAAATCAAAATCACTACTGTCAACTGTATTACTAACTTCTAAAAGAAGCACTAAAAACATCAGTGATCAATGCCTTCTAAAATTCCATAAAATTTTATATAATCATTTCAACATTACATACATATATCTTTGACTAAGCAAACAATTTAAGATTTTTTTAAAACCACCAGGTGTTTAAGCCCCACCCTGTATAATCATTTCTCTTGAATATAGGATGGAAATCTAACGTATGATGAGTTTCATCGCATCAAACAGCTATGCTCATCGGAGTTGGAGGTCGTTGCTTGGAAGAATCGGGTATTTTAGAGGCAGACGACAAATTGAATACATAATGTAAACTATCATAACATATCTTTCAATAAAATCTAGTATTGTATACAACTGTTTTATAAATGTCTGAACTTCATGGGTAGAATTCAAATACGACATATTATTTAGAAGCTATACTGTACGTACAAACTCCATGATGAGACAGGCCTAGAAGACCCTTGACTTAAACCCGGCTGCCGGCCTTATGTCAACGTGCGTTAATCAAGGTAGACAATCATCCAGCAGTGTAGGGGTGACAGTTGGTTAGCATGCCGGTATATCAGCCGTTATATGTGGTTTTATCAACCTATAACCGCTACTAATTTTAGCAACCCAAATTCCTAATGATGCTGGATGGAGAACGGCCTTAAACTGGTCGAACTTCCATGATAATATTTCTTCTCCTATCGAACTCCAACCAGCACAATTCCTCTAGCTCTGCACCAAGGCACCACGCCTTAAACTGCTCGGCTAAGGCGCGGATCTTGAAGTATATGATCTTTAAAAAATAATCTTGTTGTAGACCAATCCTAAGTGTTTCTCGGTACATCCTGATTTCGTAATAGCCAATAATAACAGTTTATTCCTCGGAACATCTCATGCCAAGTATTAATTTATACTTAATATTCTAGGCTAAATAAAATATAATACTAAATGTTGTTCAATAGAAATAATAATAGAGATAATAATAATAATAATAATAATAATAATAATAATAATAATATTATTATTATTATTATTATTATTATTATTATTATTATTATCTCTATTAGGTTTTATAGCATTGTATTTTTTTCTGATGGGAGGGAGCTGGCCTACCGCATCAATCCCCAACCTCGAGGACCAGGGCTTTTTTTCCCCAGGTGTCCATTCTTAGATCAGCTGCTTTCACTACAGTTAAGAGTCTGATCTGCCTTTAATAAGGAAGAATGGAAACCTGATGGAAGACGAGGCAGAGAAACACCTAAAACCTCCTGGAGTCAGGGAATATATTCATACATAAAGGAGAAACATTTACAACCAGGAGATTGGATGGACCAACAAAATTGGCTATTAGGAATCGGACGATGTCAAAGACATTAATCAGCCAATGATCTATCTATCTATTTATTATTATTATTATTATTATTATTATTTATTATTATTATTATTAAGATGATGTAGGGGGAATTATGACGCATATTCTCTATTAACATTTAAATTGGCGAAACACTAATTTCTAGTGTCAGGTGTTTAAATGCCGGAACGCATTGAAAAAAAAGTCATGTTATTACTGTATATTGCATAATTCGACACAAAATTAAACAATTCTTACTCTTTTTCTATTGTTTCATTAAAAGTATTACATACATATGTTAAACCAACGTACTTTATGGGAAACATTGCCAATTTATGGGTTAATGAAGACAATAATCTGCATATAGTAAGGATATTCTTGATTGACAGCAGGATGCCTCCATGTAGGGCAGTGTCTGATAACTGGATTAATGCTTTGTCCGTTATTCTTCCCAAAATCGAGAATATTTTTAATTTCATTAAAATGTTGTACTTTTTTATGAAATTTGACCTTTTTATCCTATTACTTCCCTCATAAAACTAATTTTTGTATAAATCAAACTTAATTTATCTGTTGCTCTGATTGTCGTACTTTCGGTTCCACAGATCAAAAGAGGGAAAGCCAGTGTTTTGCACAATTTTAACTTTGTACTTTTTCTTACTTGCGTCATCGCCATCTTCAAGGTAAGGGCCTATTGACCCGTTCCGCTCCCCGCTGCACAATATTTTACAGGTCGTCCTCCAACGTCGTTTCGGTCTTCCTACTTTCCTTTCTTACATTATTGGGTTTAATTGTTGAAGTATTTTTCTTAATCATGTTATATTTTAAACACTGAAAGTTGAAGAATAACTTCTTCTTCTTCTTCCTTTGGCTCTACGGTCCTCTAAGAACTTGGCCTCCCTACATAACATCTGCCCATTCTTCTCTATTCCCACCTTTCTGTCTTAATCTTTTATCCTTCAGTTGTGTTAAGTCTTCCTCAAACCTTATCCAATCATCTTAGATGCTGTCTTCCAACCTTTCGTATTCCTTCTGGTTTTCCCTAAAATCCTTCTTGCACCCTTTCCTGCTCCATCCGCAACATATGTTCTACCATTCCAATCTCTTTCTTCTAATATCTCCTAGCAGATCTAAATCTCTATATAACTAACTCACTAGCACTATCGAACCCATAGGTTCATGGCCGCGCGGACATAAGCTCTACATATATCTCTATCCTGAGTTAATGTTTTCCAATCATCCCCTGTATAATCTACTTCCCTCAAGTCATAGTTAATCTTATTCTCCCGCCTCATTATTGGTCTACCAACTGGGCGTTCTCCCTCTGGTTTTGCTACAGGATGCTTCCATGCACGTCTTTCATTCCCCATTCGTGCCACATGTCCTGCCCATTGCAATCTACGAGACTTAACTGTTCTCATATCTGGCTTCCTATAAATACCATGGAATTCACTGTTATGCAGTCTTCTCCATTTAGCTGTCTGTTCATCTCTCTTTGGTCCAAAAATTTTCCTAAGAACTTTATTCTCAAATACTCGTAATCTCCTTTCCTACCTTAAAGTAAGAGTCCATCTAAATCTCTATATAGTTCTTTCAATTCTTTGTTCGTTCTAATTCTCCATGTATCTTGGTTGAAGAATAACGGATTTAGTTTCTTCTATTTAAGAGTGTTAATCATTGTCATCATGCATTAAACAATTCATTTTGAATTAAAGAGAAAGTTTTTAATCGTTTAATACAGTGACACTTTGCAGCGAGAGTGAGAAAGATAAAGTAAAACAAGACGGTTATAAATGCGAGAATCGCCAAGTTAATCGCCAGAACATTTCATAAGCCGGAGTCGGAATAGCTTGGAGAGCAAAGCTACTTGGTAGAGAAATGGAACCTTTTTATATATTATAGACAAATCCAATTTCCAAAATACTTGTGCGCAAGATTCCGGTCTGGTAGCACCTGTCAGAATATGTCTGCGTCACCAGATAAGGTGTGCCGGATTCCTGCATCCCGCCAGCTGCAACAGCATCACAATTTATATTCATCAGTGGCGGCTCTATTGTTTAATAAGTATAGTTTCCAAAACCACACATTACCGAGTGTATTTCAGAAATCGCTAAGGACAAATATTGGATTCATTTATAGTGTTCTGCTGAAGAACAGGTTTTTCACTGCAAACTCAGCATTCTCCACTCTTTCCTTAACTCAGCTTTCCTTTTTGTAACTGCATACAAACCATTTATTTTAATATTGTATATCGTCTGATTTTTTTTTTTTTTTTTGCCTCTAACTTTCTTTCCGTTGAGCATTCCTTCTAGGACATCCTTCAACAGGCAGTTTCTTCTTAGCCAGTGGTCAATACAATTTCTTTTCCTCTTCTTTATGAGTTCCAGCATTGTTCTTCTTTCACCCAGTCTGTGTAGCATAACTTTATTTCTTACTTTGTCCATTTTATACGTTCCATTCTTCTCCATATCCACATCTCAAAAGCTTCCAGTCGCTTTTCCTCATTCCGTCGTAATGTCCAAGTCTCTGCACCATACAATGCTACACTCCACACAAATTATTTCACTAGCCTTTTCCGTAATTATTTTGCCAAAGGTCTGCAGAAAATGCTTCTCTTCTTGTTAAAAGCTTATTTTGCCATTGCTATCCTCTGCTTTACGTCTTGACCGCAGTTCATGTTACTACTGATAGTACACCCCAAGCCTTTGAAGCTCTCCACTTGCTCAATGGCCTCATCTTTAATCCTCATGTTTATCTTCCTTGGTTTCTTTCCTATAATAATGGCCTTCGATTTATTTATATTTTTCTTCATCCCATAATCCTCGCACTTATCATTTAGCTCCATCAGCATGTTCCTCAGTGTCATTGCATCTTCTGCTAGGAAAGCCATATCATCAGCAAATCTTATGCACTTTATTCTTCTTCCTCCCATGGTTACGTCTCCCGTATTGCTGAAGCAGTTCTTCATTAGGTCTTCCAGTTAGATGTTGATAAGAGTAGGTGATAGAGGACATCCTTGCCTTAACCCCCTTCTAATTTCTCCTCCCTCTGGATAATGTAGCTAAATCCAAATGGAACGGGTTTGACCCAACATAAAGAAATGTATAGCCCCAATACCGATTTTAACTATTTCAGGGTGAGTTTGAGCGATATCTTAAATCTTTCATTTAAATTAAACTCTGAATGTACGACCCTCTAACAAGGGAACTGCCAAACATTACATGCCTAAATCAATCTTCAAATTTCTTCCCCTGAAGCGTTGTGATGTACAAAGGCCGCGTCAAAAAAAAATGCCATTCTTAACTGCAATCAAGCGCCAAATCTCTCATCTAAACTATAGTGAAGTAATACATCTCCTGTATTGGGAGACTGGAAAACCCTCACTACCCGCCGCGCCCTGTCTCATTTCACTCTGTGCTTAACTCACGCAGGGATGTACATATTCTCAGTACAGTTGGCTGTCATTGCTGATTCTACCTTCGATTTTTGTGCTTTGCAGTTAAAAATTACAGATTTTTTTGACACGGCCTTGGTACATCACATTGCTTATCTGGGAGAAGTTTCAAGGTAGTTCAAAGTAGATTTCGGCATGCGATTTTTTATATTCCCTTGTTAGTACAGTGATCGGTATGAATCGATCCGAGTGAATTAGACATTATCATGCCCGCATCTGGTTCCGAGGCTCAGGGGTTCAACTCTGCCGAGGTCGATTGATTTTAAAGGTTGAGAAAATTCTGATCATGGCTTCCTTCGGAAACAAAATAACTCCGTGGGTCCCTTGTCGTAGATCAGCGGCATGTGAAAGAACCAGAAGTTGAAATAAGATACCTCTAAGCAAATCTATCGACCCTTTCACGACCAAATTTGAATTGCGACACTAATAACTTGAGTTGTAAACAGCATGACTATCGTTAAATAAAAATAATAACATTAGCAATGCTCAGTATGATGTCAAATACGTCACAGATAGATAGATCAAATCGCTCTCGAACACGGTTTAATAGTTGCAGCTTACCTTCTTTATATTTAAATAAATAACATGCCGGAGATGAAACAAGTTTGAGAGGCCTACATGATTTAAAAAAATTAACGAAAATTTTTAAACACAAATCCATTTTAATTGAGATAAAAAGTAAAGTAAAGTGATCCCACGGCAAGCCTCGAGAGGCCCTTGGGGTAGTGGGAGGTTAAGGCTCCCACTTTTTCTGGACAATCGGCACTTGATGTCAGCCGGGTTGTCAGCCCTGCGTGACGGCCGCCCTTATCCCCAGAACAAGCGTCTGGTACTCATATCCGTTAGAGGCTGGGTAGACCCTAGGGTCATGGTGCCGCCAGAGGGTTTGGGTCAGTTTAAGAATCCTGGCCCCATCGGGACTCGAACCCTCCACCTTCCGGCTTGTAGCGCAGTGCCTTAACCACTACGCTACGGCGTGCCCCCTTTATATTAATATATTTTTAAAAAGTTACCATTATTTATGTAATTATATTAGTGAACTACCAATTATAAAATGCAGAGAATTATAAGAACGTATTTTTGTTAACGTAGATTAACCAGACTATTTAACTCATGCCCCAAATGGGAGTCAATGACCAATCACGTTTCAATGATTTCTGTTTTACAACCAATCAGAGTCGTGTTTCACCAAATATTTATCAGTGTTATAATTACCATATTAAAGAAAGCTCCTCCTTACAATATTGCGTTCCTTTGGCAATAAATAGTATGATCTGGTTGCAGTGATAAACAAAAGAAGCAGTAGAAGCGTACCTATCATTTCTCATTTGTTTTCAAACATCGCCGTTTACATTAAATATATAAATATTTTAAAATAACTATAGTTAAATAATGATTTGTGAGTAAACAGCTTAATTTTATTCGTTAAATAGTCCTAACAAATGCCACTCTTGATTTCCAAATTCTCTAGATAAATTCACTCCTCACTTCGTGAGTCGTGAATTTATCGATAATTTGGAAATCACTCGTGGCATTACTTATGATAATCTCATCTCAATCTCACATAAATAATAAAAAAAAATAACATAAAATCGAACAACAAGAAGAACTCTATGTCAAATTAAACCAAGCTATAATTTTAGGGGCAATAGATCACCTGAAAATATTGAAATGTTGAACGGTCCATGCACTTGACTTGACATAGTACTCTGGTTGAATTATTTAAAATTTAGAACGTTTCCTTTCCGTAGATACATTACATTAAAAACAATTGAAATAAAAATGAACAACTTTAGAGAGGATAAAATATGTATACCGGTAGAAACAAATATGGAAAGTCATAGTGATTGTATTATCACAATTTCGATTATTGTCATATTTGGGGTGGAATGTGGTAAATGAGGTGTGTCCAACCCGCGGCCCTTGATCCCATCGCTTGCGGCCCGTAGTGATATTTGTAAGTTATAGTCTAATATAATTTATTAAATAAGTAATTCTATTTGGTATAAGATAAACTTGAAATAGCAAAACTTTTTTTGTTTTCAACACAAGTGTTTGCAAAAGTTCATCCTACTCATCCTCTTACTCAAAGCATGGAGAAATCACACCCGTTTTAAGAAATGCCCAGATCCTAACTACCGCGCATCTCTTTGAAGTCTCTGTGTATTGCTGACCGCGCGGTTACTACTTTTAAAGGCGAGTGTGTGCCAGATGTTTTATTATCGTTACATTTTGTACATTTCAAGTTAGTTTCCAGTTGAAGTTGTTCGATCATATTGTAGTATCAGTGTTAGAGGTTTGAAGAATATAATTAATTCTGTGAGTTTTATAAGTGTTATTTATTATTTCTAAGTGTAATGGCAAGAAAATTTAGATTTTACAATTAGATTATACTTGAAAAAATATATATATATATATATATATATATATATATATATATACTTAATTTAATTTTAAAAGGAATTTAACTAATATATGATTAATATTTTAATAAAAATAGCATCACAATATATTAACTATTTTATATTTAAATTTGTTGGTTTATCTTAGATCCTATTTAATACAGTAAAACAATCCGATCATGTGGCCCGCAAACCTATTCACCTTAACGACCAGAGGCCAGGTTGGACACGCTTGTGGTAAAGGAAGGGAGAGAGAAAGAGAGAGAGAGAGAGAGAGTAAGCAACTATAAATTGGTTATCCTGCGAACACATTTAGTACATTCCAGAGTATTACTCATTACAGTACCACTGATGTTCTGTACTCCCTTTTGGGATAACGAAATCCCAGTTTACGGTGTAGTTAATAAATTCAGTTAGTTAACATACTCCAATAAGGAATATCGTTTATTTATTTAATTGTTATTATGAATGTAATGATTAGACGTATATAACTCTGCCAGCTAAAATAAAGCATTGTTATTATTATTATTATTATTATTATTATTATTATTATTATTATTATTATTATTATTATTATTATTATTATTATACAGTCATGTGGATGATATCTAGAATATTTAGCCATATCCAGTAGGTTGTGTACTGCATTCCTGAAGAAGTTCAGTAACTAAATAACAGGCTTAATTATTTTATGAGTTCACCGCTGGGGTTTCAAGGTAATGTACTGCCTTGTCACACAGCGGGCCCGAGTTCGATCCTCGAGCGGTACAAGTTTCCTGGGTGAGGATTTTTCAGGTTTTTTCTGTCCTGTAAGGAAATGTCAGGAAACTTTAAGGCCCAAACGGTCCCCAAGCACCATCCGGCCATTATTGTCATTATCATCTATTTTCATATAACATTGCTGCAGCGTAATCCTGCCTTTCAGGTGCCCCAGCCTCAGAAGTGGGTAACAAGTACGCCAAAGTCAGGACAGAAAACAATACATTACTATGAATGTGTGTGTGTGTGTGTGTGTGTATATGTGAATAGTGTTTCGTCTTAATGTTTGTGTTGTCTCGGAGGAGGCCCTGGCACTGAGATGATCATTCATTCAGGAAGGCCCTCAATGTCCTTGTGTAGTAAAAAAAGTGTGTGTTCCATAGTTTAAAATCCCTCTCCCGACTGGTCGTGCCACTATAAGGCCCGGGTGGCTTGTGGCACGTAAAAGTGCCTATAAGGTCAAATGTTAAGCTTCGTTAATGGAATGGGGTTTGGATTTTAGTAACGGTTATTAATTATAATTAAAATAAGCGATTTTACTGATGGGATAAGAAGTAACATAAACGAATATTTCATTACCCGTAAATTTCTAGTTGAATAAAATAGTTTCAAGCAGCGTTTTCAACATTTTCAGGTCATAAATAGAACATAAAGAATTCTATTTTCAATTTCAGAGAACACAGTAACATCTTTACGTCATCAATATGGAAACCAAGTTGTAACTGTTAATAGAATAATGCGACACTAGCATTAAATTATCTAGCGAAGAAGCAGATCAACTCATCTCATAATCGCTACACCTTGTATTAAGGACCCCATGGGGCGGCTAGCATGTGGGGGCTACTATTCAGGGGGAAAAAACATGAAATAGGTTACAAATGCAATTAAATATTTCAAGAAGTTGAAGAAAAGCATCGTCGCCTTGGGCGCAGTTTAAGCAAGACCGGTCTTGGATATTACAATGCATAACAATGGCCTGTTAGACAATTCTACCATCCATGTCCTAGTACTATGTCTGCCCTTCTTTCTCAGAATTTTATTATCATCTTGTATAGCTTCCAGCAAAATTTTAAAATAAAAATTATTAGCAACTAAATTAATTAACTTATTCAGATCTAAATATTACCCTCTACTAGTACCTCTGGTCAACATGATTTTTGTTTCTAGAGTAGGTACCTATTGTTGTACTTAATGCAGTTTTTTATCGTGTTTTCAAATATGTATTCGGAATTTCTTCATCACACACAGTTTTTATATTTCAATTTCAATTAATTAATTATAATAATTATTTTTAATAAACGTTTTTCGTCCATTTGTCCATTGTAAAATAAAACCAAATGAGCTAATTCAGGAGATTTCAGCTATGGAAAAGAGATATCAAGGCACATGGAAATCTTATATGTTGGCCGATTATTGTTGAACCATCAAGAGGGATACTCCATAGGCGAAATATAGCAGAAAATCGTAATTTCTTACTTTCTAGGCGAGTCCGAATGTTCGAAATTGTGTAGTTACGAATGTAAAAAATATTAAAATGTTTGAAATTATAAATGCCTGTCTCTCGGAAACCGCGTGATGGAGAAAACCCGATATCATATTTGAATTCAGGAGAAAAAATACTATCAAAATCACATGTTTTTCTTTCTGAGACAAAAAAAAAAGTTTCTTTTTTGTTGCTCAGTGTACGTTGACATGTTCAAACTACAATTGTGGATTTCATAAAAAAAAAACAAACAAAATGTAAAAAGAATGACAAAAGATAGATTTCCAAGAAGAATACAAGAATGGGTTCCACTTACTAGGCTAAGACCCACTACATAACTACAAGGTAGATCTAATAATAATGATAATGATAATAATAATAATAATAATAATAATAATAATGTTATTTTTTATACTCGCATAGGATTCAGATGGAATATTTTAAAATTAACTTCACATACTTATACAACATTTTCCAAATCACTTTATTTATTTCATATTTTTTACAAATAATTTCCTGCTAATAAAATCTCACCCTTCACAATTTATTAATCACTCAGTTATTCACATACTGACAATTTCATTTAGAACATTTTCTTGTCTTCGCTCTTGACTTCACTATTCGAACACAAATGGAATTTTAAAAATGAAAGAAATACGCATCACATTAAAGAACTTTTCGATCATCACATCATCATCCGGTATCATCACAGCTGCCGCCGTCTTCCGAAAACCAAACGCCATTCCTCTCTGTCTTTTTATTGATCTTTCTCCAAGCATCTGATAATCATAGCCGCTTGCACACCTTCTATCCAGGTTTTTTTTTTTTCGTCTTCCTTTCTTCCTCCTTTCGATTGGGATCCATTCCATAATAAGTTTAGGCAATATTTGCTCTGGCATTCTTTTGACACTGTAATATTTTATTTTCTATAATGTCTATGATGTCCGGCTCCTCTTGTACACCCATAATTTCCCTTATTTCTTTATTTTGTATTCAGGAAAAAATATCACTGACTAACCAAATAACTGGTTCACTTGCATTATCGAAACCGCTCAGACGTAAGCTTTCCATAGTTCCCTGTCCTGTATAATTCACCTCCCTCAAATAATGGTTAATATTGTTTTCCATATCATTCTTGGACTTCATATTGGACGCTTTCCCTCTGGTTTTCCTACAATAAAATCCCAGGTCCCTCTTTCATATCAGATTCGTGCCACATATCATACTCACCGTATTGTGAGACTTAATTGTTCTTATTATATCAGATTTCCACAAAACCAATCCATGACAAAAAAAAAACAAGGTGAAAGAACTCGCTCCGGCATCACGATTAAACTTCTTAAAGGGAGGTGATTCACCTCTATTAAACTCCGATTTCAAAATAAATTGCATAATGAGTATAGTAATTATGAAATATTCAAAGAGAGCCCGACATTGATTACCATCAAAATAAGTAGAAATGTTATCATAAGAAATCATCAAATTTTAATAATGATGAGACTTTTTTCCGAACTTCATAACCATCTTTTATATTTTTCTTTACGATGCTCGTTTTGCAGCATATTAAACCAATGTTCAATGCAAAAAAATGTGTAATTTTCAAAATTGTATTAGTATGGTTATATTTTGGTCAAAAAAAACTTCGCGACAAGGGTGCAGTATTTCTCCCATGTTATTCAAAATATATTTACAAATCCTTGAAGAAAATTATAAGGGAACATTTTATGGAATGTGTTTACCTATTGGCAAAGAAAACTTGTACATATTGTTGTTTGCGGATGACCAAGTGATAATAGCTCAGTAATATCCATCCATAGTAATTCTGCCCGAAGGCAGGTCCTTCACTGCAATCATAACATTTTCATGCTATGCTTGCAGCTTTACTAGGGAATTTTGTAGGTGTGGTAGCTTCCCGTTGCTTTCCACACCGGTGAAGGATGATGATGATAATGATAATGGTAAGGATGATAATTATAAGGATGATGGCCATATGATTTCGGGGACCGTTTGGGCCTTAAAGTTTTCCTGACATTTGTCTTACAGGTGAGGAAAAACCCCGATAAACCTCACCCAGAAAACCTGCCCCGACCGGGGATCGAACCCGGGCCCGCTGCGTGACAAGGCAGCACGCTATCTCGAGACCGCAGCGGTGGACCTTAGTAATATGATGATACAGAATATAAGTTTAGAAAATGTATTGAAAAGTATTGTAAAGGGATTTAAAATTTAATTTTGAAAGTACTTTCTATATGGGATGCAGTGAAAACACAAGAGATTTAATTTTACAAGAAAGAAAATGAACCATTAAATAGTGCAATGAACTTGAATACATAGGCATTAAAATTATCAAATGTTTTACGCACATAGAATAAATGAAGTGATATGCAATCCTAAAATATTATTTTAACATTATGTAATGGAAATGGACAGTTAATAACAAATGTAGAAAGTTCTGAAGAAGCGACTGAATTCAATTACCCAGGAACAATAATTACAACCACGAATGAGGTATATTGAGATATTAAACTTACGCTTAATTCTGAAAATGTATGCTGTTGTGCATTGCAGAGATTCTTGTTGTCCCAATTTCTGCCAAAATAAAACATTATATATATATATATATATATATATATATATATATATATATATATATACTCTCATATGGATGTGAAGCATGGACTCTTATTTTAACGGAGGAGAAATTATAACGAGTATTTGAGAATACAGTTATTAGGACTATTTAACTCATGTCCCAAATGGGAGTCAATGACCAATCGTATTTCAATGATTTTTTATTTACAACCAATCACAGTCGTTTTTCGCCTAGAATTTACCAACTAAAGTTTATCATAATAAAGAAAACACCTCCTTTTTAACATTCTGAATAGGTCATAGCATTATTTTGCAGTGACTGACTCTCCAAGAAATACGGCTACCAGATTGTATATACAGTGTATGAATGCCAACACGTAGCGCATACGATAGATAATATAAAACATATATAACAATTGATTATACCACAAAAAAAACACTGTTTGCACTTTCTTAAACGAATTATTTTCCAGGAAATGACGCAGAAAAATATAATTGACATATTTACATCATAGGACATCAGAAATTAATTAATACCTACAACGTTGATTATAAATTTCTCCACTAGGGTGCATATATGGTCTTTATAGGAAGCCAGATATAATAAGAACAGTTAAGTCTCGTAGACTGCGATGGGAAGGACATGTTGCACGTATGGGGAATGAAAGACTTGCATGGAAGCTTCTTGTAGGAAAGCCAGAGGGAAAACGCCTAGTTGGTAGACCAAGAATGAGGTGGGAGAATGACATTACCTATGATTTGAGGGAAGTAGATTATACAGGGAATGATTGGAAAGCATTAGCTCAGGATAGGGATGTATGGAGAGCTTATGTCCGCGCGGCCATGAACCTACGGGTTCGATAGTGCCAGTGAGTAAGTAAGTAAGTAAGTAAGTAAGGGTGCATTCTTACAACATTGCGATCTTTTGGCATTAAATAATATTATGATCTGGTTGCAGTGATCGAACAAAGAAGCAAATGAAGCGTACCAATCGTTTCTCATTTGTTTTCAAACATCGCCGTTTACATTAAATATATACATATTTTAAAATAACTATCGTTAAATAGTCCACCGCTGTGGTCTCGAGGTAGCGTGCTGCCTTGTCACGCAGCGGGCCCGGGTTCGATCCCCGGTCGGGGCAGTTTTTCTGGGTGAGGTTTTCATTGGGGTTTTTCCTCGCCTGTAAGACAAATGTCAGGAAAAATTTAAGGCCCAAACGGTCCCCGCAATCATATGGCCATCATCATCATTCTTCATCGGTGTGGAGAGCAACGGGAAGCTACCACGCCTACAATTCCCTAGTAAAGCTGCAAGCATAGCATGGAAATGCTATGATTGCAGTGAAGGACCTGCCCTCGGGTAGAATTACTATGGATGGATCGTTAAATAATGATTTGTGAGTATACAGCTTAATTTTATTCGTTAAATAGTCCTAACAAATGTCACTCTTGATTTCCAAATTCTCTACATAAATTCACTCCTCACTTCGTGAGTCGTGAATTTATAGATAATTTGGAAATCACTCGAGGCATTACTTATGACAATTTTAGGACTGAAGAGAGATGAACGGACAGGCTAATGGTGAAGAATACAAATTGTGAACTACATGATATTTATGGGATGCCAGATATTATAAGAAGAATAGACTGCGATGTGGCATGTATGGGCAATGAAAGAGGGGAAAGGAAACTCCTTGTAGGAAAACCAGAGAGAAAGCGTTCAGTAGGCAGGCCTAGAATTTGGTGGGAGATTTGAGGGAAGTTGATTATCAGGGGATGATTGAAAACTATCCGCTTAGTATAGGGATATGTGAAGAACTTATGTCCGTGTGACCATGAACTTACAATTTAGATAGTGCCAGTGAGTTACTAATTACATTCAAATTGTAATGTTTATTGTTAAAAAGGAAACCCAAAGGCAATGTTAACCGGTAACAAATGATACTTTGACACTTTATTTACATCGTTTTCAACGAGTGCGATTTTACTTGTTATTGGTGCTGGGAGGCACAAACACACCACTCATCCATGTGTAAATGTGACACAATTAAGGTATGCAATTTACTGGAACTAAATCATGATCAAAGGGCTACAAATTTGCTGCTAGTCCTTTTTTTATTTCACAGTGTCTATAAAGACAAAATTCATGCGGAAGTTTAGTTAATAACCGGAGATATATACTGTTCTCATTTATCTCTCTCTCAAGGGGATGTATCATTTTGTGAATATATGTTATGTATATAGCTCTATCAAAAGAGATGAAACCGTGTCAGTATATTATTAATTTCCAAACGTAACAACGATACTCTAACCACTCGGTTTTATAGGACTTCACCGCCCAAAATATTTGCTTGCATCTATCTATCTATCTTCGGGTTTTTACAGCTGCTGCCGCCTTCCCGTGCCAAACCTCCAGAGCGTACGATCTTGGGCATCTTCGATGTTTAGCCCTCTAGCTTGCATTACTGTCTTCATGTTTTCCTTCCATGCTAACTTTGGTCTCCCTCTTTTCTTCTTTCTGTTCGGATGCCATTCATATAGTTGCTTCGGCCATCGCTTATCTTCCATTCTTAAAACATGACCTAACCACTTTACTTCCTTCTCCTCAATTCTTTCAATTATCATTTCTTCTGCTTCCATTATGTTTCTAATTTCTTTATTTGTGACACGTTCTAATTTAGACTTCTGGCACTTCTGCGTAAATAATCCATTTCTAGCGCTATTAGTCTATTCTTGTAGTAAAATATATATGTAGTCAATATGCCCATTTCACCAATTAATGTTTTAAAATGGTCAACAAGTTTCTACAGCCAAGCTGTCATTCTCAAGACCAGATATTGACTCAATTGAGTCAATATCTGGTCTTGAGAATGACAGCTTGGCTGTAGAAACTTGTTGACCATTTTAAAACATTAATTGGTGAAATGGGCATATTGACTACATATATATTTTAATATTATATCACCAAGAAGATCACTTGTGTATTAAATATTCTTGTAGTATTTATTGATTGTCCATACTTCACCTCCATACATTGCAACAGATTCCACCAATGTTTTACCAATATATGTTTTTGTGTCTTTCCAAATATGCTTATCCCACCATATGGAATTTAACGAGGATATTATTGTTAATTCAATTCTATGTTTTATGTTCTCTTTGCATATTTGCTTACATTTTATCTTTAATCGCTACTGCTGCCATATATTTAAAGAACATTTGAAGAAAATAATTATCCCTCCTCTTTATCTTACCACACTAAATATCCCCTTAGATAATATATATATATAAACGTATCTGTCTGTTTGGCCTTTGTGCGCAGCCATACCGTTCAACCGATGGATCTTTTTACAAAATGTTCAGGTGTTTCACGGTAATGTTTTAGGCTATAAGAAAGTTGTAATACTCAACTCGTTACCTTTCGTAGTGAAAAAGTGTTTTTCGGAACTTTTTGGACTCTTAAGGGGGCTGATGGGTGAAAACTTGACCATTTGAGATCAAAATTGGCATTTTTTGTTGTTTTGTACTAAAAAATAGCCTGTGCTCTAATGTATAAGTTGGCAACGTTTCAGAAGCCTATGACGCTTCTAAGTGCCCTAAAGTGCTGATTAGGCCTGTATATTACAAATTGTATTTAAACTGCATGCAGATCTTTAAACTTGTTTTTCCACACTTTTATTTTCACTGCATTTTTGTGCATTCAAAATTGAATGGAATTCTCAAATTTTGTCCTAAAAGGTTCAAAATTTTACTGCATGTCCTAAAAGCAATGAGTAACAAAGTAGAGCATAGGTTTCATGATTGAAGTAGTATTTTAAGAAATAAAAAATAAAATGTATGCAATTATTATTATTTTTTTAAATTCCACACATGAGATACAACATTACTGTTTCTCCCTTTGTATTCGCATTATAAGAATTATAATGCATGATGTTTTTCTAAATATTTTAGGGGTCTTGTAAACAATCAGACACTTTACTAAAAATTGTGGAACCCATTAATTATAATATATACAACGTTTTTAATATAATATTTAATAACTCATAAAATAAATGTCTCACAAGAATGAAACTTAAACACATCATTATGTATCATGCACTGAATGTTTGTAAAAAAATCAAGTCTCTAGCTCAAAAAGTGTAGAAAATAGAAATTACAGCCATCACCCCCCTTAAATGACTTACGCTGCCTAAACCATAACCTATACACTAAATGAATGTACACAGGTTGAATATCTTAAAAAATATACAAAAAAGTCCGCAACAGCATACGTCTATCTTTTACGGATAACTCATAATAACCATTTTTATGTTTCAGCTCATTGATGGCAGGAAGATCGGGATGACTATATTCCCTGGCAAGCGTAGCAGCGCATTTGGCGGATATTCTTTTACGGATAACTCTTAATAACCATTTTTGTCTTTCAGCTCACTGATACCAAGAAGGTCGAGATAAGTAGATTCCCGGGCAACGCCGGATAATCAGCACGGGGTATCTAAAAATAATTACGATATAAATTTATAATTATTTTCTTATTACTTATTCAACTAAACATAAAAACACATTTAATTTATTTAGGCGTAGCAGCGCACGCCCGATATTAGCTGGTATAATATATAACCATGTTCTAGGTATACTTTCATTATTCTTTTATATATTGCAGTTTCTTTGTCAAGTCAATTGTTTAATCCAATTATAGGTTATTGTTATTATTATTATTATTATTATTATTATTATTATTATTATTATTATTATTATTATTATTATTGTCACTATTATTATAGTTGTTGTTTTCAACTTTTTTTTTGTTCTTTCCTTGTCAGCTGTATGTTGTATAGCTCATGTCTATTATCTACTATTAATCAAGTTGTAGATAAATTTATAATTGTTATTATATGTATAATTTAACCCTGGAAAATTGGCAAAGAAAACATACGGTCTTAACTCCATCAGGTAAAATAAATAAACCATTATATATATATATATACAGGGTGTAACAGGACCCCACCGACAAAATGATAGGGATCATTTTTTGTGAAGGAACATATAGTCACAAACACGTCGTTTATGAGTTATGCGCAGATGAAGGTGTTAACCCGCAAGGGTCGGAATTGAATACAAACTATTGTACACGTATCATTTCATTGAAAAATATATGTTCTTACAATAAGTATTCAAACAGTCGACTCTGTGCCTCATTGCATGTTTGACATCGTCGCAGCAACAATCGGCCAGCATTTTCGATCATGGCAGGATTGTTTTTCACTTCGTCAAAACACTTATTGTTTGAACACTTATTATAAAAACATGTCATTTTCAATAAAATGATACGTGTAGAATTGTGTGTAGGCCTATCCAATTCCAACACTTAGGGGTGAACACATTCATCTGCGCATAACTCATAAACGACGTGTTTGCAACTATATGTTCCTTCACAAAAAATGATCCTCTCTGCATGGCCTATCACCCCTATCATTTTGTCGGTGAGGTCCTGTAATACCCTGTACATTAGATCAAACGTACTGGAATTACATCTCCAACCATCCATCCATCCATTCAATGGCTGATTGGCTCAAATTCGAGGTTTGGTCTCCCTTAACTTCTGCCTCCAATAATTTCTATTTTGCGCGGCAAGTCTCCAGTTGGACACTTAAGTAGGTTTGCAGCATCTTCCTTAATACCATCCTCCCATCGTTTTTACGATCTGTTGAGAGCCATTGTTACAAAGGGTTCTAACATTCCACGTGCCAATTCGTAAGTCGTTGTTTCAGTCGTAGTTACATAACCAACCACTGATAGTAATATTATATTAAAATAACTCTTGGTGTAGTTCTTCGAATATTGTGAAAAATCACTGTAGAAATAACTATCTTATTTTAACAAATTTCCGGTCCTGGTGAATATGATGCTCGGCCCTGGTTCTGAGATTTGCGGACTCAAATTTGACTGAAGTCAATCGAGTTTGAGGAGATAAAAAAATCAATAAAAATAAAAATAAACTAAGCATGGCTTCCATCGAAAGGAAAGTAAAGCCGTGGGCCATGTATCGTAGATTTAAAACGAGCTAAAGAAACTCGAGCCTGTAATAGGACCCTTTAAAATAGATGAACGGCCCTATCATATCATGATTTGAATTATGACGCTGATAATATAGGGAAGTTCGGGTATGGACCCTTCTTTTTGAGTGGACCCTGTTAATATTTTCTTTAATTGGTGCTGTCCCCGACAGAAAATATTTTAACTTCTTCCCCTCATCAACTTTCAGGGGACGGGTTCGAGGCCAGTTTCTTTTATTTTTTGTGCAAAGAAGGATTTATTTGTGATATTTATGAAAATGACCATTTAAAACGTTTTTCAAGCTGAGAATCAATTCCTATTACAATTAAATATTACAAATGTTGAAAGAACTCCTAAATATACATGTATTATATTATGTAGATGTTGTTTTTAATACACTGACGGGTTTGGTTTGATGTTATGTGACATGGTGGCTTATAAAATAATTAGACATAACAAAGGAATTCAGTTAATGTGAACCCTCCACGAGGACCTGGATCCTCTTTCCATGAATACGTATATTTTATCAATGAGAATGATATCTGTAAAGACTATTCTTCTTCTTCTTATTCATAATTTGTAGGATTTTCATCCTGTTTATTTTCAGAATCACTCCTCGAGGAAGACGTATTGGATGTGCATTCACTGTCTATCCATCTCTTTGCTGGTCTTCCTCTTCTTCTTCTCCCGTCCATTGGTCTTCATTCACTTAATTAATTTTATTTAATATCCTTGTAATTTTATTAAACCCAAAGACCGTCGCTTTCTACAGTTGAATGGCGTGTGAATGTTATAATCAACAATAATTTTTCAAAATATTAAATAAATATAAATATTTCCAGATTAATCTGTGCCTGTATGTATAAATTAATAGAGTAAATAAACGAAAAATAGACTAAAAGCTAAGGTGGATTCTGGGTTCTATTTTATCCGAATATGGAGGTTAAAGTAGACATTTCTTGTAATGTAAAAAAAATTAATAAATTTTGAACATATTTCCATATTTGGATAAAATGAAGTGAAGTAAAGTGATCCCACAGGCCTCAGGAGGCCCTTGGGGTAACAATGATATTTCATAGTTACAACACTAATGATAATCACTGTAATTAAACAAAATTCGAATCCCTTAATTAAAAGAAGAAAAACAACAAATTCATAGAAGGGGTCCAAATTACCCGAAATTACTCTAATCTGAGCTGTTAAAAAACCAGTCATGAAAGAAGAGTTTAGTGTGAGCTAATTCCTCAGCAAGTCGAATTTTGGCCCGATTTTGTCGGTTAACGGAATATAAGCCTATATGCTTCATGTTAATTAAATCCTATATATCCACTCTTGGTGCGAGAAAACAAATATGGCGGCCGCTGGAGCTATTTTTAAATTTCGACCTTCAGCTAAACCCTCACTGATAATGATCAAATTTCGCTGATTTTTTTGGAGAATACTTTTCTGTTTTAAATTGGTGGCATATAATTTCACTGTGAAAATTTTAAAGTTTTGGCAACCAGATAAATTTCCAAATTTTTTGGTTTAGGCAAACCTCATACGATATAATATGGTTTTGCTGGTTAACGAACTCGACCTTAATTTTCCTAATTAATTGCGTATACCGAGTTTGTTTCCATAAAATAAAACTTGTTGCTGTTAAGTGCATTAACACACACACACACACACATATATATATATATATATATATATATATATATATATGCATTTGTTGACCTGTTTAGGCCTCAAGAGAAACACCATCCAGAAGTCTTTTGAGTGGACGTCCTGGTCTTCTTCTTCCTGCAGGTTGATATCTTAACATTTGTTTGGGTATCCTGTGATCTTCCATTCGATGAACATGTTGCATCCATCTTGACTTATAATCAGAAATGTTGTTTTCTGTAGGTTCCATGTGGAATTCTTCCAAGATATCTTCATTTTTTTTTGTGATCTAGTAGTGTGTATCCTGCAGTCCTCCGAAGGTATCTCATTTCAGCAGATCTAAGTCTCTGTATATCCTTTTGTTTCAACGTCCATACTTCGCTACCATACAAAAGAGTTGGAAGAGCTAGTGTTTTATAGACTTTTAGTCTTGGATGTTTTTGGACTAACTGTGGATTGAAGATATATATATATATATATATATATATATATATATATATATTTATTTATTTATTTATTTATTTATTTATTTATTTATTTATTTATATTTGTCATGGTCATTTTGGTGTCTACTAATCAGTATCGATACTTCTAAATGCCGTAAGTCATAATGAACTTCGATTATATGTCTATGTCTTTTTTTCTTCTTCTTCTTTTTCATCTTCTTCTTCTCTTGATCTTAGGATTATAGCCTGTTGAGAAGTGAGTTTTTTTCATATTTTTTCCCGATCTTTATGGGGGTTTTCTTGCCAATTGGAATATTATCTCGTACGGTTTTTGATAAGCTGCCATTACTCATTATCGAGACATGGTTATTCCATTCCTGACTCGTTTTTGATATCCATTAATTTATTGGTTAAATTTCACATTTGTTTCTGAATGTATTCATTTCTGATTTTATCATATTTTGCTTACTTCATTACTTTTCTATCATCATATCTTTTGTTTCCAACATTTGTTTTGTTTTGGAAGGTTACTTTGTAAAAAGGTTAAAATATTAAAATATGCTCGAGATCCCAGTCGTACTCAACTAATTAAGATTTAACTCTAATTTTTTTTTTTAGTTGTCACTTTCAATACCGATAAAATATTGTTGAGTCACAAAGTAAAATATTAGAATAGATACCTGACAGATTCTGTCGTTCTTAACTAGATATTTTTTAACTTTTAAGAACTGTAGGTCTTTCGGAAACCTGCTTCCATCATCAGCAGAAAAATATGCGCTACTAAACATTACAAAATAACTGTCAGTAGCTCCGACGACGTTGAAAGGCCGCTGATGTCAAAGGCGTCACAAAAAAACAACAGTAAGTATCGCACATCCATCTGCTGATGATGGAAGATGGTTTGTGAGAGGCCTACCTTTCTTAAAAGAAACCTTCTTGAGGACGACGGCACCAGCCAGATATCTATCTCAATATTTACTTGTTAAATCACTTTCAAGACTTTTCAGAAACATACCAACATCAGCATTTACAATGATGATGATTACACATGTTTCTAAAAGACCTTCAAAGTGATTTAAAGACGAAATGATTCAACTAAAATTATAATTAGTTGAGGACGACTGAGGTATATATTTTAATATTTTAACAAGTGGGATCGATGATTTGCAAAAAATCGAAAATACTTTCATGAGAATCTAAATACCTACACTCATTCAGAATTAACTAAACATACAAACTATTTCAACAATAGTAAATTACGATGCGAGGTTAGGAAGTGGTTTTTACAGAATCGAGGAAAATGTTCAAAAACCGAGCAATAGCGAGGTTTTTAATTTCCGAGATTCTGTAAAACACTTCACAAACGTGCGTTGTACATTATTTTTTGTGCGATGGTGTATCAAAATAATAAATAATAGTAAAATAATAACATATTTGTTGGAAATAGCGTTCAATATAAACAACTGACTAACGTTAACAGTGTGGGCAATGTTTATTAATTGAAACCACAGGAGGCCGTGAGACAATATTAGTGATAAAATGGCGGCAAGAGCGTATTTATTGTTTTATATTGTTTCAAATAAAGTTCAGTTAATTTTAAATGCAGTGATTTGTTTCGTATAATGTATATTAATGCTACCTTTAAGATATTTTTTTTGTATATACATTGTACGTAGTATACATAGAGAGCAGTAGTTTTACTTCCCACACGGATGTTTGTAATATGTAATATTACAGTATAGTTATTTTTATTACAGTATAGTTATTTAGGTTGGCAACCCCGCAATGCAGGAAGTTGAAATTTCAATCATGGTCGCCATTGCTGTAAGTACAACAAGACGCACTATCATGCAAAAATCTGTATTTATTGTTGCTTTTCTTTTCAAGTGGTGAAATTTAGTGACAAGAGTGTTAACGTATATCATGTTTTGAAAACACAGATCTTAAAGATTGCTAAACTTGTAGGCATGTGAATAGTAAAACACTTTGCTTCCCAAAAGGAGATATCGAAGCATTTGCGTGTTATCTTGATGTCGTGTCGCACTCACGCATACGTCCACGTTAATTACAGGTGCTCCATGTCTTGGTGCCGGACGCTTACAAAAGGACATATCGCTTTCTTGCTTATTATTTACGCCACGTCACTCACTCCCAGCATTCACTTTCAATAATATCTTTCTTCGCCATATGGCTATGTCAATTAAATTTGCCATTCGGAATGTAAATTGCCAGCACAAATAATAATAATAATAATAATAATAATAATAATAATAATAATAATAATAATAATACTTACTCTTACTCACTGGCACTATCGAACCCGTAGGTTCATGGCTGCGCGGACATAAGCTCTCCATACATTCCTATCCAGACCTAATGCTTTCCAGTCATTCCCTGTATAATTTACTTCCCTCAAATCATAGTTAATGTTATTCTCCCACCTCATTCTTGGTCTACCAACTGGGCGTTTTCCATCTGGCTTTCCTACAAGAAGCTTCCATGCAAGTCTTTCATTCCCCATACGTGCAACATGTCCTGCCCATCGCAGTCTGCGAGACTTGACTGTTCTTAATATATCTGGGAGCACGCCGTAGCGTAGTGGTTAAGGCACTGAGCTACAAGCCAGAGGATCGAGGGTTCAAGTCCCGTTGGGGTCAGGATTTTTAAACTGACCCAAACCCTCTGGCGGCACTATGGCCCTGGGATCGACTCAGCCTCTAACGGAAATGAGTACCAGACGCTTGTTCTGGGGGTAAAGGCGGCCGTCACGCAGGGCTGACAACCCGGCTGACATAAAGTACCGATTGTCTAGAAAAAGTGGGAGCCCTAACCTCCTACTACCCCAAGGGCCTCCGGGTCTTTTGTGGGATCACTATACTTTTTTTTTAATATATCTGGCTTCCTATAAAGACCATGTAGTTCATTGTTATGTAGTCTTCTCCATTCACCCGTCTGTTCATCTCTCTTTGGTCCAAAAATTTCCTTAAGAACTTTATTCTCAAATACTTGCAATCTCCTTTCCTCCCTTAAAGTAAGAGTCCATGTTTCGCACCCATATAATATAACTGGTAGAATAATAGTTTTATATATTTTCAGTTTAACCTTTTTTTTAAAGGAGTTGGGACATCAAGAGTCTCTGCAATGCATAATAGCACGCATTTCCAGAATTGAGTCTATGTTTAATTTCTTTGTGCATCTCATTCCTATTTGTGATTATTGTTCCTAGGTATTTGAATTCAGCCACTTCCTCAAAATTTCCCTCATTTGTCATTAGCTGTCCATTTCCATTATATAATGTATTTCTACGTGTGACCATATATTTAGTTTTATTGGTATTTACTTCCAGTCCTAATTTCTTAGTGTTACTCAATAGTGTATGCACGTTGTCCTTTAGTATCTCCTCGCTATCGTCCAGTAGTACTACATCATCAGCATAAACTAACAGCTTATTAATACCATTGAGTTGTAAGCTTTCCTCATTCTCTAAAGATTTAATGGCATGCTCTAGTACAAAATTAAATAGTAGAGGAGATAGTGCATCTCCTTGCTTCAACCCATTCTGGATTTCAAAAGTGCCACCCTACTCTTTGTGCCATTTAGACACATTCGTAAAAGTATAACTAACTTTTTAGGAATTCCGAACTCCAGCAGGATACTATATAACTTCTCCCTCTTAATTGAATCATTAATAATAATAATAATAATAATAATAATAAAATATAATAATACATAATAATAATGAGATAGCGTGCTGCCTTGTCACACAGCTGGCCCGGGATCGATTCCCGGTCTGGACAGGCTCCTGGATGAGGTTTTTTTTCGGGGTTTTTCTTGTAAGACAGATGTTAGGAAGCTTAGGGCCAAACGGTTCCCAAAAATCATCCGGCCATCATCATCATTCACCGGTGTGAAAAGCAACGGGAAGCTACCACACCTATAATTCCCTAGTAAAGCTGCAAAGCATAGCATGAAAATGCTATGGTTGCAGTGAGAGATCTACCCTCGGGCAGATCAATACAGAATATAATAGTAATAATAATAATAATAATAATAATAATAATAATAATAATAATAATTAATCAATTGAGTTGGTGTTTACTTGATGAAAATCTATATTTATTAATTAAATAATTGTATTTATATGCATATTTTCAATGTTTACACATCTTTCTGTGCCTAAAGTTTTATTTTCCTTCTCCACTTGCCCCTATCCATCCACTCCATGTCCAACAGTCCTCTTGTTCTCTCCAGCTCTTATTTCTTGCATTCACGTGTTTCGGGTTCTTTCTTTCTTTCTTTCTTTCTTTCTTCTTACAGGTGGACACCGTTCCAATGTTTTTGGGTAATAATAATAGTAATAATAATAGGCTAATAATAATAATAATAATAATAATAATAATAATAATAATGGTAACAATAATGTTTATATATTTAGCAGATTTGACAATTTTTCACATTTTTCATGTAACCAATTAATCTATTGCCATTCTCCTCCATATTTCTCTGTCATTTGTCTCCACTGTTCAATCCTTCTTTATTCCTGTTACTTAAGATGTCATAAGTCCATGTTATTTTGGGTCATCCTATTATTATTCTACTAGGTGACACCCATTGCTGTATTTTTCTTGGAAATCTGCCTTCTGTCATTCTTGTTTACTATATTAACATACGAAATTGTTAACTTTTATGACATCCGCAATATAAGTTTGAATATTTATCATTCGTTTAATTACACCGTTTCTTCTAGAAATTCCAGCTGGACACTTATAAAAATTAATTTCTGAATAATTTAATTTACTTACTGTTCTTGATTTTATTTCTATGTTTATGCACAGTATAACTGTACTCAATTACTGTACTGGCTTCTTTTTTCTTCTTTTAGAAGTTATGTTTTGATCCCATAAAACAGAATTTAATTTTAATATCGTATATTTATTCTTATTTATTCTGTAATTAGTTTCAGATCATGATTTCAATATAAATTCACTTTTGTGCCCAAATACGTATATTCGTCACATGATTTCATTTTCCAATGCCCATCTTCTAAAACTAGATCTTTTGATTTATTTCCCATTACCATATACTTCGTTGTGCCCATATTTATATATGATCCACATGTTTCATGTATCTCCTTTAGTACTATTTTACGTGCTGATGATGGAACTCGTTTCTGAAAGGCCTACATTGTTAATATTGGACGGAGTTTTTAAACAGAAGTTTGTTTTAGTTGAGGAAGACTGATATATCAGGATTTTAAGACTTTAATATCTTACTTAATAACCTTAACAGTGTTTGCCATGAATTTAAAAAAAATGCTTATTATTATTATTATTATTATTATTATTATTATTATTATTATTATTATTATTATTATCATCATCATTATTTCTAGTATTATACTTTCTATATGTATTAAAATATGGAACTGAACTTCATCCAAACACGAGCATATGCACATTCAAATGTTAATTCTGTGTACAAAAAGTTTCTGAATACAATGTATTCTTACTATTTAAAATATTCTTTTGAGTCCAAATTTTCAACTTGTGTTTTTTAAAGTTATTCCCATGCATTATTTATTCTGTTATATAGATGCTGCAAATTTCACGATGTACTCATAGGGCAACTTATTTGGAGGTGTTAAAGAAAGAAAAGAGAATATGTTTCCAGTGATTATACAAATAAAGTTTAAAACGTTTGTTACTATAGCAACAGCTCAGTTGACATAGAGTACTTCTCTAGGGGACAAGAATAACCCAAGCCAGTAGTTTCTTTTCAGCTGCAAGAAGTTGGGTTCCCTGATGAGCGTTCTGATATCATCAACTGCGTAATGCAGTGCTCCGGAGATAATTAAATTGCTCAAGTAGAGGAAAGAGCAACAGCAAAGCAATGTTGCAGAGAAAGAATAAGAAACGCAGGGAAATTACAATGAAACATACCTAAGCTGAGAAAATATAAATTAACATTATACTATAGTACTTATCAGTACTTGTTATAGAAATATAATATTTTAATTTTACATACTTAGGCAGTTCAAAAATATAATAAAATTAACGGAATCATTAAACGCCACTTTGGGAAACATATGAATTATTTTACAAAAGTTCGATTGACAACATCACAGCTAGAGCAGCCTTAAAATTTGGCAGTGAAATAAGGATACTGAGAAAGAGGGATATACAAAGATTGGAAGCAATACAAATTAAATTTGTCTGGCATATAATGGGAATAACACGTATTCGTATAAGAAGTGAATATATCAGGCAATCAATAAAACTAAATATATGGTCACACGTAGAAATTCATTAAATAATGGAAATGGACAGCTAATGACAAATGAGGGAAATTTTGAGGAAGTGGCTGAATTCAAATACCTAGGAACAATAATCACAAATAGGAATGAGATGCACAAAGAAATTAAACATAGGCTCAATTCTGGAAATGCGTGCTATTATGCATTGCAGAGACTCTTGATGTCCCAACTCCTTTCAAAAAACGTTAAACTGAAAATATATAAAACTATTATTCTACCAGTTATATTATATGGGTGCGAAACATGGACTCTTACTTTAAGAGAGGAAACGAGATTACAAGTATTTGAGAATAAAATACTTAGGAAAATTTTTGGACCAAAGAGAGATGAACAGACAGGTGAATGGAGAAGACTACATAACAATGAACTACGTGGTCTTTACAGGAAGCCAGATATAATAAGAACAGTTAAGTCTCGTAGACTGCGATGGGCAGGACATGTTGCACGTATGGGGAATGAAAGACTTGCATGGAAGCTTCTTGTAGGAAAGCCAGAGGGAAAACGACCAGTTGGTAGACCAAGAATGAGGTGGGAGAATAACATTAACTATGATTTGAGGGAAGTAGATTATACAGGGAATGATTGGAAAGCATTAGCTCAGGATAGGGATGTATGGAGAGCTTATGTCCGTGCGGTCATGAACCTACGGGTTCGATAGTACCAGTGAGTAAGTAAGTAAGTATAATTTAATGCAATAAATATAGTACAGGAAATTAAAGAATACCAACGATATTCGCCACAACTTGTAAGAAGAAGAATGACTAAGGACCGATTCCCTTGGCAAGTTTAGGTACTCAGGTTCAAATCCCGATTCAAGTATTCATTTTTCTTTTCGTATCATATTTGCCTTCATTGCCAAATGTCAAAAATATAGTTTTAACATCTATATATATATCATAGAAAAGAAAAGATTGCAGTGGTATGGTCATGTAAAACGAATGCCAGAGCAAAGATTGACAAAAATGGTTATGGAATGGATCCCAATGGAAAGGAGGAAGAGAGGAAGACCGAAGAAAACTTGGATAGAAGGGGTACAAGCAGCTATGAATATCAGAGGAATGGAGGAAGATCAATGGATGGATAGAGAGGAATGGCGTTTGGTTTCCGGAAGATGGCGGCAGCTGCCATGATACCGGATGATGATGATGATGATATATATATATATATACTATATGTGTGGCACTTTTAACTTTAAGTAGGCCTACATAAAAATTCTAACCCTAATTACTACTAATAATATTATCACTGTATTTATTATTATCAAATTCATTAAAAAATGGCTCGTAAGGAGGTATTTAATAAAAATTATATTTCTGTAGTATTTTATTTTCTTCTTTTGAATTTATAGTTGCCTGTAATTTCTACTGATTATAGAATTTATCACAATTATAATTAGTATCAATATTAATATTTAGTAGGGCGGTTCCGTGGCGCAAGCGGTTAGATAATCGCCTCTCATCGTTAGGGTCCCGAGATCGAGTCTCGGTCACTCTACGCGGGTTTCGTGGTGGACGAAACGGAGCTCGGCAAGTTTTCCTCGAGGTTTTCTCCCGTTTTCCCCTGCCACTATTTCTCCATATTCATCTCATTCATTTCACTGCATTTCGTTCATATGCCCCCGTGAAGGTGTGTCAAGCATGTTCGGCCGACACCCTTCTCATTCACAGACCTCCATGTAGGGGGCTCATCTCGACCCGATCCTGAGTTGGACACGAGTTGAAGGTATTTATTTCATTAATATTTAGTCCATACCTGTACATCCCCACATGTGACAAGGGTACTCGCTAGTAAGAGTTATTAATCAAGGTAATTTAGTTACGATTATTTACGAACAAATATCATTTACACGTGCAAGTTATTCTATAGATATTCTCCCGATTTCTCGTACAATAATTTATTTTAACTGACGTTTCGTCCAGAATTTCCTATAAATAAAAACATTGTAAGTTGACAAATCGGAGGACGAAAATAGTCATAATCCTTGAATAACCCGACCTCAAATATTTTGGTTATCAAATTCAGTGTTTCGACTGCTGTATGGGCGGTTTTTGAATCATGTGCTTTATCCTTATAGTAAGGGACAGAGAAAGACTGACTAGCTTTCGACTTTAGCGGACCCCGTTCACCGGGTACAAAAAGCGCGCTTGCAGTGGGCCCGCTGACTGTCGAGAGTGACGCAGAGAATGCTATAGCCCACTCTATAATTAATTTCAATTGCAGAATAATTATATTTAATCACTTTTCACAATACAGTGAAATATTGAGATACCAATGTTGTTACTGATTTGTACATATTCTTTGCATTAGAATGAAATTTCGATTACATTCTATTAGCATTCCGATTTTTAGATCAACTGACCTGGAATGAACTAAAATAATGAGATGAACAGGGACGTCATTAAATTTTCAGATCTCAAATAATGACAAAATAATGAAGATACTAATTTTAAACACGCGTAAAATGTTCTAAAAATAATCTCATCAAGATAATTAAGAATTGTCAATTCGTTTCACACCATTTAGTCAATTTAAGTCATTTTCGGTACACGCAAAACATAGTCAGTGTATGAAAGCACGCAAACTCTGAATACACAAATGATTTTTCACTAATGCATGCTGAGGTAAAAATCCTTTATTACATTCACGCATGTTATTGCAGAAAATATTTTTGTCACTGTATAAGATAAGAACAGCATATCTTTAAGTGTAGTTGAAATAATCAACATAAAACATAAAATTTGCACCAGACGTTAAAACATGCTCTGAAAACTAATTTAATTTTGATTTAAATCAGCTGTGCATTAAATTCGTTTAAGTATGCGGAAACTGGCGATTGGCGTGTTGAGATCTCTTGAGCTAAGAGAAAACAAGTTTTTTGGCACAGTGAGAAAATTGAGAGATGGTTAAATTGGGGCTCAATGAAGAAATTTGAAAAATTAGTAAGGAGAACTTAATATGGTTAGTTCCGATCTCCAATTGTATTGAATATTAAATTTACTTAGTGAAATAGTCTTATAGTCTGGTAGTAGTAGTAGGACTTTATTAGACTAAAAGATACACACAATGTTATTTACAAATATGGTTTGCACGACCAGTAAGCCGCATGTGTTTTTGGCAGTCTGTATCAATAAATTAATGTCTAATAATGATATAAAAACAAAACAATACATTACATTACAAACTAAACCATTAAGATAACTCTTTCACCAAGTCAGGAGTTGTATTATGCCCGTGTTTAAATAAAAAAATTGGCGCTGGGTTTTAGTGCCTTGCAGTTAAAAACAGTAGATACTTTTTTTGACATGGCATTGGTATATCACGATGCTTCTCTGGGAGAAATTTCAAGGTAGGTTTCGGCATGCAATGGTTAAAAGTTCCCTTGCCAGGTCTAAAAGAGGACGTAAAAATATCACATGTGCAGTTTGTTAAAATTAAATATCTCCCCTCTCCCAATCTCCTCAAGACGCTTAATATTTACTAGCAGTCCAGAATAGATCATAACATATTTCCCGAAGACTCTTAATATTTTTTCTTCCTTCTTCTTCCTTTATTTTTTAACAGAAATGTAAATATTTATTTTGCATAATTGCTCTATTGTTGTCAATGTTAGAGCCTATTATTAATCCGGCTTATTTGAAATTATTGAGAGTAACGATCGTTTTCTTGGACAGATTACCAGTCCACCGCAAGGTATACTTCCAGAGGTAGGGCTGGACGACTTGTGAATGGCGTTTCATCCATTGGTGATGTTGCAGTTATACCGCTGATGCTCGGTCCATGTTAAATCGTAGCCACTACGGTATATAACAGTGCATACCCCCGCAATGTGAATGGGTTTATGAAGCATTACCTGAGTGTACATATTTGCAGCATCTGATCCTTACGTACCCGGGCTAAAAATGATTTGCCATTGAAAGTATTTCAGGACCAACCTAAAGGGCACAGAGACAGAGGACGACCTAGAAAACACTGGAAAAACCAAGAACATCTTGAGATATAGGAATAGACTCAACTGAGCCTAAACCGAAACTATTCATAAAGATCATGTTGATCATGAACGTAATATTTTGTGTTAAGGAAACGTAGAAGAATAACTACATGAAATTTTAATCATCATCATCATCATTTTCTTCCATGAAGTTAGGCCACTTGCTGGCCTGTTCCGGTCCTCGTTGTCTTTTTCCAAATGGTTTATAAGAACAGGATTTTTTGTCTGTCGCTTGCCATTCTCTCGACATGTTCTAACAATTCAGTTTTCCAATTTTCTATTTTTTCTAACGCCGGAGAAATTTTTAGTTCGTTTGTAATTTCTGTATTAATTTTATAGTTCGATCATGTGTAGGACTACCCTGCTTTTTTCCCACATACTTCAACTTTGATGCTCTTATTCTTTCGACGTCATCAGTTTTGATAGTCCATGTTTCACTGCCATATAGAATAATAGGAATGGCCAAGGTATTTTATAATTTAATTCTAGTTTCCTTTAACGTTGTTTTTTATTTAAATAGACCCTACATTGTTTATTATACTCTTGCTATGTTTTAAACTTATTTAATTTAATGTTGATATCCTTTAGTCCTTCATATGATAAATAAGTTTCCTAAATACTCGAATGTATTCACTTGTTCTATTATATTATTAATAATGACAGTTTTACTTCTTATTGGATTTGTAGCTTTAAATGTCATTGTTTTTGTTTTAATTTTTCTATATTGTTATTCATGTCACATATTATGTAGTGGCACATTTTCATTGCGTTCTTTCAATGGAGGGCGGTGTTTGCAATTATGGTCGGATTTATTCAATGATACCCCTTATTGTTATAGTCAATTATTCTGTTGCTATTTTGTTTAGTTTAAGTGTATTTTCTGTAAATTATCTTCTGTATCTGAGATGATTAGTTGTCGTCTACAAATAATAAAAGTACTTCATTGGTTTTTTCTTGAGATTTGGATGTTTGGTGTTTCTTTATTTTGCCATTAGTATGATTATGCTGAATAGGTGAGAGGGAACATTGTCTTACGCTTCTGTTAATCTCTGTAGAAATTGATAATTTGGATTTTTCAAGCATAAAAATCTAATTGCAATATATTAACGCAAACATAAATATTTCAATAAACATGTCGTAATGCACGATAACTTT
Organism: Diploptera punctata; assembly: GCA_030220185.1. Taxonomy (NCBI): domain Eukaryota; kingdom Metazoa; phylum Arthropoda; class Insecta; order Blattodea; family Blaberidae; genus Diploptera; species Diploptera punctata. Next base: position 1,011,625 of record JASPKZ010000009.1, read on the forward strand.
ATTGTAGTGATACTAAAATTAAAAGTGAATAGGGTAATAAATCTTAGAACGTCATGTCAGTAATGCCTTTGGCAATATGTATGGTTCTTCCTTCATGATATACTGTAATGTGAGAAGTATACTGAGGTTTTCGTGACTGCAAAGAATGTGGACTATTAGCATGTACTCTTGTTAAATTAAACAGTTTACTACTGGATAGAAGCTGCACTAACGAACCTATAGGTTCACGGCCGCGCGGACATAAGCTTTCCATACATTCCAATCCTGAGCTAATGTTTTCCAATCATCCCCTGTATAACTTAATTCCATCAAATCAAGGTTGATGTTACTCTCCCACCTCATTCTTGGTCTACCAACTGGGCGTTTTCCCTCTGATTTTTTACAAGAAGCCTCTATGCTCCTCTTTCATTCCCCACTCGAGCCACATGTCCTGCCCATCGCTGTCAACGATACTTACTGTTCTCATTGTATTTGGTTTCCTACAAAGTTCATGTAAGTCACTGTTATGTAAGTCTTCTCCATTCACCTGTCTATTCATTTTCCTAAGAACTACATACCCTAGTGGAATCCATGTCTGCGTTTCCTGACGGTATATATATATATATATATATATATAGTTACCAATCAAGTAACAGGCCTTTTTGGACTTTTCCGCTCCCAATTGTAACAAGTAGTACATTGTTTTTCCAGCGACTACATGGTCTCTCTATATTTTTTTTATAAATGCCTTCTTCCTCTGTGGATATCATATTTGATTTGATGATCATTACATAGTAATAAACTAATGGACTCCTGTAGAAAAATATTTCTGAGAAAACCGTAAAACTGAAAATAAATTTTCAAATTCTATAAGATATTTTGGGCCAAGCTTATATTACCTTTACCTTGATTTTCCATACTATATTCTTGTAATACTGTTATTGAACATACTTTTCCTGTGTTTACTGACATTTCATACTATTTTAGACATTTTACAACGATTCTTATACATTTTGTTTACAATTATGAAATATTTATCTACGTAGAAAATGATTTATTCAAAGTTCTTCAGAATATCTGTGAACGAACAGTTAAAGAAAGGAAAATTATTGGTAAAGGTAAACTAAACTTTTTCCGATATTTTGATTATATTTACCCGAAGCAATTTATGTTTTAAATCAGGACACAATTCCATTCTCTAAACGTAAGTTATACTGTACAAATAATTAACTTTCATATATATATATATATATATATATATATATATATATATATATATATGGTTGAAAATAAGCTTATATACCTGTATGTTTCTGCATTTTGTTGTGATTGTAAAACTTATTTTATCATGCTGTTGATTTGAATGCATTTGTGTTGTCGTCGGACCATGACGACAATGTAACAGATAAATCTTTCAGCACTACATGTTACTGTAGAACTTTGTTGAAATCCATTCCTTGATTTAGAACTAAAACAAGTTTCGGTTGCCGGTAAATTGAATTGCTTTAGCGTTATTTATCATTAACGTTGATTCAAGAGAAAAATCAATTTGCGGGCACCCGACGTTTACCGGAGTTGCGGTCAATTAAACAAATACCGAAAGCGCCCTTTGAAAGAGAGTCCCTGTTTGTACATGTTCACTTTCATGGCCGCCTGATAAAGTATTTCCAAGCAAAACCTACGGTATGGCAACAAACTAATAAAATTGAACTAGTGTTGGAAAGAGAATTGCGAATTAGATTAATGTTGGAGAAAATTAATGAGCGAAATTCTAAAAATCTATAAAACCAAACCCAGATAGCAGCTCACAGTGGCATGTGTAGTAGGTTTCATTCAGAGGAATTAAATTATATGTTTGTGTTTTTTCTTCAACATTAATGAAGTTTTAAAAAAATATTTTTTTTATTTATCGATATTTATAATACTCGTTGCTCATATCATGACTTTTATTGTTGGCTATCGCTTTGTCTCAGCGCTACCAAAACGTGTTTAAAATTAATTTATGTTTACTTTTCAATTCGTATATGTAATCCAGACAAGTTTTATCCTCTAAAGTAGGTCTACCTTGGTATATAATATATTTAGCATCTATTAAAATAAATCTAAATTTATATTTGATCTAACCTTAGATTGATCTCTACTCCGTGTAAGGTACATGCATTAACTGGTGTTTCTCGTATAATTGATCATATTACTAATGTTGTTATTATTATTATTATTATTATTATTATTATTATTATTACATTAATCCTATAAAACGTTGTATGTACAGCCTTTAAAATAATTGTTGGCGCACGGTAATTTTCAAGTCCCAGAACGAAGCCACCTGCGCATGACCAGAGGTCAGTTGTTTGGTACAAGTATACAACTATTTGAAAAACTAAAATCCGTTCTATTTCGTTGTGTGTCGTGCAATGGAAAATGATTTCGCGTATATAAGTAGTGCGGTAAATGCTGTAAATAAAACAAAGCAAAAAAAAATAAAACAAAGAAAATTAGTTGAGATAAGGACGAGAGAGAGAGAGAGAGAGAAAAACATGACAGCGGGATCGAACACGCGACCTCCTGCATGTGAAATAGAAGCAACCTCCACTACACCACAACCGTTCCCCGCTAAATCCTGTCTATATGAAGAGGTGCAATACTCCAGGACTTACTTGTGTAATTAAATTAGATATTAACTTGTTTTAATTTAAATTAATCAGACGCATTTTACATTAGTAGTGGAAACAAACAATCATATTATGCCTTGTGTTTTTTAAACAAAGTAACGAGATTTTACAATCGTTATTCATTATATATATATATATATATATATATATATGAGCTGTTTCCCTTAATTAATTAATTTCCCTATATATACAAATTTATTTATATAACGTAGCCTGGTAACGTGTTAGGCATTATAAAAAGTAACGACGTTATTAAAAAGAATTCCTGACCAGGATCGAACCTGGACCTGCGTCGTCGCAGGAAAGCATTTAACCGACTGCTCTACTTAACCGAACGATACAAATGCTCCATCAGAAGTAAGCGCTAATTTACTATTGATTGGTTTAAAAGACCATCACTTGCTTTCAGTCATCTGATCTTTCTTAACTTAGAAATTCAATTAATAAATTTATTTGTTGAAATTTTTTCAATAACGATTGGCATAAATCTATGATTGGCCTCTAATGCCGCCGGATTTGACCTCAAAGGAGACAGCACATGTAACAACTCACTAGTGTGAATCGCTCTTCAAAATTTTTAATTTTCCACCATCAAGAGTTGCGCCATCATTTTTTTTTCAAAGGCTGTACATAACATTTACCTGGCAGGTGCTGTCATCTTCACCTAGGTTACTTAAAATATATATATGTGTCTTTCGGAAACTAAGTGGTACTTTCGGAATCTATTAAGTAGCTGCCGGGACGCTGAAAGGCCGCTGATGTCAAAAGCGTCGCAAAACAACAACAACAGTTAGTAGCATATACCACTCTGCTGATGTTGGAAGTCGGTTTGCGAAAGGCCTAGAGTTATTTTTTTAATCTAGTTTAGGACGACAGTACCTGCCAGTTATCTATTTTATTATTTGACTTTTTTACTATTTACCTCAACGGAAATTTAATATGAATTTTATCAGTATTGATATTTGTTGATAGTGCTTCATTCGAAAAATCGCTTACATAAAATCGTAATTTAACAAATAACGATTTTCCATCTGGTGGTATTTTACCTATTAAATATTTAATGAACAAATAATCCATAATTATGATGCACTCAATGATCATACAGTAGGTCCTACTGTTGAGTTCTGGACTAATGAATAAATGCATATTAAGCTAAATATTTGAATTTTGTGATCTGCTTGTTGTGGCTTTGCTGATTGTCTGGGGCAAACTTTTTGAGGTCAGGTGTAAGAAATTCTATTGACACAGGGGGTTGTTTGATGAGATCAACGCCGAGACTTTAGCAATAAAGGAAATAATGTGAATACAACGGAAATTGGTTTGAAAATTCCGTAAGAATTCAAGAATAGAGCTTTGAAATATAGATAGATGCCAGTAAAATAGTTTTAAAAGGTTATCATAAGTAATGCCACGAGTGATTTCCAATTTATCTAGAGAATTTGGAAATCAAGAGTGACATTTGTTAGGACTATTTAACCAATAAAATTAAGCTATTTACTCACGAATCATTATTTAACTATAGTTATTTTAAAATATTTATATATTTAATGTAAACGGCGATGTTTGAAAACAAATGAGAAACTATTGCTACGCTTCATTTGCTTCTTTTGTTCATCACTGCAACCAGATCATATTACTTATTGTCAAAGGATCACAATATTGTAAGAATGCACCCTAGTGGAGAAATTTATAACCACCATTATAGGTATTAACAAGTGAATGATGAACAGCTACTATTTATAGGTACCGGTATTAATTAATTTCTGATGCCCTATAATGTAAATATATTAATTATATTTTTCTTCAACGTCATTTCCTGAAAAATAATTCGTTTAAGAAAGTGCAAACAGTGTTTTTTTTTGTGGTATAATCAATTGCTACAAATGTTTTTATATTATCTCCCACATGCTCTATCTGTTGACATTCATACACTATATATACAGTCTGGTAGCCGTATTTCTTACAGAGTCAGCCACTGCAAAATAATGCTATGCCCTATTCAGATTGTTAAAAAGGAGGTGCTCTCTTTAATGTGATAAAACTTTGGTTGATGAAGAGATGGTCTTAGATCTATTAGTGAAGACGGAACAGGCTACTCTTGCCTAAACCAGGAAGTGAAGAAGAAGAAGAAGAACTTTGGTTGATATGATAAATTCGAGGCGAAACACGACTGTAATTGGTTGTAAATAAAAAATCATTGAAATGTAATTGGTCATTGACTCTCATTTGGGGCATGGGTTAAATAGTCAGGTAAAAATAATTTTGAAACCATGAAATATGGAATATATTTCAAATAAAACGTTCAGTTGTGTAACGATATGTACTATGGAGTTAAGAAGAAGGAGAAGAAGAAAACGATGAAACGGAATAAGAAGAGAAAAAACTCTTCAAATCTCTCTTTAATTAAGCGGCATACGCGAAAGTGTCGATAAAAAGAGCGATCCTAAAATGGAATAGTTTGAATAGGTCTGAACCTTTTCATTTACATCCTGCAGACTTATAATTATATTTTATAGATTTGCCGACACTTTTCGGTAATCACCTATCTTATTTTGATTGGTTTGTGATTCACCCGCATGATTGAAGAGTTAAAGAAGATACTTTTCAAGTGAACCTGCCCGCATAAGCATTGTTTCGCATTACAAACAACTGTGACCTTCTACTGTTTGTAGTGGACCTTGATCTCTCACATGGACCTTGTGGCTTTACTATAAACAAGAATATGTACAATTCCTCTCACAGCACAGGCGCCAGGGATACGCCCAGAACCTGTCAGCCATATGTGTGAGACCAATGCTAATTCAGTTTGTAGCTGGTGAGAAAAATACTTGGCACTAACATGAAGTAAGTGGCAAAATGTAATGAAAACGCTATATTTATCTTAAAAATTATATGTAGCCAGAAGGCAAACACTTTTCGCCTCCCCCTCCCACCTCTTTATTCAATGTAAATACAAATAGAACATATATTGAAGGTGAAATGTCAGTCTTATTACGATTATATAAACAAGCAAACAGGAAAATAAAAATACATGCACTGGAAAAATAAAATTATGTTTAGAGACTAGCCAATTTATTATTAGTTATTACATTCTCTAGATATAACTTGAATCTAAAAATATATTTTTAACAAAAAAATGATACCCAGATTTGTTGACATGAGTCGTCTATCCGATGCCAGTCCCTCGTTGAGTTGACTATTTACGATAATCAGGTTAAATTAGGCCTATCTATACTTCTGAACTTTACTACAAATATAATATTATCACTTATTCTTCTTCAGTAACAGATCTTGGGATGCATCTAGACGCAAATTTAACCTGACGAACACAAGTGAAACACATATGTAAAAAGACTTTCTCCATTTTACATTATCTTAGACGTTTAAAGAATTTTCCCTCAGTTTTATTAAAGCGTTCCCTGGTACAGAATATTGTGTTGCCACACTTCGATTACACTGGTCAACATGATGTTTGTCTCATGAGTACCGTAGTTGTATTAATCCAGTTTTTTATCGTGTTTTCAAATACGAATTCGGAATTTCTCCATCACCAAGAGTTTTTTTTACTTCAATTTCAATTAATGGATTTAAATAATTATTTTTAATGACCGTTTTTTGTCCATTTGTACATTGTAAAACAAAACCAAATGAGTTAACTCAGGAGACTTCAGCTATGGAAAAGAGATATCAAGCCAAATGGAATCCTAATATGCTGGCCGATTATTCTTGGACCATCAAGAGGGATCCTCCACAGGCGCAAATATAGTAGAAAATCGTCATTTCTTACTTTCTAGTTGAGTCCGAATGTTCGAATATTGTGTAGTTACGAATGTATAAAATATTAAAGTGTTTGAAATTAAAAATTCATCTCTCTCGGAAACCTTGCGTGATGGAGAAAAACCGATATCATATTTGAATTCAGGAGAAAAAATACTATCAGAATCACATATTTTTCTCTCTGAGACAAAAAAAGTTTCTTTTTTGTTGCTCAGTGTTATATAATTACCTAAATTATGACTTGTCGCAGAGACTGCAGAGTTCATAATGCTTGCTTTCGATTCATTTTCAATATCCGCCGTTATTATCATATTTCCGAACATTTGAATAATCTCTCTTGGCTCCATATTAGTGACAGACGGTAAATTGCACTCTCTTTCACTTATTTTCTAGCTTCTTAATTCTTATATTCCTAGCCACCTGGCTACCAGATTTGAGAAGTTATCTTCTTACGGCAATATTGATACTAAGCCACAAGATAACAATCGTTCTTCTTAGCACTTATTCGTATTCCACACTCTTTCACAGTAACCTTTACCAGTTCCTGGAATTCCCTTCCTCAAGAATCAGGGGTTGCCGCACACTTGATACTTTTAAGTCAAGCTTATGTAATATTATTTGTAGTTACATAATTAATTTTTCTCGAGAACTACATTTATTCAATGTCATGAACACTTCTTTGTTTCATTTTTATATCATGTGCATTTTATATTTCATTCGTTAAATCTAGATTAAATCAAAATATATTGTAAATAATAATTATATTGTACAATAAACCATGTATTATTTATGTTTATTGTAATTTAGAGGTATTAATTTTTTGTATGTTTTATCCTGGTTGAGTGGTAGACAAGGCCTCAAGGCCTTAACTCTGTAAAATAAAGTTATTATTATTACTTCGGTAAACTAATGATTAGACTCTGGTTTGGTCAACGGTAAATTTCATGTTTAAATCGATTAATATTAACTTCTTGAGATATAAATAATATTTTATTTCAAACAAAATTTTAACAACAATGTCAACAAACTTTATAATGACTATTTAACTCATGCCCCAAATGTGAGTCAATGACCAATCACAGTTCAATGATTTTTTTTATTTACAACCAATCACAGCCATGTTTCGCCCCGACTTTATCAACCGAAGTCTATCATATCAAAGAAAGCTCCTCCTTTTTAATATTCTGAATAGGTCATAGCATTATTTTGCAGTGACTGACTCTCTAAGAAATACGGCTACCAGATTGTATATATAGTGCATTGATGTCAGCAGATTGCACATGCGGGAGAAAATATAAAAACATTTGTAGCAATTGATTATACCACAAAAAAAAAGAAAAAGGAAACCACTGTTTGCACTTTCTTAAACGAATTATTTTCCAGTAAATGACGTTGCAGAAAAATATAATTGACGTATTTACATCATACGATATCAGAAATTAATTAATACCTATAATGCTAGTTATAAATTTATGCACTAGGGTGCATTCTTACAATATTGCGATCCTTAGGTAATATATAGTATGATCTGGTTACAGTGATGAACAAAAGAAGCAAATGAAGCGTACCAATCGTTTCTCATTTGTTTTCAAACATCGCCGTTTACATTAAATATATAAATATTTTAAAATAACTATAGTTAAATAATGATTTGTGAGTAAACAGCTTAATTTCATTCGTTAAATAGTCCTAACAAATGCCACTCTTGATTTCCAAATTCTCTAGATAAATTGGAAATCACTCGTGGCATTACTTATGAAAATCGAATCTGAAAGAACAAACCTTAGATTATATAAGACATATTCGTCAAGTGATTGTATATGGAGCAGAAACATGGACAATTAAATCAGAGGACAAAAATCATCTTCTTGTCATCGAAAAGAAAATTTCCAGATATTATGGTCCACCGCTGTGGTCTCGAGGTAGCGTGCTGCCTTGTCATGCAGCGGGCCCGGGTTTGATCCCCGGTCGGGGCAGTTTTTCTGGGTTCGGTTTTTATCGGTGTTTTTCCTCACCTGTAAGACAAATGTCAGGAAAACGGTCCCCGAAATCATATGGCCATCATCCTTATCATTATCATCCTTACCATTATCATTATCATCATCATCCTTCACCGGTGTGGAAAGCAACGGGAAGCTACCACACCTACACAATTCCCTAGTGAAGCTGCAAGCATAGCATGAAAATGCTATGATTGCAGTGAAGGACCTGCCTTCGGGCAGAATTACTATGGATGGATGTGAATGTGGTCGCAGGAGAATAATATGAAATGTGTAAATTGATGAATTACTAAAATAGTCGCAGCGAAAAAAAAAAGTGGAAGTGAACAATACCCACGCGATTTTCTACAGGCGCATCAACGAGCTGAAAATAGTCCTTGATTAAGTACCAAAATACAGTCACGACTCACGAAGTGAGGAGTAAATTTGTCTAGAGAATTTGGAAATCAAGAGTGACATTTGTTTGGACTATTTAACGAATAAAATTAAGCTCTTTACTCACAAATCATTATTTGTAAATATAGTTATTTTAAAATATTTATACATTTAATATAAACGACGATGTTTGAAAACAAATGAGAAACGTTATATTTCGTTTGTTCATCACTGCAACCAGATCATATTTATTGCCAAATAGAATCGCAATGTTGTAAGAATGCACCCTAATGGAGAAAAAATGAAACATATATTTACAGGTTATTAATTAATTTCTGATGTTCTATGATGTAAATATGTCAATTATATTTTTCTGCAACATCAATTCCTGGGAAATAATACTTTAAGAAAGTGCAAACAGTGATTTTTTTTTGTGGTAGAATCAATTCCTACGAATGTTTTTCTATTATATCTGGCAAGCAGAATCTGGTTCAATTCATGCACTATATATACAATTTGGAAGCCACTTAATAAAATGAAAGCGATAAAATGAAAGTGATAACATTGAAGTGAAAAACGACTGTGATTGGTGGTAAACCAAAATTCATTGAAATGTGATTGCTCAATGACTGTCATTTGGGGCATGAGTTAAATAGTCAACTTAAAATATTACTATTCACAGTTTATATTAATTCTACATTCTCTACAATGATGTAATAGCACATTGTTGACACAAAGCCTCTCCTTTGTTAGAGTAACTATACCAATTTAATTTAGTTACGCATATTTTCACACAGATGTAGTGAATGGTATGCGGTTAGCACACCGACCCAATGAGACATCTAGCAGGCAACTAAAGTACTAGGATGAGGAGGTCGGTAAATTTTACTTAGAGGCCTATTTTATTCAGGCTTAAGGATCTTTTACCAGCCTGAAAATCTTCTGACTCGGGACCCACGGTTTAAATGTTCTCCCGCAGGACTTGCTTCCTGGATTTTTACATCCTAAAAAATTCCATCGACCCTGACAAGGATTGAATCCGCGACCGTTGGGAGCCAACGAACAAAACTACTAACCCACAGCTGCATTATTGTGTTGTGTTTTGTACAGATTGTCGGTGGGAGAGGAGTGCTTCGTGAGTAACGTATATTTACACCACAACATATTACTTTATTATTTCGTTGCGGCTAATAAGTAAATATTATTAGTTATTGTTGTTGAAAAGTTCAGCTGATTGTTATATTATACGACACAGCGGATTGTTTACCTCCCGTCATAGCGGCACTGTTGCTCCTCTCATGGACGTTGTAGATACTAACCATGTATAGTCAGGAACAAATAGAAATGAAGCACTTACCCAGCTTACTTAGGGTAATAGCTGCACTCCTTGACAACACAGACTAAGATGAAGCAAGTGTACGCGGAATGACACGGCATTAGTTAGCAAATCATCCACAAACGAAGCAGGTCGATGTTTTGCTGTTAGATAGTACACAAGGAGAGAATTCTGAGAGTTTGTCAATTGATAAGACAGATGGCTGGGACACATAGTAAGAATGCAAGATGAAATATTTCCAAAACTGATATTAAATGCCAAAATGGAGGGAGGAAGACGCAGAGGACGACCAAGGAAAAGATGAATGGTCTATTTTGTGAGGGAAACTCAGATTAACTTTGGACCCTAGAGCTGAGCCAAAATTACCGTTAGTTCATTTTGACACCAGGATTCTTTTTTCCGATCTTTTTTTTATAATTTACATAATGTATTGTAACTGTTTAGTTTCTTTCAAAAGCAAATATTATTTTTTAATATACTATATGTTGAAAAATGAATATGATTTTTTGTTTCGTCCATGTGTATTTTCTGGAGTAGACAACGTAAACATCAATTATGTAATTGTACGGTAAACTACTCAGTTAAGAGAATGCAGTAAACGCTATTTAATTTCACTCAGTGAAATTCTTTATCTACCTGTAACGTCACAGTAATTAACTCAGATGAATGGAACTATTTGCTATTAATACATATTTTTCTTCTATTTTCCATAGTAGTTTATCCTACATTTACATGTCCCACGTCGTCGGTCCTTACAGTGTTACTACCTGTTAGGAGTGGGATTTTAAATTTTAGATCACACACGAACTTTATTTGATCGCACACAAGGACATGGAGGGCCTCCTCGAATGAGTATTCAGTTCATTCCAGGTCTTCCTCCGAGATGAAATGAACATTTAAGACGAAACACGCCATATACTCATATATTCATACTGGACTTGAGGAATATGATGATATTGATGATGGTGGTGGTGGTGGTGGCAAGGTGACATTCGGCACAATTTGGACTTCAAAGTTTTCTAACAAGGAAAAGACTAGAAAAAAACACCCAATTGTATATTAGTATCCTCAGGAGGCCCTTGGGGTAGTGGGAGGTTAAGGCTCCCACTTTTCTGCACAATCGGCACTTGATGTCAGCTGGGTTGTCAGCCCTGCGTGACGGCCGTCTTTACCCCCAGAACAAGCGTCTGGTAGTCATTTCGGTTTAAAAAACCTGACCCCCACCGGGACTCGAACCCTCGACCTTCCGGCTTATAGTGCAGTGCCTTAACTACTACGCTACGGCGTGCCCGCTATTAATAATGGACACAATTATTTATGTTCATAATATAGACGTACCGGACAATTTCTTATAGGCCTAAGCAGGTATACATAATAATAATAATAATAATAATAATAATAATAATAATAATAATTTATTTTTTCTTATAAAGTTAAGACCATACTCTTGACGTCCCAACTCCTTTCAAAAAACGTTAAACTGAAAACATTATTATTGTACCAGTTATATTATATGGATGCGAAACGTGGCTCTTACTTTAAGGGAGGAAAGGAGATTACGAGTATTTGAGAATAAAGTTCTTAGGAGCATTTTTGGACCAATGAGAGATGAACAGACAGGTGAATGAAGAAGACTGCATAACAGTGAACTACATGGTCTTTATAGGAAGCCATATATAATAAGAACAGTTAAGTCTCATATACTTGTGGACATGTGGCACGAATGGGGAATGAAAGACATGCATGAAAGTTTCTCATAGGAAACCGGAGGGAAAACGCCCAGTTGGTAGACCAAGAATGAGGTGGGAGAATAACATTAACTATGATTTGAGGGAGGTAGAATATACAGGGGATGATTGGAAAACATTGGCTCAGGATATGGATGTATGGAGAGCTTATGTCCGCGCGACCATGAACCTACGGGTTCGATAGTGCAAGTGAGTTAGATAGAGTTAAGATCATAGGCCTCCTCTTCCATTCAACCAGCACAAATGTACAAATTACAGATTAACAATGAGAGGTTTACGTAATACAAATTATAGTATATTATACAAACAAACTCACCTGTCCTTACTGTTCTACCTACGCAAGGTGTTTGAGTTTAGTATCCCATTGAACAAGCCCAACTCCTTACCATTAACCTTGCAAATCGATTAAATGAACACTATCGCCTGAACTGACGCCAAAGCTTGCAACCTCCAGCTTTCACGTTCGCGTTTACGGGATACGAGAAAAAAAAAACACTATCGGATTACACAATTAAACGACAAAAAGAGAAATGGTGTCCTCTGATGAGAAGTAAATTATTTAGTTCCAAAATATTCTTGCTTTATGTCAATAAACATAGATTTTATAAACATAACACTGAGCAACAAAAAATAAACTTTTTTTTGTCTTAGAAAGAAAATTATTTGATTCTGATAGTATTTTTCTCCTGAATTCAAATATGATATCGGTGTTTCTCCATCACGCAAGGTTTCCGAGAGACAGATATTTATAATTACAAACACTTTAATATTTTCTGCATTGGTAACTACACAATTTTCGAACATTCGGACTCACCTAGAAAGTAAGAAATTACGATTTTCTGCTATATTTCACCTGTGAAATATCCCTCTTGATGTCCAACAATAATCGGCCAGCATATTAGGATTCCATTTGTCTTGATATCTCTTTTCGATAGCTGAAATCTCCTGATGAAAGTGTTCCCCGTGCTCATCGCTCACTGCGCCAAGATTTTCCGGGAAGAAATCTAGGTTTATAAAAAATAATTATTTAAATCCATTAATTGAAATTTAAAAAAAAACTGTGGGCGATGGAGAAATTCCGAATACATATTTGAAAACACGATAAAACAACTGCATTAAGTACAACTCTATTGGTACTCATGACTCATGAGAAAAAAAATCATATTGACCAGTGTAATTTGATTTAAAATTAATAATAGATTTTCTTTGATTTTGTAAGTAGTGCGCACTGCATGGTATCATTAACTTGTTGTGGAATCTTTGCTGCTTAAATGATATTGATATCTATGCTGACGATGGCTTTGCTGCAGGTTTACCCATGCCGGACAGGACGAAGGCGATAAGCTAGAAGAAAAAAATATATTGCTGGAAAGAGTGACCAACTTTCACCGTAAAAATACAACCGTCAAAAAAGCAAACATGGATTCCACTAGGGTAACATTTTTCGGAGGAGAAATAGTCGCCCATTAGAGTCTTCAGGTTGTGACTAGTTGATGGAATTCAAGGCAAAGGACTGTAATAACTAACTGATTAACTAACTCACTGCCTCCTTCGAACCCGCAGGTTCTTGACCGCGCGGACATAAGCTCTCCATACATCCCTATCCTGAGCCAATTTGTTCCAATTATCCTTTGTATAATACACTTCCCTCAAATCATTGATAATGTTATTCTCGCAGCTTATTCTTGGTCTACCAACTGAGCGTTTTCCTCCTGGTTTTCCTACACGAACGTTCCATGCACCTCTTTCATTCTGCATTCGTGCCACATGTTCTGCTCATCGCAGTCTGCGAGACTTAACTGTTCTTATTATATCTGGCTTCCTATACATACCATGTAGCTCACTATTATGTAGTTTTCTCCAATCACCTGTTTATTCATCTCTTTTTAGCCCAAAAACTTTTCTAAGAAAAAGGGATTAATAGCACTGTATATAAACAATATGTAATCTTCAAAAAGGAATACGATTTAACTAAGAGGGGAAAAGTTGTGTAGTATCCTGCTGAACTACGAAATTCCTAAAATGTTACTTATACTTAATCGAATGTGTCTGTATGGTACACAGTTTAGGGTGCGGGAAAGCAAACAGTTTAAATATATTTTTAAATTCACAGTGGGTTAAAGGAAGGATATGTATTAACTCCTCCCCTATTCAATTTAGTATTAGAGCTTGGTTCAAATCTTTAGAAGATATAAGCTATAAGGCGTACAAATAAATGATATTAATAAGCTGTTTCTTTATGATGATGCAGTATTAGGCGATAATGAGGAGATACTAATGGCCAACACGCACATTCTATTGAGTAACACTAAAGAATTGGGGCTGGCAGTAAATGTTAATAAAACTAAATATATGGTCACACATTAACATTCATTACATAACGGAAATGGACAATTAATGACAAATGAGGAACATTTTGAAGAAGTGGTTGATATCAAACACCTAGGATAATAATTACAAACAGGGTAGAGATACAGAAAAAAAAATAACACAAGTCCCTATCTGAAAATGCATGCTATTACACATTACATGGAGTTTTATCATCCCAAACTCTCTCCAAAAAGTTAAGCTGGAAAAAAAAAATCATCTATTCTCCCAATTGCATTATACGGATGTAAAACTTGGAATCTTATTTTAAAGGAGGAGAAAATATTGCGAGTATTTGAGAATACAATTCTTAGGAACCTTTCTGGACCAAAGAGAGCCGAACAGACAAGTGAATGAAGATTACCACTTAACAGTTAGCTACATGATCGTTATAGGAAAGTAGCTGTAATAAGAATAGTTGTAGTCCAGCCGCTGAGTGTCCGGCCTTGACGTTTTCATGACAGTGAAGCCTATATGGATATTCAGTGGGAGGTGCTGCTTTATTTAGCACGCGGAATATCAAATCATGGCGGTTAGTCGATAACAAATAGGAATGAGATGCACAAAGAAATTAAACATAGGCTCAATTCTGGAAATGCATGCTATTATGCATTGCAGAGACTCTTGATGTCTCAACTCCTTTGAAAAAACGTTAAACTGAAAATATATAAAACTATTATTCTACCAGTTATATTATATGGGTGCGAAACATGGACTCTTACTTTAAGGGAGGAAAGGAGATTACAAGTATTTGAGAATAAAGTACTTATGAAAATGTTTGGACCAAAGAGAGATGAACAGACAGGTGAATGGAGAAGACTACATAACAATGAACTACATGGTCTTTATAGGAAGCCAGATATAATAAGAACAGTTAAGTCTCATAGACTGCGTTGGGCAGGACATGTTGAACGTATGGGAAATGAAAGACTTGCATGGAAGCTTCTTGTAGGAAAGCCAGAGGGAAAACGCCCAGTTGGTAGACCAAGAATGAGGTGGGAGCATAACATTAACTATGATTTGAGGGAAGTAGATTATACAGGGAATGATTGGAAAGCATTAGCTCAGGATAGGGATGTATGGAGAGTTTATGTCCGTGCGGCCATGAACCTACGGGTTCGATAGTGCCAGTGAGTAAGTAAGTAAGTAAGTAAGTAGTCGATAACATCGCAGCAATTTCAAACTTTACTAGCGGCGTCAAGATCAGTGATTGGATGTGGCAGACGTCCCCTTCCACTTCCAATTTCTTCTTATTGGTAGTAAAGGGCGAGTTTCTCCCTTTACCCCTCGTACAACTTAAACGTCAGGGCCGGAGACTCAGTGAATGGACTTAAGTCTCGTAGGTTGCAATGACAGGATATGTGCCGTGAATGGCTAATAAAGGATGGGCACGAAAATTTGAGGGAAATCTCCCAGCAAGTAGGCCAAGAATGAGGTGGGTGAATAAGATTAACCATGATTTGAGGGAGGTAAATTATACAGGGGATGATTTAAAAGCATTGGATCAAGATTGGGATTTATGGAGAATTTATATCCGTGCGGCCATGAACCTACAGGTTCGATAGTGCCAGTGAGTTAGTTAGTTAGACCACACACACACACTTTTGTTTTCACACATCAATTGTTTTAATTTTCATATAAGCATTCTGTTGTCATTGTGAATGAAAATGCTAATCTTACCTTAATGTTATGAGTTTATATAATTTCGTTAACATTAATATTTCTATGAGAGCGGGCATTTAACAATATAAGTTACAATAATTATTACAATTGTACATGATTTTGTTTTCACAGCTATCCAACACATTACTAAACTAACTAATTGACTTAAAAATTTAAAGGTCGAACAGACCTATTATTTAAGCTTCTACATCTAATAATATTCTTAATCCAACACCGAGGTCGCAATCTTTAATATCGATATGAACTCTCAATAAAAATTACGCTGTTATCCCTAAGGTAATTTAGTATTTTAATCAAAATAATCGAAAACAAAACAATCGAACTCGTAAGTTCATGGCCGCGCGCACATAAGCTCCCCACACCTCCCTATCCTGAATTAATGTTTTCCAATCATCCTCCGTTGAATGTACTTCCCTTATATCATGTTTAATGTTATTCTCCCACCTCATTTTTAGTGTATAAACGGGGCTTTACCCTTTGGTTTATCTACAAGGTTTCATGCCCTTCTTTCATTCTCCGGCAAACGAAATTCAGTTCACCTATTTAAGGGATAAAAGTTGATGGGAGAATGTGTTTTGTCGGTAGGAATGTCCATTTGAATTATTTTTCATCAGTTTTTGTGTGTATGTGGATTGGAAACACAATATACGGAGTGAATAAAGAAAAGGGGTGGGGGAACATAGCTCTGAGATTTGTCCAGATGGACGGAAGACCCTGGCAGATCGGTGTGCTGCACGCTCAACATCTGCTGCCTCGTCAAGCGTGAAAATATGACTGTCCGTTGTTTGTTCCTTTGTACATTACCTAACCCCTGCACGGTATTTCCGCTCACCTATGACCTCTCAACTCACCTTCAAATACCTCTACAATTTCTTATTTTAATCAAATAAAACATTAGAATATTTAATTTTCTTACTATTATCCGACAAGAAATTCAAGAAGGAATAAAACCAAGGGAAAATATGCAAGTTAAAAAAATAGAAGAAAACGTTTGAAATGGTATAGACACTTCATAAGAACGGAAGTAGATAGAATACCAAAGAATATCCTTGATTGGAAAGCTAATGGAAGAAATGGAAGAGGCAGACCTCGAAAACGTAGGACTGATGGAGTGACAGAAGAATTGAAGCCAGAGATTTGAGAGAAAACGATGCTTTAGACAGAAACCTCTGGCGACAATCACCTTGGGTTGAAGGAGAAATACTGAATTGTGAAATATCCCGAATAAAAATATATTTATTGACTAACTCACTTGCACTATCAAACCCGGAGATTAATGATCGAGCGTATATATGCTCTCCATACATCCCTATACTGAGCTGTTTTCCAATCATTTCCTGTATATATTCCACTTTCCTCAAATTATGGTTAATATTATTCTCGCACTTCCTTATTTGGCCTATTGGGTGCTTCCCCTTTGGTTTTCTAACAAGAGGTTTCCATTTCACCTTTCATTCCCCATTTCTACCACATGCCCTGCCTATTGCAGTCTGCGAGACTTAAGGGTGGCGATGGGTGAAATTTCTATTTTCTACATTTTTTGAGCTACAGATTTGATTTTTATACAAACATTCAATGCATGATACATAATGATGTGTTTAAGTTTCATTCTTGTGAGACATTTATTTTATGAGTTATTAAATATTATATTCAACAATAATTGCATATATTATAATTAAATGGGTTCCACAATTTATTAGTAAAATGTCCGATTTTTTACAAGACCCCTCAAATATTTAGAAAAAACATCATGCATTAGAATTCTTATAATGTGAATACAAAGGGAGAGAAAATAATGTTGTACCTCATGCATGGAATTACAAAAAAAAAAATTGCATGCATTTTATGTTTTATTTCTTAAAATACTACTTCAATCATGAAACCTATGCACTTCGTTGTTACTCATTGTTTTAAGACACGCAGTACATATTTGAATATTCTAAGACAAAATTTGTGAATTCCATTCAATTTTGAACGTACAAAACTGCAGTGAAAATAAAAATGTGGAAAAACAAGTTTAAAGATTTACATGCAGTTTAAATACAAAATATAACATACAGGCCTAATCAGCACTTTAGGACAGTTAGAAGCATCATAGGCCTCTAAAACTTTGCCAACATATACATTGGAGTAAGGCTATTTTTAGTACAAAAAAACAAAAAATGCCAATTTTGATCTCAAATCGTCAATTTTTCACCCATCACCCCCCCCTTAAATGTTATTACATCTGCTTTCCCTTAAAGATCATGCTGCTCTCAGTTAATATTCTTCTCCATCCCTTTTCTGTTCGTCTCTCTTTCTTAAAAAAAATCATAGGAACTTTATTCTCAAATACTCGAACACTTACCTCCTCTCTTAAAGTAAAACACCATGTTTCGCATCCACATACTATAACAGGAAGAGTGGTCGTTTTATATATTTTCAGTGTAATGTTTTCTGAAAAAAGTTGGGATGACAAAAGACCCAGTAATACATAATAGCATATGATCTTTAGAGTTGAGTTTACTTTTAATTTCTTTCTGGATCTCATTCCATTTCTTAGATATTTGAATTCAGTCACTCATTCAAAACTTCTCTCTTTTTAATTAACTGCTCATTTGCAGATAAAATGTATAACTATGTATTAACAAATACTCATTTTATTTCCTGCTAACGAAAATTACTTATACCACTAATTTTAACCCGTTCACATGGAGATAAATCAAAATGTGATTAATGCTCATTAAAGGCACTAGGGTTTAAAGGGACTAAGTATGGTAGAATCTACCTCTGAGAAATATCAGACATGGTCATTTTGCTGTCTGATAAATATAAATGTTGGAACCACTGTCACCCTAACCTTTCAACAAATTCCGGAGATTGAGGCTAATTGTGATTGTTCTCATGAAAATATTTTTGAAAAGATACAAATCTTCATCGATTCTACCTAATAGGCAACAAAAATGACCAAGGAAAATATGAGTGTATATATATATATATATATATATATCCATCCATCCATCCATCCATCCATAGTAATTCTGCCCGAGGGCAGGTCTTTCACTGCAATCATAGCATTTTCATGCTATGCTTTGCAGCTTGACTGGGGAATTATAGGTGTGTTAGCTTCCCGTTATTTTCTACACCGGTGAAGAATGATGATGATAATGATAAGGATGATGATGATGATGATGATGATGATGATGATGATGGCCGGATGACTTTCGGGGACCTTTGTCTTATAGGTCAGGAAAAAACCCGAAAAAGCTCACCCAGGAGTCTGTCCCGACCGGGAATCGAATCCGGGCCCGCTGCGTAACAAGGCAGCACGCTACCTCGAGACCACAGCGGTGGATATATATATAATAGGTATAATTGCAGCCAATGGCCATGTAGTATATATATATATACATATATGTATATGTATATGTATATGTGTATATATATATATATATATATATATATATATATATATGTGTGTGTGTGTGGTGTGTGTGTGTGTGTATATATATATATATATATATATATATATGACATGAAAAAAATAAATGCTTGGACCGGGATTTGAACCCGGACCTCTGAATTGATACTTTAGTGCGCTGCCATTTACGCTATCCAAGTAATTATCACACAAACGTTTATCTTTCTTTATATATATCTTAATATATAAAAATTACGTGTCACGTTGTTTGTCCGCGATGGAATCCTAAACTACTGAACCGATTTTAATAAAATTTTGTACACTGTGTGTTGTTTGATCCAACTTGACACCTACGGTTGTTTATAACTAAATTTATAGTAGCATTATTTTTATTGCAAATTATTTGTTTATTATTTAACAAAGAGTTATCATTATCTGTGAGTTTCATACGATTCTAGCAGATGACGGTGTAAGATAATTGGTTTATTATTTAACCGCGAATTTCAATTGAATTACAAATATTTATTATTTCATAATTTAAGTGTGTTCAGTGTTTATTTTATTTTTAATATATTGATAATAATATTAATTTCGTCTGTAAGTATTGGTTTCAAGTAATCTGGCCGAAAAACAGCAACTTAATTTTAATTTAACTGAACCGAGAAGGGACATTGAACAATATGGCGAATCAGTTCTAGAGACCATGAATGATAAGATATCAAGTGAATTTCCGCAATTTGGTATAGGCCTATGTGACATAAATCTTACATTTTAAGAAGAATGTCAATTTAAAAACATATGAAGATCCTAAGGAACGGAATAACAGAACTGTAAGTAAGTCTGTTAGTTATAATAATATGCCTAATATTACAAAAACAATCTCCATGCCTCAATTAAAAGAAAAACAAGATGACTATAATATATCACAAGATGGTATTACTATACAGAGACTTCTTGATGATGATGAGAATCCAAACTGCCAACAAGTTCGTAGAAAAAAATCAAAGTATAATGAAATCAGCAAGCCTCCTCAAAATATTCGATCAATAAATGTATATAATCCTTATGATACACTTATGGATGATAGTAAGAATGCAGACAACATAAATTCATCTCAGTCAACAAAACCACTTCCACATAAACCACTACCCACATTTATACCGGGTGTAGTTAACGTACCAGAACTAAAAAATTGTGTAAAACAAAAACGTTCTGATTTAGATTTCTCACTTAGTTTACTACAACATAATTTAACGTATACCTTAGCCACAGCAACGCGTGGCCGGGACTTGTGTGTATATATATATATATATATATATATATATATATATATATATATATATAAAACAAAGTCGGTTTAGTTACACTATTTATAACTCAAGAACGGCTGGATCGATTTTTATGATCTTTGATTTGTTGCATTTGTTTCCGCCCCGAATAGCAGATAACTATTAAAACATCGGAAAAAGTAACGTAAAAATATTTAAAGGCGATACGACGTTCGCCGGGCCAGCTAGTATATATATATATATGACATGAAAAGAAAAATAAATGCTTGGACCGGAATTTGAACCCGGACCTCTGATACTTTAGTGCGCTCCATTTACGCTATCCAAGCAATTATCACACAAACGTTTATTTTTCTTTATATATATTTTTTTTTTCTATTACGAGAAGTAGTGGTAACTTGGTCTCAATGCCCTCTAGTAGCTACTATAACAAATGAACAAATTAAATTGGCGAAACATTAATTTCTCGTGCCAGTTATTCAAATGTTTCGGAGCGCAAAGAAAACAAAATAATGTAAAATTCTACGTTATTATTGTAGGATATTAATACGTAATTTGACACAAACTTAAATAATTTATAATAATTTGTTTTTTTATTGTTTTATAAACAAAATATATAAATAAGTGAAATCAATGTATCTTAAAAGATACATTGTGAAGTTAAGGGGTTAAAGAGAATTTTTACTTTATAGCAGTGACGCTTCTTTATTTCGATGTTAGAATTAAATAATATATATATATATATATACACGTAATTTAACTACAATTGTATGAACATGTAAAAATAATGACATAACACAGATTCCCAAGAAAAAATGGCACTTGGTAGAAGAAGAAGAATATGAATGATGGCAGCCAAAACTAACGTGTACTGATGGTGTTTTGGGCAGCATGAAGGAAATTAAAAGATTGGACTATAAGGACTGGAATGACAGGGAGATAAGAAGAAGAATGATAGTAGATTAATTGGTACCAGGAATTTGTTATGAAACATTGTGAAACATCCTATTGTTTCAGAACTAAATTCGGCATATTGCTAAATTAAAAAAGTAAGGCTGAGTTCTTGAACCATTAAAATGGAACCTTAGGACTGGGGGTTAACCTGAAGCGAATATTTAAAAATCGCTGTACCGGCTCCGACTTTATATTGTTCGCAACAAACTTAAAATAGGGACTATGCTATCTGAAATAAAGCGAGAAAAGTATTCTTGAAAAATGTGCGAAAACCGACCATTAGAAGTGGGGGATTACATGAAACCCGAAATTTAAAAAAATCGCTCTAACGGCTGTTCCTACCTGACGGACTTTTCTTTGATATACCGCGCATTAAAGAACATGTCGCATTAATACGCCATTCACCTCAACAATTTGTTTTCTAAACCTTATCCGCTCTTTGAGTGATCCTAACATAAACAAACGCCAATTGTATCCTTCCGTCATTCGTGCTACAATTTCTGTCATATTGAAAGGGAACACGTGTGAAGTTAATAAGGCATGTTATCGCTTAATGGGGTAGATTGCAAGAAAGCTGGTGAGATTATTCACTGAACTTTTTAAATACATTTAAAATAACTGTTTTGGCCACTAGTCAAAGGTTCGCCAGACTTGTGTTTTATATATTTAGGTTGCGACACAGCAACAAAATACTCGATACCTTCAGCCATTTTGTTGCATCAGAATCGTCTGAAGCATGGCTCAAAACATCTCCCATATGTACTAGTCTATAAGTTGTAATTATTCATTAGGTATATTTTAGAATATTTTCTATGTTTTGAATGAAGACTAAAGTGATGGCCTTTTGTGGGAAGTACCCTATACCTAGCAAAATTGTTTTGGATGATACAATTTTAGAACGAGTAAACGAATTTAATTATTTGGGTTATAATTTAACATTTCAAGATGAAGCTGACATATCAAAGAAAATCACAAATTTTACAAAAAAACAACGGGGATAATTAACAGTATAATGAAACCATCTTTAGTACAGTGGAACACAAGTTTACGGCTTTATAAGGTTCTCGCAAGACCAGTATTAAGATATGGTAGTGAAGCATGGGCAATACGAAGAAGAGATGAAAGCCGAATAACAGCAAATGAGATGCGATTTATTCGCCGTACAGCAGGCTACACAAAATGGAACCATAAAAGAAATGAGGAAATTATGGAAGAGTTGGATGTAGAACCCATTCTTCACCATATACAAAACTACCAGAACAACTGGAAAGCCCATCTTCAACGAATGCCGTTTCATATAATTCCAAAAGCCATACTTCGCTACTGCCCCAAGGCAAAAGGTCGCTGGGACGTCCAAAAAAGCGCTGGATGGAAAATTCCTCTTTGAGAACGTAACAGGCCACACGGCCTAATACTTGCATGGATGATGATTATGATGAATATTATTATTTTCATTCACGAAGAATAAAAAATATATTCAGAGGACATATTTTTAATTTAATAAAGGGAACTACTTTTTCATGTTGAGACTTGAAAGTAGTTTTGAAGTTCCTTAGGACGGGTTACTGGCCCGACGCTAAGTAGTCCAGTGGTAGTCTCTGGACAGACATTAGGATACCGCATTTACTCAATACCCGATGGAACGGTTATACCTCCGTGACTCGGTCCTCTGAGCCTCGTTTGCTACCTCGTATGGTAGCGAAGTATGGACGTTGAAACAGAAGGATATACAGAGACTTAGATCTGCTGAAATGAGATAGTTTCGGAGGACTGCAGGTTACACATTACTAGATCACAAAAAAAATGAAGACATCTTAGAAGAATTACAAACGGAACCTTTAAAAAACAAAATTTCTGATTATAAGTCAAGATGGATGCAACATGTTCATCGAATGGAAGATCACAGAATACCCAAACAAATGTTAAGATACCAACCTGCAGGAAGAAGAAGACCAGGACGTCCACTCAAAAGACTTTTGGATGGTGTTTCTCTTGAGGCTGAAACAGGTCAAGAAATGGCCTAAATTCGTGAATGTACTATGATGGTGATGATGATGATAAACTACTTTTTCGCGTACTTATTGATTCTGCATAGTACGTTGGTGTACATAACCAATGAAAAGCGAGCAATTTACATGGTTTTGTTTTGATGAGAATCACTTTAAGAGCGGATAGCCTTTAAGTCATGGTCCAGGCACAATGATTGATGGTGATTGTACAATAAGTGCAATCATTTCGACAAGAGGACCAGCATGCCTTTATCTTTCATCTTATATTTTCCGAGACAAGCATGCCATTTTATTTTAACATCATGTAACAACATAAATAGATAGTGTATTAATATTAAGTAATATCCTAAGGGGGGGAAAAAAACATGTCGTAAATGAATTATTAAGGGGAGAGTTTTCACATACTGTTCTTGGTGGGAAAATGAAAGAGGAGTCAGATGTGAATGATATGCCTGGGAGGGTTTTCTTCGCTGTGTTTCTGGTTGGAGTTGAAACTTTGTTTAGCAGACGGATTGTGGAGCAAGTGGATTTTCTCCAGGCCGGCAATTCCTCATCCGGCTTTAACATGGTTGTGTGCAGGGGTAGCAACCCATGAGAATAATTATAAACACGTCTCCCTGACGGCGGTATTACGGAAACCGCTGTGAAAGAAATAAATCTTCAACAACAACAATCCAACTCTCGCCCTCTCCTCTCTACAACTACTAGAACCTATACAGTGTGTAGTAGTGAAACTATAAAAAAAAGAGGATCTCCCTGATAAACTTCTAATATAAACAATATAGAATGAAAATTAATTGACTCGTGATTCTTCTTACCTCATTATATAACGACTGTCGTGATAGCAGCAGATGATGGGAGCGATTGCTCTTGAAACCGCGGTTCTGTGTTAAATAACATATATATATTAGGTAAGAAGTATTTGAGAATAAAGTACTTAGGAAAATTTTTGGACCAAAGAGAGATGAACAAACAGGTGAATGGAGAAGACTACATAACAATGAACTATATGGTCTTTATAGGAAGGGCAGGTATAATAAGAAAAGTTAAGTCTCGTAGACTGCGATGGGCAGGACATGTTGCACGTATGGGGAATGAAAGACTTGCATGGAAGCTTCTTGTAGCAAAGCCAGAGGGAAAACGCCCAGTTGGTAGACCAAGAATGAGGTGGGAGAACAACATTAAGTATTATTTGAGGGAATTAGATTATATAGGGAATGATTGGAAAGGATTAGCTCGAGATCGGGATGTATGGAGAGCTTATGTCCGCGCGGCCATGAACCTACGGGTTCGATAGTGCCAGTGAGTAAGTAAGTAAGTAAGTATATGAGGTAAGAAGAATATTAACGATTCAATTGATTTTTATTAAGAAAACTTCACCCCTCTATATTTCTCCTCGCTATCTTCTCACCATAACTTAAACACACAATCGAGAGAAAATTTAACTCTAACTATTCCTCAGCATCGAACATCATACTATTCCTCATCCTTCGTTGTTTCAGTCACCCGACTCTAGAATTCCCTCCCCTCGTATATCAAGGACTGCCCGACTCAAAAAAGTTTTAAAAATCACTACATATTTCCTTATATAACCGTGTTCCATGTATATTTTTATTATTCCTTTATATTTTAACTTCCGTCCACCGCTGTGGTCTCGAGGTAGCGTGCTGCCTTGTCACGCAGCGGGCCCGGGTTCGATCCCCGGTCGGAACAGTTTTTCTGGGTGAGGGTTTTATCGGGGGTTTTCCTCACCTAAGACAAATGTCAGGAAAACTTTAAGGCCCAAACGGTCCCCTAAATCATATGGCCATCGCAATCATCATCATTTATAATTCATCTTAGATTAAGCTTAGGATTAGGGACTCTCCTGGAGCACCACTATCATCACCATCATTCATCAAATTATCAGGGCAACGTAACCCCGCCTTACAGGCGCCCCAACCTCAGAAGTGGGTGACAAGTACGCCATACCAGGAGAGAACACCAGGAATGTTGAAAGACAGCCTGGGACATTTGCAAAAAAAAATATTTTAACTTCCTTTTCCAAGCCAATTACTTAATCAATTTATAGGTTATTATTATTATTATTATTATTATTATTATTATTATTATTATTATTATTATTATTATTATCCCTTGTACAAAAAAACACCAGATTACGTTTATATAACACTTTGGCTAGACCAGTGTTGACCTATGGTAGTGAAGCATGGACACTAAAAAAACAACATGAAAGCAGAATAACGGCTTGTGAAATGAGATTCATGCGCAGAACAGCGGGTTACACCAGATGGGATCGGAAAAGGAACACCGATATCTTAAAAGAATTGAAGACTACGCCAATTTTGGAATATATTAAACAGTACCAACTAAATTGGAAACACCATCTTGAAAGAATGAGTTCAAATCGGATCCCCAAAGCTGTTTGTTACGCGGTGGGCGGTCAGTTAAGCCCCGCCGTATTGATAGCGTGAAGACCACCATTGTTTAAGTGGTCTTTGGCTCGAGCGGTTGGCCTTGGTTTTGGAGGAAGAGTTCTACCTTTAAACATGTTAAAAACACAGTAAACGAAAAATAACCTTATTTATTAAAATAAAACCAAACATAAAGAAATATTAGATCAACAACATATAAAACAAGTTATTTAAAACAGCTGAAATCGCCACATTGTCAAACGTAAAAATATTCAAAATATTAAAGTGTTAAAATTCAGAGAGAGAGAAAATCATTTTAAAATATTCAACTTTGTTCGTTATTCTAAGTTCCTTGGACCATTTGGTCCCTTATTTAATTCTAAGTCTGAAAATGACCAAAGAATGATAAAAAGGTTTCATATTACCAATGTAGCTGCCACCGTCCCCCAGCCGGGGGGGCCGCGTTCGGTCCGCCGCCCTTCTGCTTTCAGTAAAAAAAATCGCGAATATTTATATGATAAATTTTAAGTTTCCAATTGGGGAAATTTGGGTGTGGAAAGTTCATGAACTAGTTGAAACCTTCATCTATGTCAAAATGGAAAGCTTGTTCTACTTTCACTTCGCGCAACTTACTTTATCTTTATCTAATGTGGTCATCTTTCTTGACCAAATAATTTTGGAATCTTTTGACATGGTTTTGATCCAGGATATAGAGATATGCCTTTTTATTAGCGTTTTTATGTTATATGCGTATGAATTAATATGTTTTTCAGTGTGGATCATTTTTCCTTATTTTCTGATATAATACACATGTATATGTGTCTATCCTTTATCGCTTTTTTATATCATGTTATTATTATGACAGTTAGGCCCTAGTGTTGGCATAACACTGTTTATAATTATATACCAAGAGGACGAAGATCACTGGGCCGTCCTATGAAACGCTGGAGGGAAAATTTTCTATAGGATCGTAACAGGCCTTGGCCTAATACTTGGAAGGAAGAAGAAGAAGATTATTATTATTATTATTACAATTTTTATTTCTTTCCATTGTCAATTTTATATTGTATCGGCTGCTTATATCTATAATGTATCATTAATCATGCAGCTAATTCATAATTGTTATTGTATGTATAATTTAACCATGGTGAAGTGAAAGAGAAGGCCACTCACGGTCTTAACTCTATCAGGTAAAATAAATAATTAATGTAAAATTCCCAACTATAATATAGGCCTACGAATAAACAATATACACTGGAACCTGTGAGTTAAGATCCTCGAGATGTCAGTTTTGATCGGTTATTCCATTCCTACCTCTTCCTTAGCAACATCCATCTCGAAAAGGGAATAATACTGTAAACAAACGGTATTGGTTCTGTCATCACGTAGACTTTAAAGCGGAAAAACGAGGAAAGGTATTTAAACAGGTAGGACTACGTGCCTTAGTATAATTTGGAACAGCGGTTCTCAAAACTACTTGAATACACGACCCTCTTTCCTGGAATTAATTTATTGACGTCTATAACAATCACTTCCCTGCTTGATAACAATTAATTTGCAAGTTCACGCACACATTATAAAACTGTAAAAATGTATATATATATATATTTATTGTATTCAATCATACTATTACTATCATCATCATTATCATTATAATTATCGTTATTATCACAAGTATTATTATTATTATTATTATCAAATTGAGAAAGGTGTTCAGTTGCATATAAAACAGGTGCAGCATAGGTCAGTTAACCAAAAATGCAAATATATTATTTTCTGTAGCTTACAACATCTATATCTGAATACCTCCAAGAATATAGAAACAATTGGCTAGCCCATATTCAGCGCATGGATCGTCACAGAATACCAAAACAAATTCTTCACTACATTCCTCGAGGCAGAAGATCTGTGGGTCGACCTTTTCGGAGATGGCGGGAGACCGTAACGGGCCACTGGGCCTAATACTTGAAAGGACGATGATGATGATGTATCTAAATGGCACAAAGAATATATAGTACGTGTAGGCAAACATTTTACAGGTACTTTTGAAATTCACATTGGATTATAGCAATGATATGCGCCATCGCCTCCACTATTCAATTTTGTACAATGCTGTAGCATTTATATCAAATCTTTATAGGATAAAGAAGGCAACAACTAAATAGCTATCATTAATATACAGATGGTGTAATATTATTCGGTGAATGCGAGGAGATAAAAAGGGCTAAAAAACACTCACTATTGAGTGAAGCAAAGGAATTGGGGCTGTAAATAAATAGTAATAAAGCTAAATATACAGTCGCAGATTGAAATTCATTAGAAATGGAAATCTATCAATTAATAAAAAGTAGGGAAATTTTGAAGAAATGACTGATGTCACTCGTACATACCTGGGAAGAATAATTACAAATAGGAATGAAGTTCACAGAGAAATTAAACATAGGCTCAATTCTGGAAATGCATGCTATTATGCATTTCAGGCACTCTTGTAATTTCAACTGAAAATATATAAAATCGTTATTCCCCCAGTTATGGGCTTATAATATGGATGGAAATCATGAACTCTTCCTTTACGGGACGAGAAAAAATTACGAGTATTTAAGTAGAAATTTCTTACGAAAATGTTTGTACCAAAGTGAAATGAACAGGTGAATGGAGAATACTAAATAACAGTGAGCCACATGATCTTTATGGGAAGCCAATTAAGTCCCGTAGATTGCGATGGGGAGGATATGTGGCACGAATGAAAGATGCCCTGCAAACCCTCCTCATACTCATTGAATTAAATCAATATGGAATGACTGATACATCAGTAATTAGTTCCTGTAACACCTCCTTGTAGGAAAACTAAAGGGGAAGCACCCAGTAGGTAGGCTATGAATTAGATGGGAAAACATAATTAACTGAGATTTGAGGGACGTAAATTATACAAAGGATGAATATGATATATTGGCACAGGATAGGGATGTGGAGATCTTACGTCCGCGTGGCCATGAACCTGTGTGTTCATTAATGCCAGCGAGTTATTTAGTTTAATAATTAGTAATCACAACACAAAATCGGAAAACACAGTACAATAATTTAAATGTCTAGGTAACAAAGTAAACGGACATAATGCATTAGAAGAAATTAAGCAAAGATTAGTAAATGGGAATAAAGCTTATTTTGCAAATAGAACCTTATTTAAAAGCAAATTATTATCAAAAACAGCAAAAATAAGGTTAATATAAAATTATAGAATATTCACCTGAAAGGTCCGTCTCAGGTGAATATTCTATAATTTTATATTAATTTTGAATAAACCTCAACGGAACACATCATGAATCTTATAAAAGTTAAAAATAAGGTTATACAAAACATTCATTAGACAAGTAGTTACATATGCTAGTGAAACTTCGATTCGAAAAGAAACAATAAAACAAAAATTATTAATTTTTGATAGGACAATTCTAAGACGAATATTTGGACCAAATAGAAGAAATGATAACTGTTGGAGAATCAAACCAAATAAAGAACTCCATAAATTAATAAAAAATCAGAATATAGTTAATCATTTAAGACCACTCAGAATTGGTTGTTTGGGACATTTAATAAGAATGGATGATCAGACATTGGTTAAGAAACTCTATAAATGGAAACCTATAGGAGATAGAGCAGTTGGAAGACCGAAGATTAGATGGGAGGATGATACAATGAACGATCTAAAGAAAATGAAAGTGACTAACTTGAATATGGGAAGAGACAGATTGGCATGGAGGAGGATTGTTGAGAATGCCAAAACTTTCACTTTTGAAGTTGTCGCGCCTTAGGATGATGATGATGATGAATACTTTATTTGTAATTCCAAATATTCTACGCGACCTTCCCCCCCCCCCCAAAGTTGCGAACCAGGTTTGTACCGCTGATGTAGACTATTGTATTTAGTTGAATACTAATTATGAATAGTCTATCTAAATTATATAGAGGTATCGTCGTTGGCCGAGTTCGATCCCCGATCGGGACAAGTTTCCTGCTGAGTTTCTATTTAGAATGTTTGCTTACATGCAGCACAATGTCAGAAAACGTTAAGGCCCAAATTGTCCCCAAACACCATATGGTCATCTAATCATCCATATCATTCGACTTCTTTAAAAATACATAAATAATATATAATAGATACACTGACGTAATAGTTACACTTTATAGATGTTAAAAGTCTATAAATTAGTTGAATGCAGGCTTTCACGGCCCGTAATCATAATGTTGAGTGATTCCGGGCTTTGTGGCCGTGGTCCATTACTGGTGCTCCTACCAGACGTCTCCCTCAGCTGCGGAGGGACAAACGTCTGGTAGGAACACCTGTGATGGACCACGACCACAAAGCCCGGAATCACTCAATATTAAGTCTATAAATTAGATAAAATAAAACGTCATTATGATCTCATAAGTAACAGAAAAGGTTTAAGTATAATAACTAATTCATTCACGTTTATAATAGAATGGCTTGTGTTTTCGTGATGAATTCCAAGCAACTAGATCGGAGAGAAGTTACATCAAATATAAAGGAAATCATAAATGTAAATATTAATTTTTACTTATGTAAAAATTACCATTTTATTTTAATATTATCATCAAATCTTAATGTATCTGACAGTAGTGTATGGATAATGTTTACTATGTTTAACAAATATTTCTACTGAAAGGGAACGTTCTATAAATATTTAGAATATTTTAACTAACAAAAAAGCTGCACTGTCACATTTAAACTTTTCCCAGAATATCAGCTGAAACTAAATTACTGCTTAATTTATTGTGACTATTTAACTCATGTCCCAAATGGGAATCAATGACCGATCACGTTTCAATGATTTCTGTTTTACAACCAATCACAGTCGTGTTCACCAAATATTTATCAATATTAAATTTACCATATTAAAGAAAGCTCCTCCTTTTTAATATTCTGAACAGGTCTGACCATTATTTTGCAGTGACTGACTCCCAAAGAAATACGGCTACCAGATTGTATATATAGTGCATGGCTGTCAACACATAGCGCTTGCAGGAGTTAATATAAAAACATTTGTAGCAATTGATTATCCACCAAAAAAAGAAACCACTGTTTGCACTTTCTTGAATGTACTTTTTCCCAGGTAATAACGTTCCAGAAAACATAATTGTCATATTTACATCATACGTCATCAGAAATGAATTAATATATAGTTTGATTGTTTAATTTTTTTCTCCACTAGAGAGCATTCTTACAATATTGCGTTCCATTGGCAATAAATAATATTATCTGGTTGCAGTGATAAACAAAAGAAGCAGATGAAGCGTAGCAATCGTTTCTCATTTGTTTTCAAACATCGCCGTTTACATTAAATATTTAAAAAATAACTATACTTAAATAATGATTTTTGAGTAAACAGCTTAATTTTATTCGTTAAATAGTCCTAACAAATGCCACTCTTGATTTCCAAATTCTCTGGATAAATTCACTTCGTGAGTCGTGAATATATCGATAATTTGGAAATCACTCGTGGCATTACTTATGACAAAGGTATGCGATTTTTGAGTGCGTTTTGTATAGTATATGTTTTTTTTTGTTTTTGTTTAAAAGGGCGGATTAAAATTTAATCTTCAATTTATGTTGACAAAGGAGTATGTTCTTATTGGATTCGTGTTATTTTATATACTGTAATAACTAAAATCTTCAATTGAATACTTATTACAGTATTTATTTATCCTGATGGAGTTAAGGGCATGTGACCTTCTCTTTCGCTCATCAGAACATACTTGTATTATATTAGAACTCCACAATAGGCCTATTACTATATTGAATATTAAATCAAAACTTTACCCTGACCATCCTCATGGGCTAGTGGTCAGCGTTACTGACTACTGTTCATGAGGTCCCGGGTTGGATTCCCGGTCAAACCATACAAATTTTTCCTTAAAGGGAATTAATTATTCCTGTGGTTGCCCATGGTTTGGAATTTAGGTTAAGTTTAGGTTAAGAACTCTCCTGGCGCTTCATTATCATATATCACCCATCACACCATCGGGTAACGTAACTCCGCCTTCCAGGTGCCCCAACCTAAAAAATGGATTACAATTCTGCCAATGTACCAATGCTACGGGAGAAAGCCAGGGATGTCATAAAAGTCAACCTGGTGGCATTAGAAAAAAAAAATTGCCCTTAAATTGGCGATTCAATATTTTCTCGTGCCTGTTATATAAATGTTTCGGACCGCAATGGATACAAAATAATATAAAACCGTAAGTTATTATTATACATTATTGTGTAATTTTACACAAATTTAAGTAATTTCTACTCGTTTGTTTTCTATTGTTTTATTAGTCTATAGTTATTTAGACAACTAGTTACAAAAGCACAGGTTTAGTAGCGAGATACTCAAGTTAGATCACGATCGAATGGAGTGTTGTAAGAGCAGCGAGATACTAAACCTAATTTTCAAACGTGTTGTCTATAATATTTTATCTACGTTCAGAGTATTTTAGTATATGTTGAATATTTAGTATATTTAATTAAATTCATTTATTGCGGAAAATATATATTTAGAGAAAAAGTTATGTGGGCTTTAAAAAAAAAGAGACAATAAATCATCACACACTGTTGTTATATTCTGAAATTTTGGGTGTTAATTTCATATGTGAATTTAAGGTAAACATGAGAAGAGAAGGTGATTTTCACGATTCATCAGGAAACATTTTAATAGCAGTCCAAGATGCAACTATTAATATACTTCGAGAACAGTGAAGGAGAGTATAATTTATGTAGTTATACGAAATTCAAGGACGAGTGTGTTTTGCGTTTCGCTGAGGCTGTATTTTATGTATTGATATCGTATTTTGTTAGAATATAAAGTATAAGTTTTGTTGCCTAGTTACTAACAACTAAAGAGTCACAGATTGTTAGAATGGTAGATAGACAATATTAAATCAATGGAATCAATGTATCTTACAGGGTGCATTGCCAATTATAACTAAGAAAGAGAAAACAATATGGAGGAGCAGCTTATACAGAGACAAACATTTTTTTAGTATGAGTAATATGATTATTGTTTATACTATATAGCACAATTCTACTAATGATGGTATTTATTAATGAATGAGTCTTTCTGTATTCCTGCTTTGTACCTCGGCTATTCGAATAGGATTTATGATTCAGTCTGGCAATTTCCGGTTTTATACTAATGCTAGAGATTATTTAGCGGTCTCGCAAATTCTCTTCCCTGATTTTATAATCAGAGCCTCAACTTTTCCCCACAATTTCATTAACTAATACTCGTTTTATAGAGTGTCCTCCCTCCCATAAGGGAGATGCGCAAGTCCATTGATTTTAGCTAGCATCTATTACAATTTACGAAGTTTCTGCACAGAGATCATTATTTGGGCTCCATTTTACAATCGTTCTAATCCAGTAACCATTAGCGAATGTAAATTTATATCGTGATATCGAACGTTTCCACAAAGCTTTCTCCATGAATTCCATTGTCGTATTTTGATTTCTGTCATATGAATCAGTCTGTTTAATTTGAATTTATAACATATCTCGCTAGAGCTCGTGTGTGTGTGTGTGTGTGTGTGTGTGTGTGTGTGTGTGTGTGTGTGTGTGTGTGTGTGTGTGTGTGTGATTATGCCTACATGTATAGAGAAAAACAAGAAAGAGGATTGAGACTAAATACAAATTGATTTATGGAGAGATCATGGAAATTATTTATCAAAAGCAAATCCTACAAAAGGGAAAAAAAGCCACCGTCCTTAAATCCAAATATTTTCAATGCTACCTCGCTAAAATAGCTGCCAGCTGCAAAACTAATACCGACTACAACTATATTTCTTTAAAGTGAGACAGGCAGTTATTAAATGATTACTACGAAACAATCTAGAATTCAATTTACATAAATTCCAATTAGAAAAAATCATCATTATCATCATCATCATCCGTCACGAATTAGTCATTTGTAGACCTGTTTCGGCCCCATTTAGCGGTATATTAAGATGTATTCCAGGTCGACGATCTCCTTTGGTATTATACTGCATCATACGTTTTTTTGGAATTCTTGAAATATTGAATTATTTTATATGGTCTAGCTGGTTTAATTTATATCTGTTGAGTTCTTTCTTCTGATTCTGTTTCTAACTGTTCTAAATTTTCTTCATTTTTTTCTAAACAAAATTTCAACATAACCCACAGAATGCCCCTATCCTATGGCCTTAGTCACATAAATAAACAATTTCTTACCAACCATGGCCGATTTAAATCTTACCTACACAAAATGAACAAAACTGCTTCATCTTATTACAACTGTCCAGAAAAATCGTAACAGATAGGTCACCATCTGATGACTGAATGCAACATGTTCTTCACAGATCGACCAGCTATACCACAAATTGCTGCTCGGCCAAATATTTTGAAGTTTCATCTCAACGCAATCAACATTGCAAAATTCCTCGCGAGCATCTTCCATCAACAACAACAATAATTGAACATTCATAAAACTGTAAATACCCTGTGATTACCCTTGGTGAAACACAGGTTGTAGCTATGATGATCTTGATGAAGATTTTCGGGCTGTAGGCCGTGGTCTTGAGGGGAACCTACAAGCCTCGCGACGACGGCCTTACAGCCCGAAAATCTTCATCAAGATCATCATAGCAACTCCGGCCGTGAAAGTCTACGTGAATACACAGGTTGTAGCATTTACGTTAAATAAAAAATGCTTCGTATTGTATCAATTTTTGTAGTATAGCATATCGTCGCTTAAGAAACAATACCGCGTAACTAACAAAATGAACATTTTACACGAGAAACAAAAAACTGTTTACTTTTCCCCTTAGTACCTATACATTTAAACCATTGTATCCATAAGTTTAGCAAGGTCATGGTACAAAATTTCATCCCAATCTCTATTAGAACTGAGCGCACTTCTTCCGTGATGCTAACAGTATAAAAAAGTCAATTTCACCAAAAGTGTCAGTTACGCGGTATTGTTTCTTAAGCGACGATATCAAGAATTCGTTAACGTTAGAATTTTTTGAGAACGGAAAATAACTCAAGTTATTAAATATAAATTTTAAAAAATTATAAATAATTGTCTTAAATGTATTTTAAAAATAGTAGGTGAGGTTTTTTTCGGTGCGTTTACTCACCTGTAAAATAAATATCGGAAAAATTGTATAATATTAGCTAGTTTAGTATAAAAGAATGAGCGAACGTTGTGTCATGTCTGAAATGTTCGTTTTTCTCGGAGGTGGTCCTGGCATATAGCTGACCACTTATCCAGGGAGGCCTTCCATGTACTTGATTGGCGAAAATAGTATATATGTGATCAGGAGACGAAAATAATCTCCCGACCAGGTCGAATCCCCTGCAAGGCGTGGAGCATTAAATATACATATAACGAGAGAAATTAAAATAAGGTAGAGATAGAGTATTTTAAAAATAAAATGACCAGAAAACTCTAAAAAAATATTAATATTATTTTACAAAATGTAGGAAATAATACCAAAATCAAACAATCAACTTTTATAAGATTCATGAGTGTTCCGTTGAGGTATTATTCAAAATTAATATAAAATTATGGAATATTTACCTGAAAGGTCCGTCTCCTCAACTTGATTAATTATTTAACTGTAGGATTCAAATCCTGCCGATGATGGGACAAGTCCCGAAAGCGCTACAGTTAAATAATTAATTAAGTTGAGGAGACGGACCTTTCAGGTGAATATTCCATAATTTTATATTAATTTTGAAAATCAACATAAATGGAATTGTTTAGGGCATAAACTGCGAAAAAAATGAATGCATTCCAAAAATGACATTCGAAAGGACTTCTCGGGAGCAAGACGAAGAAGAGGGAGACCAAGCTAAACTTGAAAGAGAATATAGTTTTATTTGATTTTCATATTTATTATATAATTCAGTGACAGCTGTTTCGGTACACTGTACCTTCTTCAGACATGTTAACAAATTATGAATTGTGTTCCAACTGATCTAAGCAACAATACAATAAAAATTTAAATAAATATTGTTGTATTGTTGCTTAGATCAGTTGGAACACAATTCATAATTTGTTAACATGTCTGAAGAAGGTACAGTGTACCGAAAAAGCTGTCACTGAATTATATAATAAATATGAAAATCAAATAAAACTACGTTTTATTTTTATTTAATTAATAAATATGGATTTTCATCAAGTAAACACCAACTCAATTGATTATTGAAAGAGAATGTTGGAAACAGAGCAGCACAGGAAAGAACTGGAGTGAAGAGAAAGCATTTGTTACCAATATAAATGGAGAAGTTTTGTGTCTGTGTTATGTTCCCTTGATGGATATAAAGGAATATTTATTACTATGACGAATATTTGAATTTAATTAAAGGAAATGAATACTTAGAGCTGAATACTTAAAAATTATAACAATTCTTGTGCTAAATCATTTTAAATTTAATTATATTCATTTAATGGAGGGTCCGTGGCGCCTTTCTCTCCTAAGGTCTCTAGTTCGGATCTCGGTCACTCCATTTGCAATTCGTGGTAGACAGATATTTTACGGGGTTTCTCCTACTTTCCTCTCATAAAAAACTTCACTCCACAATTCCTGCATTTCTATATGCTCATGTCGTCAATTTCATTATATTTCATTTCCATCTGCCCGTTGGATGATGCGATCGACACGCCTGCTTAGTTACATATTCATGTATATAACAGAACTTCAATAACAGGTACTCATCACATCCGTTGGTCAGGCATTATGTCGGTCACAAATAGAGGGTCAATTCTAAAGACAATGAAACAATTTAGCTTAGTAGTAGTCAGCAATCAATCTGGGATATAAATCAATCAGGATGACAGTAAATTGATAAAATAATACAAGAATCATACGCAAATTAATCCAGTCAAGTGTTTCGCCTTAAGCAGTGTATCCTCATCAAAGTAAGAACATTACTATGATATGATCACCCTGATGAGGGCGAAACACGTGTCGCGATCAATTTGTGTATTTTACTTGTCTTGTTTTATGATTTTTATTGGTATCTGTGATTTTAATTGGACAGATCTGCATCCCAGGTTGATTGCTGATTCTTTTAGTAGAATTACTACTAAGGTAAATTGTTTTATTTTATATCTAAATAAATTCCGCAAAGTTACAAAGTTACGCCTGACTCCAATAATAAAACTGTAAAGAATTAAAAGGAAAATTGTGATATGTATATTTTTCACTAAAACTGTCTAATGTAGAAAGCAGGCTTTCACGGTCAGTAATCATAATGTTAAAATATTCGGGGCTATGTGGCCGTGGTCTATAACTGGTATTTCTTCCAGACGTTTCTCCCTCAACTGCGGAGGACATCTTCAGTGGAGAGTGCTTCTAGGCGATGTTACCTTGTAGTAGACTCGGCTGTAAGTGAGTCTACTACAAGGTAATATCACTTTGAAGCACTCACCACTGAAGATGCCCTCCACAGTTGAGGGAGAAACGTCTGGAAGAAATACCAGCTATAGGCCTAGACCACGGCCACATAGCCCGGAATCTTTTAACATTATGTCTAATGTAGAGTTTCTCTTGTTTATGTATATTTTAATAGTTGACGAAACACTGTAAACAAATTATATTAATACATTTAGTTTAAATACATATAGAAATAATACATTACGTTCAAATATATACAGAAATAATAAACAAAGTATAATGATACATTTATTAAATACATATGAATAATATTCTGAACTCATGTTCAACTCAGGTTCGGGGCGAGGTATGAGGATAGATCAAACCCCTATATTTATAGAGGTACGTGAACAACAAAAGTACCGACCGACCACTCTTCATGCACCGTCACAGGAACGAATGAACGAAATATATGAGATGCGTATGGAGAAATGGTGGAATGAATCTTGTGTCAGGGTAAAACCGGAGAAATCTCGAGAAAAACCTGCCCAAGATCCATTTTGTCCACCCCGAAACTTACATGTAATGATCGAGACTCGATCTCGAGACCCAAGCGTGAGAAGAATTAAAATGCATAATATGATAAAAATGACATATGTATTCTCTTTACTATATTATTAGCTAATTCTATACGCAATCGTAATATCGAGAATAATTCTTTGAACAATGTTTCGTATTGATACAACATAACTGCATGATTCATATATCATATTGATATGACTGCAGAGCTTATATATCCTGTAAATAGCCATTCGAAAAGTAGTAAATCCGTGAATCCTGAGTTTTAGATTAAGGCATGTAAAAAGCTTAAACCTGAAAAAATGTGTCTCTGGGGAAAATATGCATGCATTTTCACTCCCAGATTTTAATTGTGAAGTCAACTTAGTTGTTAAAGTGCATCATAAAATAATATATCATTATAGATTGGGAAGTTTGGAGAGTTTATGTCCGTGAGGTGATGGACCTCCGGGTTCAACAGTGCCAGTAAATTAATTACATATGGTATACTTCCTTATAATTTAGTCTTTTTGAACCATTTGCAGTTGGACAGTGAAATCACAGCAAACTATTGATTTGTGCGGAAATGTGGCTTGTGACTATTTTTGTCCCGCAAAGCTTAATGACCTCTGTTAGAAACCTTGGACAGTGTAATACCCTGATGTTGAACCCTCCTCTTGTTTCATGAATTCCATTACCATATTCCGATCCCTATCATGTGACACCGTGCCTTTAAAATTGAATTTATTTCAACATACATGTGTGCGTGAGAAGGGATATGAACTTATCACATGTGTTATGAGTAACAGCTTGCTAAAAGGGGTTATTTGTATAGTTAAAAGGGAGAATTTTCTGAGTCACCTTGTTATTTGCACAAAACCTGAATACATTTTAATTGATTGCTTTTGCGTGGAAACATATGTCGGATCGGGTGTCATACTGTGTAATGTATTCTTTAGGTCCTTCTTCCGGAACGGAGGTTCGTTCAATTGTATCAAATGAAACGGACATAGATATATGTAGTTACATGCGTTGTAATAATAAAGTCAACTCTCATTCAAATTGATAATTGATAATATTTGTAATAGTAAGAAGACAATGCCTGAATATCATTCCATCCTTCTCTATCATAACACACCTACTTTGCCACACTCTACGGTTTTAGGGAATTCCGAAGAAATAAAGCTAATGCTATTGAGTCTTCCTAATGTTGTTTCCTGAGAATAGTTTATATAGTTGAATTGGAAATAATAAATCTGTTATCCTAATCAAAGTTATTTTTATTTAGAAATTCGTTGACGTTTCGATCTCCTAATAAGAGACCATTCTCAAGACTGCAAAAATTGTATAAACGAATTAGAAATGGTACTATACAAATGTTTGCATTAAATATAATTAATAGGCGTAATTAAATTGAGTTATGTTTTTGTTTTGATCCGAGGCTTGATCCTTGGGACTGCGAGCAATGTATAAGTTACACCTTAAGTGGGTTGCTATAGCCCGTTTTCATGGCAGGTTTATTATTCGGGGTCCCCCCCCCCAGGCAGATTGCCTTCACCCAGCTCCAGAGCTCAGCTTACCCCGTTTTATTTCGGAGTTGTCTCTCCTAGATGGGATGTCCTGCAGAAATAACGAACCCCATCCGCCTGTTTGTCAATCTGCAAGGCAGTAAATGTAGAGGTAAAGCAGATATACCAATGGACGGGAAAAGAACAAGAGAAAGACCAGCCAAGATATGGATAGACAGTGAATGCATATCCAGTACGTCTTCATCCGAGGAGTGATTTTGGAAATAAAGAGGATCAAAAACCTGCAAATTATGATTAAAAAGATGTTTTTGCTTAATTATCTTTAATTAAAAAATGTGTATAGTAGCATTTTCAATTTGTTTATATATTTTTTTGCAATCTTGAGAATTATCTCACATTCCTGAATGAACATAACTTTGACTGGGTTAACAAATAATTGAACTAAAGGGCGAATGGTAATTAAATCGACAAACTTTAGGGACTAATTCCTGACTGGAAATAATGGAAGAAAGTTCCTATAAACATGTGTCCGGAAATGAAAGATGTGCGTGCAACGACAACAAATCGTCCCGGCACACAGTACACAGCATAATCGCATCCACGTCACAACAGATGTTCAACGTGGCCTCCATGGGATGCAATGCACGCGTTCACACGTATCATGGATTGCCTCACTATTTCGCACGTTCCGGCCTCTCTCTGAATGGCGTCACAAGCGACGTGCACACGCTGTGGAAAGGTATGCACATCAGGAACTGGTTCAGCATACACAATACTTTTCAGATGCCCCCAGAGGTAAAAATCCAGGGGGTTTTTGTCCGGTGATCTAGCAGGTCATGCAACAGGGTCATTCGTCAGTACCATCTACTGTGGCAACAATGCATTTATGGACACTTATTCATAGGATATTTCTTCCCCTCCGTTTACAGTCAGCAATCACTGTCTGCAGTTTTTCCATGTAATTAAAACTCACACTATATATATATATATATATATATATATATATATATATATATATATATATATAAAGATATTGAGGTCGTTCTTAAGAAAATATTATTGATTTTTTACAAACATTCATCGAACCTATCTAGTAGAAACCGAAAATAACCATGAAAAAATATTATGTATGCCTATGTATATATCTTTACCTTGTCGTGGTGGAGTGGCTTGTGTGCTTAAATGATCCTGAGAGCTATGCCGGCGGTAGCATTGCTGCCGATAGGGTTACCCATGCCGGACTGGTCGAAGGTGATAAGCCAGACGAAATAAGTACCTTGGTCGAAAGAGTGACGATCTTTCACCGTAAAAATACAACCGTCAAGAAATGCGGACATGGGTTCTACTGGGGTAAAATTTTCCGGAGGTCAAATAGTCCCCCATTCGGTTCTCCGGGCGGGGACTACTTCAGGGAACCCATGCCAAAGGCTCAAACACAGGGACATGTTCCTAGGAACATGGAATGTTAGGACTTTATACAATAGCGGGGCACTAGAGATATTAACGCGGGAATTGGATAAATCGCCCTTGGATATAGTCGCTTTACAGGAAGTTAGGTGGCCAGGAGAAGGTAGTCAGGAATCAGGAAGCTTTGCATTATACTATGGGGGTGCAGAAAGACCTGCATTTGGAACGGGTTTTTTAGTCAGAAGGAGGATCCTATCCGCTATCCGAGATATTAAGTTTGTTAGTGATAGGATATCATACATAATTCTAAAGGGTAAACGACATGATTTTATAATTGTAAATGTACATGCCCCCACAGAAGATAAAGATGACAAGATCAAGGATGAGTTCTATGAAGAATTAGAATGCTTATTTGATAGCCTTTCACGATATCATATGAAAATTGTCTTAGGAGATTTTAATGCAAAAGTGGGGCGGGAAGATATATTCAAACCAACAATAGACAAATTCAGTCTTCATGAAGATAGTAACGACAACGGGGTTAGATTAGTCACATTTGCCACATCAAAGAATCTCATTGTTAAGAGCACAACATTTCAGCATAAGGATATTCATAAATACACCTGGACGTCCCCAGATGGAGAAACTCGGAACCAGATAGATCATGTATTAGTGGATAAACGCTGGCACAGTAGCATCATTGATATTAGATCAGTTAGAGGGACAGACTGCAATTCAGATCATCATCTGGTCAAGGTGAAAATCAGACAACGGCTATCGCTTATGAGAGGAACAAACGCTAAAGATGATTCTGTAAAATATGAATTAAAAAACTTGAAAAATGATGAAATGCAGCAAGAATACCAAATCAAAATTGCTAATAGATTTGAAGTACTGGAATCTTCAGATGACAATGTGGCAAACGAAGAAGAAACTGATATAAATAAAGAATGGGAGGCTATAAGAGATACTATTAAATTGTCAGCATCAGAAAGCATTGGTTGTTTAAAAAAGAGGCAAAACAAGAAATGGTTTGATGAGGAATGTGCCGACATTGTAAAGAAAAGAAAGCTAGCAAAAATGAAATGGTTACACGAGCCAAATGAGGTAAATTTAGAGCAATTGGGTAGTGTTAGACGGGAAACCACCAAGTTACTAAAGAGTAAGAAGAGGGAATATTTGAGAGAGAAGATTAATGATCTTGAAATGAATGCAAAAAATAGGAACATTAGAGAATTATATCAGGGAATTAGTATAGAGAAGAAAGGGTTTCAGGCTAGAACAAACATAATTCGGAATGAAAATGGGGATATGATTGCAGATTCCAAGAGTATATTAAATAGATGGAAAAGTTATTTTAATCAGCTATTAAATGTACATACAGAACAGGACATTGAGGAGGATAAGTTACAGACAGCAGAAATGCTAGTCGCAGAGCCAAGTGCATTAGAGGTTGAAATGGCAATTGAAAAAATTGAAGATGTATAAAGCATCAGGTTCAGATGAGATCCCAGCAGAACTGATAAAATCAGGGGGAGAAAAATTGATGGACAAGATACGCTGGTTGCTTAGTATGATTTGGGAAAAAGAAGCTCTTCCAGATGAATGGAAGGAATCAATTATCGTACCAATTTATAAGAAAGGAGATAAAACTGATTGCAACAACTATAGGGGCATCTCATTACTTTCAACTTCGTACAAAATTCTAACAAATATATTAGTAAGCAGACTTACTCCCTATATTGATGACATTCTAGGAGATCATCAATGTGCATTTAGAAGAAACAGGTCTACAACAGATCAGATTTTTAGTATAAGACAGATTTTAGAAAAGAAATGGGAATATAATGGTACTGTACATCAACTATATGTAGACTTCAAAAAAGCATATGATTCAATTAAGAGGGAGAAGTTATATAGTATCCTGCTGGAGTTCGGAATTCCTAAAAAGTTAGTTAGACTTATACGAATGTGTCTAAATGGCTCAACGAGTAGGGTGCGTGTAGGCAAACAGTTTTCAGACACTTTTGAAATCCAGAATGGGTTGAAGCAAGGAGATGCACTATCTCCTCTACTATTTAATTTTGTACTAGAGCATGCCATTAAATCTTTAGAGAATGAGGAAGGCTTACAACTGAATGGTATTAATAAGCTGTTAGTTTATGCTGATGATGTAGTACTACTGGCCGATAGCGAGGAGATACTAAAGGCCAACACGCACACACTATTGAGTAACACTAAGAAATTAGGACTGGAAGTAAATATCAGTAAAACTAAATATATGGTCACACGTAGAAATACATTATATAATGGAAATGGACAGCTAATGACAAATGAGGGAAATTTTGAGGAATTGGCTGAATTCAAATACCTAGGAACAATAATCACAAATAGGAATGAGATGCACAAAGAAATTAAACATAGGCTCAATTCTGGAAATGCATGCTATTATGCATTGCAGAGACTTTTGATGTCCCAACTCCTTTCAAAAAACGTTAAGCTGAAAATATATAAAACTATTATTCTACCAGTTATATTATATGGGTGCGAAACATGGACTCTTACTTTAAGGGAGGAAAGGAGATTACGAGTATTTGAGAATAAAGTTCTTAGGAAAATTTTTGGACCAAAGAGAGATGAACAGACAGGTGAATGGAGAAGACTACATAACAATGAACTACATGGTCTTTATAGGAAGCCATATATAATAAGAACAGTTAAGTCCCGTAGACTGCGATGGGCAGGACATGTTGCGCGTATGGGGAATGAAAGACGTGCATGGAAACTTCTTGTAGGAAAGCCAGAAGGAAAACGCCCAGTTGGTAGACCAAGAATGAGGTGGGAGAACAACATTAACTATAATTTGAGGGAAGTAGATTATACAGGGAATGATTGGAAAGCATTAGCTCAGGATAGGGATGTATGGAGAGCTTATGTCAGTGCGGCCATGAACCTACGGGTTCGATAGTGCCAGTGAGTAAGTAAGTAAGTAAGTATGTATATAAGTGTGTATATATATATATATATTGTGCCGGTTCGCTCAGGGTAGAATATGATCACTCAGGAATGTTTTAAATTATACACTTATTATTTTAGTTTATTGGATACATTTGTATACAATATTGTATTTACAATGTTTGATAATTCACTATCTCGGAGTGGAGTTGATGAGTTATTTCCGCCCACGTGTTTTAATATCACTTTCGCGAACGATTACTGAAGAAATTGACTATTGCAGAACATAGGAGCGTGTCCGTTTTCACACGCGTCCTTGCCTTATAAGGGCGATGACTCCTCCCATCCCCACTCCGAG
The DNA here is from genome assembly GCA_030220185.1 of Diploptera punctata. NCBI lineage: Eukaryota > Metazoa > Arthropoda > Insecta > Blattodea > Blaberidae > Diploptera > Diploptera punctata. Next base: position 1,055,832 of record JASPKZ010000009.1, read on the forward strand.
TGTATATGTTATTCATTATAGCTTAGAAGGGTAGGTACCATTCGTTTGGGTTTCTATGTTGGTAATAGACTCGTGTGCACGTTTGTGCGCCTTCCAGTTATTACTATTAATGTACTCACGAGTCTATTACTTCTTGCCACAATATATATATATATATATATATGTGTGTGTGTGTGTGTGTGTGTGTGTGTGTATGTATATGTATCCCTGTTAACACACTCTAGTTGTCGCAATTATTTTTCGGAAGTAAACTCAGGTAATAGTAATAAATTAAAAAAGAAGTAGGGACGAGTTCGTTAACCAGGATAATTGGACTATCAGAAGTATGAGTTCATCTGAAATACGTAATATGCCATTGAAATAAAACATGTAAGGTATTCCCAAAAATAAACATCAACAATAGAAATCAGGAATCGAAAAGTCACTGTAGCAGCAGCCATGTTTGCTTTCTCGCAATGTATCTGTTTGCCATATAATTTAATTAACCTTTACAGTGGCCCTGTTTCCTATAAGATACACAAGTTAATTTATTTAATAAATCAATGGAAAAATGAATCAGAGTAAATTATTAAACTTGTGAAAATTATACAATAATGTGCAAAAGGAATAAATTATGATTATGTATGATTTATTTAGTAACATGAACTGCGTTCAAGAAGTAAAGCAGATGATAGCAATGGCAAAAGAAGCTTTTAACAAGTAAAGAGGCATTTTCTGCGGACATTTGGCAAAACAATTATGGAAGAGGCTAGTGAAGTGCTTTGTGTGGAGTGTAGCATTGTATGGTGCAGAGACTTGGACATTATGACGGAATAAAGAAAAGCGACTGGAAGCTTTTGAGATGTGAATATAGAGAAGGATGGAACGCATAAAATGGATAGACAAAATATAAAAAAAATAGAGATGAGCTAGAGAGAGTGGGTGAAGGAAGAACAATGCTGGAACTCGTAAAGAAGAGGAAAATAAATTGGATTGGCCACTGGCTAAGAAAAAACTGCCTGCTGACGGATGCCGTAGAAAGAATGGTCAACGGAAAGAAAGTTAGAGGTAGAAAAAGACATCAGATGAGAGACAATATTAAAATGAATGGTTTGTATGCAGATACAAAAAAAGGAAGGCTGATTTAAGAAAAGAGTGGATAATGCTGGGTTTGCAGTGAAAGACCTGCTCTTGGGCAGAACACTATGAATGAATGATATATTTGACTTCAGGCGGACACATTTCAATAAGCTGTCATAAGAAATCTAGTCTCTCAAAAAAAATAAAGGTTAATAAAATAACTGTATGTTCTTAAACTAGCAAAATCGAGTCATATATTCAACTTGCTGAGGAATTTATTTAGTTTATACAGTTCTTGCGTGACGGACTTTTTCCGCATCTCATATTGAACTTTTCGTATCTAGACTAGATGTAGACCTATATAGAGCGCGTTAAAATGGTTAATATCGATACCAATTTTGTCTTAGATTACAACAGAAATTTATATACCATTTGCCGATCAATATTTTTTTTAAATGTATTATTTCCAAGCCTTAGCCTAGTGATCCACAGCATCATGTTTGACGCAGAGCTACAGGACACACACTAATTTGTGTCTCTTAAGTTGAAGAACATTTTCAGATGAAATTTCAGATGTTATGAGTTTGGTTCCGACCTAGAATCATAAGGAATTTGGGAATCTACAATAAGCAGCAGCTCCAGTTTCATACAATTAATTAGAGCAACTGGGGGAACCCGATATGCTGACCATATGTCACACCTTTCTTGCTGGATGATCGTAAATCTCTGTAAATGGCACATATGGATGTGACGCTAGGTTAGGATAGTAGGTCAAGCGCTTTCTAGATCTGTATAATGTTTACTACAATTATTAATTTTTATTAGGGATTATACTACCAGAATTATTTATGACAATTTAACTCGTGCCCCAAATGGGAGTCAATGACCAATCACGTTACAATGGTTTTTGATTTACAACCAATCACAGTCGTGTTTCGCCTAGAATTTACCAACTAAAGTTTATCATAATAAAGAAAGCACCTCCTTTTTAACATTCTGAATAGGTCATAGCATTATTTTGCAGTGACTGACTCATCAAGAAATGCGGCTACCAGATTGTATATATAGTGCACGAATGTCAACACATACCGCATGCGGGAGTTAATATAAAATCAGTTGTAGCAATTTATTATACCACCAAAAAAAGAAATCACTGTTTGCACTTTCTTAAATGTATTTTTCCCAGAAAAATATAATTGTCATTTTTACATCATAGGATATCAGAAATGAATTAATATACAGTTTGATGTGTTTCATTTTTTCTCCAGTAGAGTGCATTCTTACAATATTGCGTTCCTTTGGCAATAAATAATATGATATGGTTGCAGTGACGAACAAAATAAGCAAATGAAGCGTAGCAATCGTTTCTCATTTGTTTTCAAACATCGCCGTTTACATTAAATATATAAATATTTTAAAATAACTATATTTAAATAATGATTTGTGAGTAAACAGCTTAATTTTATTTGTTAAATAGTCCTAACAAATGCCACTCTTGATTTCCAAATTCTCTAGACAAATTCACTCCTCTTTGGAAATCACTCGTGGCATTACTAATGATAATATCATTGATTACACTCCACAGCAAATGCTCAACATGAAATCCATTCATTAAAAAGCATCCTTCCTCGGTACGTTTGAAAGAATACTACATTATTTGGAACACCAGCTGGTTGTTGGCTGATCATCTGACAGGTATTAAATATGCGTTCTCTTAGTGAATCTGTGTGTGTGTGTGTGTGTGTGTGTGTGTGATTTATGGAAATTGTATACATAGAGATCTTTAAATGTTCTCACATAAACACCTATATTCAGATTCCTCATTTTTTCTTGCCAAAGTAGTCAGCATACAAGATATACTGCTATTAAATTACAATGCACCATAACTCAAAATACATTAATTTTATAACTTTTGTCTACAAGAATGTTTTTTCTTGTTTTGCTATGTAACATCGCCTCTGTAAATATATCATCTTGCACATACGTACATCCATTATCTTCTTCTTCTTCATTTCACGGGCTAGGCAAAAATTGCCTGTTCCGCCTCACAGTTGTTCTGTCCATCTTTTCACTGGCCTTCCTACATTTCTTGAACTTCTTGGCTTGTAGTTGAATGCTGCTCTTGGTAATCTTATTACATTCATTCTTTCCACATGTGTAAACCATTTCTCTCTATATTCTTTGATTCTCTCATTCAATGGATATATAGGCCTATTTAACTCTGTTCTTATATGTTCATTCTTTATCCGATCCAATCTTGTGCAGCCTTTTGTTCTTCTAAGGAAGTTCATTTCTGCGCTTTGTATTCTACTGTGCAAATTTTTGGTCATTACCCAAGTTTCGTTCCCATAAAGTAATGTAGGAACTGCCAATGTTTTATAAAACTTCAATCTAGTATCTCTTCTTGTTTTATTCTTTAATGTTTTATGTATAGTTCCGCATATCATTTGAAATGTCGACAGTTCCATATGTATGTCTCTTTCAGTTTTTGTGTTACATCCATTATAAGGGTAATAAATATCAACTAACAGTTTCAACTTTTATTTTTTACATTTGTTGGTATCGTTAATTAAATTTTAAAATTATAAACTTCTTTTATATATATAAACATCCGTAGGGAATTAAAATAGCTTCATTTAGGATTGGAAATTTGCATAGGATTAAATGTAATAATTTTGAGTAGTGAAACAATTATATATATTTTTTTATTATTTTCACGTTTTATTAAAATTTATATTGTAGTATTAAATAAATCTAATAATGAAAGACGTGCATGGAAGCTTCTTGTAGGAAAGCCAGAGGGAAAACGCCCAGTTGGTAGACCAAGAATGAGGTGGGAGAACAACATTAACTATGATTTGAGGGAAGTAGATTATACAGGGAATGATTGGAAAGCATTAGCTCAGGATAGGGATGTATGGAGAGCTTATGTCCGCGCGGCCATGAACCTTCGGGTTCGATAGTGCCAGTGAGTAAGTAAGTAAGTAAGAATGTTTGTTTGTTTGTTTGTTTGTTTGTTCGTACTTTATGATCCGATTCTGATGGAGTTTTTTGCAAAATGTTCAGGAGATTCCTGGGATGAACATAGGCTATAAGAGAGTTGTGATACTCAACTCCTACACCATTAAGAATCGCCCTTTGTTGTGGAAAACGTGAAAAAAGTAGCTCTTTGGACGCTTAAATGGCTTGCGCTGCCTAAACCATAACAAATACACAAAATACATGTACACAGAATTTAATATCTCAAAAAACTCTACAAAAAAGTCCGCTACAGCATATGTTTATCTCTTGCGGATAACTCACAATAAACATTTTTGTCTTTCATCGATGCCAAGAAAATCGAGACAAGTGTACTTGTACACGTAGTTTCCTGTGCAAGCTTAGCAGCACATGGCGGGCATTCTTTTACGGATAACTCACAATAACGAATTTTGTCTTTTAGCTCATTTATGCCAAGAAGATCGAGATAAGCAGATTTTCGTGCATCGCCGGGTAATCAACAGGGGGAATCTTAAAATAATTACGATATACATTTATAATTATTTTTAATTTTACTTGTTCAACTAATCATAAGAAGTACATTAATTTTTGTCTTTCAGCTCATTTATGCCAAGAAGATCGGGATGAGTAGATTCCCGGACAACGCCGCGTAAACAGCACGGGGTATCTAAAACTAATTACGATATAAATTTTTCCTTTTACTTATTAACTAAACATAAAGCACATTAACTTTCGTATTTCAGCTCATTTGTGTCAAGAAGATCGGGATAAGTATATTCCCGGGCAACGCCCGGTAATCAGCACGGGTATCTGAAAAATATAAATTTCTAATTACTTTTCCTTTTACTTACTGAACTAAACATAAAAACACATTAATTTTTATTGATTTAGGCGTAGCAGCGCATGCCGGGTATTAGCTAGTTATAAATACATTTAGTCTGTTAGATCCCCTAAGTGCAAGGTCTTCCTGATTAATAGGGCGTGGCTCAGTAGATTTCAGTCGTTAGGTGAGCTAGTCCTATGGAGTGACAGCATCGAAAGTGAGTGCACTTCTGCGTTTCTATGCACTAATCCAATTACTATATGCAATCTTTTCGATTGAGGGTCTTTCCACTTTTCAGTGGTTGCCCTTTTACCAGCAGGCTGCTGGCCCTTCACATCCACATGTGTCAATCACAGAGGTAGATGATCAACAGCCAGTGTAGGGGTGACATGTGGTTAGCATGTCGAGTCCCCCAGCCGTTACAGCCGGTTCCTCAACCTGGAGCCGCTACTTATTGTAGCTACCCAATTGCCTCACGATGCTGGGTGGGCACCGGTCCCATACTGGCCGAAATACCATGAGAAAATTTCTTCCCCCATGGAGACTCGAACCAGCGCAAGTCCCGTAGCTCTGCGTCAAGGCTTCCTGCCTTAACCGCTCGGCTACGGCGCGGGACATATGCAATCTTTAAGTTTTTTATTCACACCACATTAAACTAAACACTATACACTGGGGACTGAGGAGGATGTTCCCAGATCTCTTCATAGCTGTATTTTGCTCTACTCGTCTATCATTGATTAATTTTTTAACATATTAAATTTATTTTATGTCAATTTATTTTTTAAGATTATTTTCCTACGTAAATCCTTTGTCTCTAGTTTGAATATTTTTTGGCTGAAAATAATTATATTCCTTTTGATACTGAGTTACTGAAGAAAAATCACAAAATTGCACTCCTACTAGTGATATGCACATACTATATTAAAAGTGATAAAAAGTTTTAAACAAGGGATTTTATTTTATAAAATATCTCAGAATTATCATGTAAAATAGGGGTTGTTTTTGGAAAAGTTGGGGTTTACATTAACAGTTTTGCTGAATTTGGTATAATATTTCCTTAGGCGTAAAAAAACATTAGAATTATAATAACAAACAAGAATGAGATGTAAAAAGAAATTAATCGTATTTCAATTGTAGAAACTCTTATTACTATGTATTACAGAGACTTCTATAAACGCTAATTCTCTCAATTAAATTAAAAACACATATGAATGCGATTCTTCTAGTTGTTTGGATGCAAAACATAGCCTCTCACCCTAAGAGAGGGGTAAAAACATAAGAGTATTTGAGGATAAAATACTTAGAATTTTTTGCGAAGGGGAGACAAACTGATAGATAAATGTATAATAATGTAAATAATTATATATCATACGTCTCACTTGGATATGAGTGCTCCCTAGTGGCAGTTTCTTGACCATGCTAATTTGGTTGTTATTTACCTACATATGTCAGTGAGTGGCAAATAAAATATCTAGTAGGTAGTCTAACTAAGGTATTACTTGGATAGAGAAGGCCGGTTAAATTTTGATCAGAGGCATTTAATTTACACTTGAGGCTATTTTATTAGCCCGAAAATCTTCAAACTCGAGACCCACGGCTTTACAGTCTCTCCAGAAGAACTTGTCCCTTGAATTTACCCCTTACAAATCCATCGACCTTGGCTAGGCGTGAACCCGTGACCCTCTGGAACCAGGCGCAAGGAATATAATCACTGTACCACCGAGGCAGACAGACAAATGAATAGAGAAAACTTCAGAGAGAAACATGATCTTCATGGGAAATCAAAAGTAATATAAGAACTGTGATTTTTTTTTTTTTTCCAAATGCCCCAGATTTGTCTTTCGACATTCCTGGATTCTTGGTTTCTCTCCTGGCATGGCGTACTTGTAACCCACTTCTGAGGTTGGGGCACCTGGAAGTCGGGGTTACGTTGCCCCGATGATATGATGGGTGATGATGATGATTATAATGGTGCGCCAGGAGAGTCCCTAATCCTAAGCTTATCCTAAGATGAATATGAATGATGATGACTGCGATGGCCATATGATTTCGGGGACCGTTTGGGCCTTAAAGATTTCCTGACATTTGTCTTACAGGTGAGGAAAAACCCCGATAAAAACCTCACCCAGAAAACCTATCCCGACCGGGGATCGAATCCGGGCTCGCTGCGTGACAAGACAGCACGCTACCCCGAGACCACAGCGGTGGACGAACTGTGAAATCTTATAGATTGCAATTGGCAGGGCATGTAACTCGAACATGGAATGAAAGATAGGCATGAAAACTTACTGTACGAATCAATGAGAAAGCTCCCGGTAAGCAGGTTAAAAATGAGGTGGAAAAATAACAATAATGTGAGGAAATTTAATTATACAGGGGACGTTTAAAAAATATTAGCTCAGAATAGCGGTTTGTAATGGAGTGCTGTCAATGGGCAGTATTCTCCTAACAAGTTATGTCTTTTAACAAATTTACTTATTGTCTTTTCAAGATAGATTGTAAATTAGCAATAAAGTTATTTGAAAAAAAAAAAAGAATAGCGGTAGTCCATATGTAAAACTCTTTCACGAGCTCCATTACACATCTGGCTTCGATACTGCAGATAAGTTAGTTGTAACTGAAACATAGTACTTTATTTTTATTTATCATATAGTTAAGTGCATTAAACAGAATTTAATCGGCTAAACTTTAAAACATGTGATATGACTTTTTATATTATTTCATAAAATCTTGTCAAATTTTATTATTTCCAAATTATTTCCCATCATTTTTACATGTTTTCGAACGATTATTTGAATTTATTTTTCCATAATATTGAACTAAATGAAGACGTGGCAGTTATATAGATTTTAACGAATATTTTGTGTTCCAGTGTAGCCAACATAGAGTCTGTACTAATTAATTTACAGTAAACAAAATCAGCGTGCATTCCTTCACAGATTAGAGTACTTAAATTGCGTTAGATTAGCTTTTAGTTTGGTCTTTCTTAGGTTAGAGAACTTAAACTGCGTTTGGTCAGCTTTTAAGTTCGTTGGCAACGCGAGTTCAAATATCGTGTATATGTTGGCTACATCCCGTGATTCCATAATGTAAACTGGCGCGTTCGCATGGTATATTGTTATAGCGCGAGACGAGGGGTGTTTTTGGGAGACAAGAGGTATTTTAAAACAAACCCTTGAAAGAAAAGTTATGTTAAGATAAGATCAACACTAATGAAAAAAATACACTGTAGGATGAGGGGTTGCGAAAGAACATTTCTCAGGTATTTTTATGAGACAAGGGATTTTTTTAAAATGACCAACGTTACTAGAGGGTAGAGCAAAGGCGGTCGAGTCTGAGTCCAGAGTCTCTGCGGCACCAACGGACGAGTGAGGTCCCGGGGCAGCGCCCTGGCGACATTTCAGCGCCCTGCTGGGCCCATTTCTTAAATATGTAAGTAGAAGTTTGTAATATAGTTTTTCATTTCTCTCGGGAATGTTCACAATTAAATTTTAATCACTCTTAATCAAATGTTAATCTATTATTAAATGGTGCTTCCAAGTTCTATCTTAAGTAATTTTCAAATGTAACCTATAATATGTTCTCATATCTATATATTAAAGTGTTTGATACACCGTCTCAATGGCTTCTTTTTATGTCGTAAAAAAGTGTGTAAATTCTTCTAGAAGTCCTGTTCACACTTCCTATAATTTCCTCGGCACGCTACCTAGTAATATGAGTAAAGCCCTTTCGAAATAATAAAGAATAAAATGAAGAAATAAAGCGAGTCAGTACACTGGTGCCTGGCGGTGTTATAATCAGGTTTAATAATATTCCTGATAGGATTACGAACCCATGTTAGACCGTATTTTGTAAAATTTAAACGCCTCTGAAGGAACCTTTAACTTACTATAATAGAATCTTCTAAATATTTGATTTAAGTGACTGAATTATTTTAGAAAAATTAACTTATTATTTTTGTAGGTGTTCTATTAAAAATAATTTATTATTATAGTTGTTCTAATTCACATTTGATTTACGCCTCTGAAGAAACATTTAAATTACTACAATACACTCTTCTAAATATTTATTTAAGTAACTGAATTATTTCTAAATTATTGAAGTAAAATTAATTTATTATTTTTGCAAGTGTTCTAATTAAAAATAAATTATTATAATCGTTGTAATTAAAATTTGATTTATTATTACAGATGTTCTAATTATTTTTCCCGTTTTTTTTTGTAATGGTCTAATTGGTATTAACAGCGTAAATAAATTCCAATCATTAATACAACAAATTATTTCTCCAAACTTCCAGTTGGAGTTGACATTATATATGTAATATTTTTTATATAGGAGATAGTTATCGCTAAATATCTTCCTTGATCTAGTATTTAATATATCGGCTAATTAAGCGAATAATCAATTAATAATTAACATTTCTTCACCTTCTCGTTCTCACAAGGAATGATATAATTAGGATACATACTTGTTTAAGAATCTGAACGTACGAGTAACAACCATGAATCACCCCTACAACTTTCACTAGCAGTTGAGAATTCGGAACCTAAAACTTTACAAAATCAGGAATTTGTGTGGCTGATTTATTACGATTTTCCCCCTAACCTTATTTTACCGGAGAACAGGACTTCCACTGCGTAAATGTTTCCGGAGTAGCTGAATGGTTTAGCAAATGACCAAATATTTTTTTAAAAATATCCATTACAAGATAGAACTTGGCAAACTTATCAAAATTGTGAAAAAAATAATATCAGCTGTAACGTTTTAAATGCTTTTGAAGATTTTATCTTTTCCATTTATTTTCAAGAAAGAGAGTTCATAAGTATTGATTTAAGATAAGTATTTAATATATAGCTTTATAAAGAGTTTATATAGGTAGCTTTATTAACATAACCTGAGCATGATTTATTTTCATTTATTTTGTGTGATAATATGATTACGTGAAACATTTGAGTGTACATGCGGTAGGGATTTGGGAAAAGGTAATTATTCCCCTCCAGTGTTGAAGACCTAACGGAATAATAAAAGCGAAATAATGAAATCACCCTCAAATATTCTTAGAGAGAGATGACCCTCAAAGACATTTAGGTCGCATACTGGCAATCAATTCATTGTTTGATATTGTTAACGATGAGATATATAATTAAGAGATAAAATAATAATTCCCCAAGGCCCCTCTTTCAAAACGAAAAGGATCATTCTTGTACACTTCAAAAAACAAACGAAAACGCTTAAGTGGATTTTTTTTTTCAGAAAGTGAATTAGATTATAGTTAGATACATAGACAGACAGATGGATAAGGTGAACATTTTTGTAACCCCTCGAATTCAGAACACAAATACCAACACCCAAAAATAATAGGGCAGAACAGATTTGACAATTTAAAATCAGAATAAGAAAACTGAAATTAACTGATTTTTTTTACAACATAAATAAGTATGCATTGTATACCCAGGGACCCAAGTTCGAACCTCGAGATATTACTTGGGCGAGCAGGACAAACAACTTATTTTCGGTTTCCATGACCGAGCTATAGATATGACTACCATAACCTGTGGGATAAATTTAATACGTTATGGATTCAATTTTATTTTGGGTTAGGATATAAAAGTTAAGATAATACATTGTCGACACCTTCAGGGTTAAAATATAACTAAATTATTTTCAGAATGCATAATATGAACAAGACGATTCATAAAAAAAAAAAAAACGAAACTTAAACATTGGTTAGAACTACCTGTAATATTAATAACATAAAAATAATGCGAATTTTCAGCTGATCTAAGTTTTTATAAATATTTAGTAAGTAAATGAAGGCTCGTATATCTAGTATATAAGACTAGGACACAGACACAAAATTGTTAAATTAGTAGGCCTAAGTCAATTTTCTATTTCTTTTTTGGGACAGATGGTATGCTTTTATATAGGCCACCACGTAAAATGATCGATAAGGGAACGTCAATACTAATTATGTCAGCTACGCTTGTTTAACTAGATTAATTAATTAATGATAACCATATCCTACTGCTAATATTAACGATAATAACTATAGTAATAGTAATAATAATACCAATAATAACAATAATAATAATACAAAGAAGAATGATAATAATGAAAATAATGCAAATTTCTTCGAGTTAACGTCGGTACCAATTATGTCATCTACGCTTGTTTAACTAGATTAATCAATTAATGATTACCATATACTAACGCTAATATTAACGAAAATGACTATAATAATAAAAATAGTAAGAAGAAGATTGATAATAATGAGAAAAATAATGTTAATTTACAACTTTAGTAATGTTGACTACAGAATACCTCACTGGAGTAACCAGACAAATTTAGAGCGATACATAAAGAATAAAGCAATTTAAATAAGGACTGAAAAATAATTTGAATAAACTAGACAGATGGTAAGGAATAACAATAATACTAATAATAATACGAAGAAAGATAATGAAAAAAAAAATGCTAATCACGTTAAAGCCTTAGAAATGTTGAATAGGGAACACTTGACTAGAGTAACCTTACTAATTTAGAGCGATAAAAAACTAATAAAGTAAGTTACATACTGAATAAACGAACCGATGATAAGGACCTTACAGTATATGGTTCAACCTTTATCTTTAGTAAAAAGTACTAACAATAGCAATAGTAATAATCTGAATAAACATAATAATCATAATGGAATAATATTAGACGAAACTTATCCGTAATAATAATAATCATCAGAAATGCTTAGGCCCGGCTGTGCGACGCATGTAACCCTAGAAAAATATATGTAATATTAATAATCACATCATTAATCATCATCTATGCAAGTATTAGGCTTGTGGCCTGTTATGGTCACAAAGAGGAAATTTCCATCCAGCGCTTTTTGGACGTCACAGCGATCTTTTGCCCTGGGGGCAGTAGCGAAGTATGGCTTTTGGAATTCTATGAGACGGCATTCGTTGAAGATGGGCTTTCCAGTTCTTCTGGTAGTTTTTTTATAGGGTGAAGAATGAGTTCTACATTCAACTCTTCCACAATTCCCTCATTTCTTTTATGGTCCCTCTTTGTGTAACCTGCTGTACGGCGCGTAAATGGCATCTCATTTGCTGTTATTCGGCTTTCATCTCTTCTTCGTATTGTCCATGCTTCACTACCACATCTTAATACTGGTCTTGCGAGAACCTTATAAAAGCGTAATCTTGTGATCTTCTGTATTAAAGACGGTTTCATTATACTGTTAATTATTCCCGTTGTTTTTTTGTAAAATTTGTGATTTTCTTTGATATATCAGCTTCAGCATGAAATGTTAAATTATAACCCATATAATTAAATTTGTTTACTCGTTCTAAAATTTCATCATCCAAAAAAAAAAAAAATTGCTAGGTATAGGGTATTTCCCACAAAAGGCCATCACTTTAGTTTCTTTGTATTGATTTCCATATTGTACCGTTTTGCTATTATATTAAAATCGTGTATAGAGTACTGTAAATCTGTTTCTGTTGGAGCTATTAGTACCAAATCATCTGCAAAAGGCAAAGAGTCTTATTTTATGGTTTCTCTTAAATTGGATAGAACCGTGTCTCATCTTGGATTATTCTGTCCATGTATATGATAAAGAGCAAGGGCGGGAGGCCACATCTTCGTCTTACGCTCCTATTAATTTCGGTCTATTCTGTTTGTATACTATTGATTCGAACTGAAATCAAATTTGTTTTATAGATATTGTATAAATTTCACATCGCTAATATTAACAGTAATAATAATAATAATAATAATAATAATAATAATAATAATAATAATAATAATAATAATAATAATGATGATGATGATAATAATAGTAGCCTAATGATTATATAATAAATAAAAATAATAATAATAATGGCAATACTAATAAATAATAACAATGATAAGATAAATTCAACATGTGAGAATACCTCCAAAAATAAACATCATAAAAATGACTACAGTATTATAAGATTAAAGGAAGAAATTATCCCTAGATGGTGAAGCTGACACATGAGAATGTAGGCCTACAACTGCTCCGATATCCAGAACATTTTCGTTTTCGTGGCCAATAGGTAAACCAAAAGTGGCAGGTTGTAGGGTAATCCACGAAAGATATAATTAGTGATCAGCTAAATTGTTGACTTAATAACCATAGAATAAGTAATGTGCCAGTTTAATGGAAAGCTAACCAATAGAATGGGGGAATGGAGGAAGCTGCATACCAGCACAAAATTTTCACACACATTAGGAAGAAATAACGAAGATTTGTAGTTAAATAGTGATAGTTATGATGCGCGAAGAGTGAATGAAAGAAAGACATGGGGACTTAGTGCATACGGAGAGGAAGGTGCTTAAATAGCAGACCAAGGGTAAGTGAGGATATGTATTACCGTATTTTCAAAATTAAAAGAGTACAGGAGTGATCATAAAATGTCGGAGTACCTAAATTATTCTTCCAACTTAGAATTCTGAGACTTAAAAGACAAGACTATAGTAAGGTGTTCTTAAAAAGGATCTAGTTGAGATATAAATAATTTCCATTTGGGAAAGCAAAGGGTACCCTCAATAAAATTTAATGAAAACTACGCCACAAATTTCTATATCCTACTGATTGTAGCCTTTCCCTGGGATGTATCGAGGACGAAACGGAAGGGGAGGTCTGAGGCCTCGATCTCTCGCTTCGTATGTCTTCATAACATACCGGTGAAGTTAGAACCAGCTGGATTGAACACCCACGCACATAAAACTGAATTTACGTAAGTTTTTTTTTAAACATTTCTAGATCGGTTTTAAGACACCTTTTACATGGGCCCACACATGACACAGGACGAAAAACACTAGGCAACGTGAGGACATGGGATAGACTCTTACATAAATGGGAACACACAGGAGCAATCCGGAAGTAAAACAGGAAAGCGTGTTAGGAAGGAGTTAGGCCCCTTTGAGAAAATTGGAACCTTTTCTTCCACTATCGCGGTTGTGGCTGGATACGTTCGGGCCCCCGGATAGGAAAAGATTCCAATCTTAGGTGATTGTGGTGTTGCTGGATGACTTCACCAGTTGGTAAACTTCGCCAAAATTAAGAGAAAGGGATAAAGTAGGAAGTGTGGGAGTCGGGAGGTGAGGCACCCTCAGAAGGAAATGATCCGGAGGCACAGACCTCCCCCTGGTGATCCAGAGGCACTGACTCAATAACCTCACTGGCTTGCCGCGCAAAAATAGAGAATCAAAAAGAATCTGCAAGCGTGGTAGGGAGAAGTCGGGCCCCCTTTGAGAAGATTGGATATACGCCTTTTTCCACCTTCGAGGTTGTGGCTGGACACGTTCGGGCCCCCCGGGTGGAAGGAGGATTCCAGTCTTGCGTCATTGAGGCGTTGCTGGACCACTTACCAGCTTGGAAAAGTAATTCGCGAATAAGGAGCGAAGCAGACAGGGTCGGGCCCCCTTTGAGGAGATTGGAAATACCCCTGAGAAGGATTCCAGTCTTGCGTCATTGAGGCGTTGCTGGACGGCTGGTCTATGGCTCCAAAGGAAAAGGAGGAAAACCATCGATGGTACACATGAGATAAGGGAAACAGAGAAAAAATGAGAATAAGAAAATAGCGAATACAAGAGGTGAAAATGAATCATAACTTGGCAATAGTGGGATAGACTAACAATAAATTAGGGAATTAGGGAACAGTAGACGAGTAGTTAGGCAGAGGACCAGAGGACGAGTAAGAAGCTTCTAAGTTGGAACAACCCCCCCCGATATTAGTATATGAGCGAAATAAATGGGTTCAGTGAAAAATAACCCGAGATGCTCATAAGTAAGGACTAATATGATGACTATTTGTGAATTAGATAAGCGAAGCGGTAAAGAATAGAGAGAAAAAAAAAGAAAAATCAGCAATGAATTGACATGCCACTACACCCACTTCTCGGATAAAGCCCCTTTTTGGTAAATTGTGGAAAAAAATTAATGATATTGGAATATTCAGATTGATTGGTAGACGCAACTCGTATCGAACCCTAGACAGCAGACTCTCAAGACCGCGACATGAAGTTGTAAGGCAAAGAGTTAGCTAAAAGCATGAGTCTTACAGCTGTAAATGCGATAAACAAGGGCGGAAACTTGCAAACAGGAATTTGAATATTTATATTAGCTAATTATCCAGACAGAATTTCAGAGTAATTGATAAACAAAGTATATATTTTTGTGAAATGTCAATGAAGTAAGATTCGTTTAAATGACATTTAAAGTAATTTTTATGTGTTCAGTATTTTAAGAAGTACAGACGAGCGTATTTCTCCTATACTACCCCTAAGAAGTATAACGAAATTGTTTAAACGGGGGAAAGCAGAAATATATAATAAAATCGGAACTTCCCATGATTAAATATTCTAAACCCTTATGTGCAGAACCTGAAAACAAAGTGAAAGTCAAGAAACTCGAAATTCTGTCAGGAACGTTGAAACCAGACCCACTTAAAGTCACTGTTTAATTTTTCTTGTTTACAAATGTCTAAGTTGTTAGCATATGAGCCCTACGGTCAGAAAGAAGCTGCCTCTACTAAAAATTTGGGACTATCGCCTTTACTAAAAGGAATGGAAAACAGAAGCCAAAAGAAAGTAAGTTGTGAATATATATATAAAGGGACACCCATTTCCATAAACTGACCTATTATAGATAGCTCAGAATTCCAGGCAAATAGCTGGATGAAAAGTTGATAATATATGATAATGATTGCTCAGGTTTTAGAGGATTTGTTTATTTTATTTATTTTTTTTTGGATTCCCAAAACTTAAGAAATTGAAATAAAATTTTTAGTGCATGTTAAGGATTTACGTATATGGCCGGGTCTGGATAAGTATATCTGACATGAGCCAAAAGAACATTCCTGAGAGAAATTCTATAAAAACAAACTCTACTTACAAGGTAAAGTAAATTAAAATATCTATAAAGAAAATCAGAAGGCATTGAGGATAAGACAACCGAGATGACTTAGGAGCAACGATTCACCAACAACATTAGTTAATACTCAACCAATTGAGGATAAGACAACAGGGATGACTTAGGAGCAACGATTCACCAACATTAGTTAATACTCAAACAATTGAGGATAAGACAACAGGGGATGACTCAGGAGCAACGATTCGCCAGCAACATTAGTTAATATTCAAACAATTGAGAAAAGACAACAGGGATGACTTAGGAGCAACAATTCACCAACAACATTAGTTAATATTCAAACAATTGAGAAAAGACAACAGGGATGACTTAGGAGCAACGGTTCACCAACAATATTAGTTAATACTCAAACAATTGAGAAAGACAGGGATGAATTAGGAGCAACAATTCACCAACAACATTAGTTAACACTCAACCAATTGAGGAAGAGACAACAGGGGATGACTCTGGAGCAACGATTCACCAGCAACGTTTGATACTACTCTGCCATTGGGACATAAATCTGAGCCTCGATGAGATGTCAGATTCATACCATATGCTATTACATCAAGGTCTCAACAGAACATGGAAGGATTTCGACACTGGGCGCACTTCAGTGTAAAGAGAAAGAAAAACGCTGCATCTATGCACCTGATTCTGCTGCTGAAGGAGCCGTCGTACTGCCCTTGAACCTTCCGATTAAACCAATCCATTTAAGTCCTGTCATACTCTTATTTTTCCTGTGATCAACAACGGATTGAGCAACAATATGTCCTATTAAACCATCCTCAAGGTTCCTTCGCACCTATCAAAGGGTTTCGACAGGGTTATGTCCTAATCCTATAAACAATAACAAGGCTACAGAAGAGTTCAAATAAACATCTTTACAATACGTTAGACAGCCAGAATGCCGCAAATATGGTCTACTAATGTATAACAGAATCTAACCGCCACCGTTTCAGCAGCAGTTCGAAATCTACGTACCACCGATCCACTTGCGGCACATAGGACACACCCGCCCATCACAACATGAACGGGTGAACAATTGGAAAGCAAAAGTGAAGTAGTCGGTGTGAAAAGTGCGGGGCGTACTCTCCTACGAATTCAAATTCGAACTATCGCCACTCCAGCTGCCGAGAAATAAAATACACTCGCCATGACAATCATGAACTGTGAAACCATTTTGAAAACAAAGTCAACTAATAGGTGAAAAAGAGTTGTTCTCCCCTACGAATTTGTTTTTTTTTTTATAGATACGGTGTTTTAAAGTGGTCTACATTTTAATCAGATTCTTATTCCTCTTTTGCCCCAACGAGATATTAGTGATAAGAGCAGTGAGAAGTCAATACATCAATTAATCAAGAGTACAACATTTTACAAAAAAAAAACCAAATGGACTTTAGAAGTTAAGATTATGCCTAGGTTTAAGATACGCTGTTGGGAAAAACATTCAATAACATGCTCCCTGCGATTATACCACAGACACAGGAAACGATTTTTCTCTTTAAAGATTAAGTAGTATGGAATTATAACTCAAGTGATATAAATGTTTACTATAATTTTGATAGAGCATTGTATGAAAAATTCGTAGAGCAAGTTATGGAATGGATACCAACAGTTGCCTGTTTTTACAACAAGGGAACCAATTTTCACATACGATAGCATAAGTAAGCAAGTAAATAAAAAAAATACTAAACTATGCGTAAGGCGGGTAACTTGATATGAAAACACGATTTCGGAAACAGGATCTTGCTTACACGAAAGGCTAAAAAATGAAACTTGGTTCCCTCCAACATGTATGTTTGTATACACAATTACAGGAGTAAATATCTCAGATTAGTCAACATTTTTTTTATAGAATCAACAGTAAAATAGGAACTATATATGACTTGGAAGCATCAATTACAAACCAACAAAGGACTTAACCTCCTTTAGAGACAATATGTTAATAAATTCTCTAATCTAATGGTACAAATATTAATAATGATAATGATAAACTATTTTACTTGCCTGGCATATTGAGCTCACTTTTCAAAAAAAATAAAATAATATCTACTGTAAGGGTTTTCACCCCCACAGTAGATTTTGGGGGGGGGAGAATGTTATAGCGCGAGACGAGGGGTGTTTTTGGGAGACAAGAGGTATTTTAAAACAAACCCTTGAAAGAAAAGTTATGTTAAGATAAGATCAACCACTAATGAAAAAAAATACACTGTAGGATGAGGGGTTGCGAAAGAACATTTCTCAGGTATTTTTATGAGACAAGGGATTTTTTTAAAATGACCAACGTTACTAGAGGGGAGAGCAAAGGCGGGTCGAGTCTGAGCCCAGAGTCTCTGCGGCACCAACGGACGAGGTGAGGTCCCGGGGCAGCGCCCTGGCGACATTTCAGCGCCCTGCTGGGGCCCATTTCTTAAATATGTAAGTAGAAGTTTGTAATATAGTTTTTTCATTTCTCTCGGGAATGTTTACAATTAAATTTTAATCACTCTTAATCAAATGTTAATCTATTATTAAATGGTGCTTCCAAGTTCTATCTTAAGTAATTTTCAAATGTAACCTATAATATGTTCTCATATCTATATATTAAAGTGTTTGATACACCGTCTCAATGGCTTCTTTTTATGTCGTAAAAAGTGTGTAAATTCTTCTAGAAGTCCTGTTCACACTTCCTATAATTTCCTCGGCACGCTACCTAGTAATATGAGTAAAGCCCTTTCGAAATAATAAAGAATAAAATAAAGAAATAAAGCGATTCAGTACATATATGGTTGGAACTTAGAAAAAAATTGTCACGTTTAAAGTGTTTCCATTTATTCTTTAGAAAGATTATACAAAAATTAAACTTCCTTTCATTGTGTTCAAGTTAAATTTTTATTTATTGTTTTATTCAGACGGGCGCGTAGACTGCCCTGAGGACCGCTACCTGAATTATCTATTGCGCTCTCCCAGTACATTGTGGAAAGGAATGAAGTTGTTGTGTGACTTGTAGGTCATCTTCCGGCTCCAGCACACCAGGTTCTTCTCTCATGAACAATATTACCATACTTGTGTTGGGCCCGTGGCAGCGAAAAAGACTACAATCCTCCGTTGATCACTTCAGTCCTTTTTTATTGCTCAGGCTCGGAGTTATGAGTTATCAACCCAGTAGAACCCCGCAATAATGTATTTTCAATACCTGTGATTGCTAGCCAAACTATTTTCCTAGCATGACATGAGGTGAAGTGTGAAATGAGTGAATGATAAATTATTTGACATGAAGGGGAGGGAAGGGGTGGAGAATGTTGGTGGGATTAAATTCAGGGAATAATCATTTTATATAACAGGAACACTAAAAAGAACTTTGAATAAATAATAGTTTTAAAAAACTAAAAGAACACGCTTTATTAGAAAACTAAAAAATGAAAAATAATTTTAATTTCCAATACGCTTGGGATAAAATAAAGTGGTCAACAAAAAAATCATCTCGAACACATATAGAATAAAATTAGAGTTATCAACAAAAAGAAAATAATTTTACCATCAAAAGCGTGGGGTGTTCTATATCAAATAATATATTTGATAATAAACAGATATTGGTAAAAGTAAAGTCTCTAAGAAGAAAATGTAAAAATCATAAAAAGCACCACACGCTTTTGATGGTAAAATTATTTTCTTTTTGTTGATAACGCTAGTTTTATTCTATACGTGTTGGAGATGATTTTTTTGTTGACCAGTTTAAATTTATCCCAAGCGTGTTGGAAATTAAAATTATTTTTCATTTTTGGGTTCGGTTTTCTAATAAAGCGTGTTCTTTTAGTTTTTTAAAACTATTAATTATTTTTTATTTTTAGTTTTAATATTTTACAGAATAAGATAAAAATGTAAATATCTTTAAATTCGATACTATTGTAGTATGAGCTAAAAGAAATACTCTTCTATAAACAAAATTCTCTCCCAGCCGGATTTGAACCAGCGGCCTATGGATTACTAGAATCATATTACACTAAGAGTCAACTGCTCTACCAACTGAGCTCTTACAACGGTTGACTAAAAAGTCGACAAGTCCGCAACCTATTATACCAGTTTTAATTTTTTTGATTTTCTGAAAATTCTGGCCAGGATTTTAGAAACAAAATATGAAGTTATTGTAGTGTCACGGGTCCTTTATAAGTATACAAAGTTTCAAGTCGATCCAATGTTTCTAAGTGGGTGAAAATCGTGTTCAAAGATTCCATTACATAAATACAAAGACACTTTTTTTGATTTCCTGATGATTCTAGCAAGGATTTTAGGAAATAAATATGAAATTATTCTATTGTCATGGGTCCTATACAAGTATACAAAGTTTCAAGTCTATCCTATGTTTCTAAGTGGGTGAAAATCGCGTTCAAAGATTCCGTTACATAAATACAAAGACACTTTTTTTGATTTTCTGATGATTCTGGCCAGGAATTTAGGAAATAAATATGAAATTATTGTATTGTCACGAGTCCTTTACAAGTATACAACATTTCAAGTCGATCCAATTATTTTAAGTGGGTGCAAATCGTGTTGAAAGATTCCGTTACATAGATAGATAGATACATAGATATATAGATAGATAGATAGATAGATAGATAGATAGAAGATAGATAGATAGATAGATAGATAGATAGATAGATAGATAGATAGATAGATAGATAGATAGATAGATAGATAGATAGATAGATAGATAGATAGATAGATAGATAGATAGATAGATAGATAGATAGATAGATAGATAGATAGATAGATAGATAGATAGATAGATAGATAGATAGATAGATAGATAGATAGATAGATAGATAGATATATAGATACAGGTCAAGCTAATATAAAGCGTGTAAAAATAAAGCCAGGAAAGATTCTATAATGAAATTATACAAGACAATGGCAGTGCCTATTATTACTTACGGATCCGAAACATGGACAGTGACAAAACAACAATCTGCCATAATACAAGCTGCTGAAATGAGATTCCTCAGACCAATAGCAGGATATCAAAGGACAGACAAAAGATAACGCAGAAATAAGACAACAACTAAAAGTAGAGGAATTAAACACAACAATAGAGAAATACAGGACAAACTGGAAAGAACACTTGGAAAGGATGACTGAGAATAGAACACCAAAAGCAGCATACAGCTACTCACCACGAGGAAGAAGAAGTTTGGGAAGACCAAAGGAAAGACTAGTAAATAAGCCTAAACCGTGAAGAAGAAGAAGAAGAAGAAGACGAAAATAACCTTGAGAAAAAACCCGAAATATACCGGTATGGCACACCAACAATACTCGCCTGTAACCACAAAGATTCAAACTTGGGATCTCAGTTATGGCAGCCACGCGTATACTGAGACAGCTAGATATGTTCTTAATAAAAGAAAAGTATTTTCAGCTTTGAAAAACGTCTACAATATTTTAACATGGCGTTATTATAATCAACAACTTCGTCTACATCACTGCTTCTATTTCATATTTCTTTACTTTGTGCAAATAAAAAGTAAAAAAAGTACGTGTTTGAATAAAAATGTTATAAAAAGTTAAAACATTCGTTCTGATGTAACTTTAACTCCTCTTCCTTTGAAATACAATCATTAATTTATTTTCTACTCTTTATATTCTGACATAAATTTTTCAGAGTAAAAAGCTTTAAATTGGAAATTCTGAAATATACTTCCCTCTTATGTTCACTATTATTAATATTTAAACAGCTAATCTCTTGTAAACAGATTTTAAAAAATTCATTATTCTAGTTTGATTAATTAATGCTTCAAGAGCTAATAAACTGAAGAAATTTTAAATAACAATTATTAATTATTATTATTATTATTATTATTATTATTATTATTATTATTATTCTATCTATCTTCGGGTTTTTACAGCTGCTTCCGTCTTCCCGTGCCAAACCTCCAAAGCCTACGATCTTGGGCATCTTCAACGCTTAGCCCTCTTGTTTGCATTATTGTCTTCATGTTTTGCTTCCATGTTTAACTTTGGTCTCCCTCTTTTTTTCTTTTTTGGTCGGATACCATTGATATAGTTGCCTTGGCCGTTGCTCGTCTTCCATTCTTAAAACATGTCCTAACCACTTTAATTCCTTCTCAATTCTTTGAATTATGCTTTCTTCTGCTTCCATTATGTTTCTAATTTCCTTATTTGTGTAAGTAAAGTGATCCCACAACAGGCCGCAGGAGACCCTTGGGGTAGTAGGAGGTTAAGGCTCCCACTTTTTCTAGACAATCGGCACTTGATGTCAGCGGGGTTGTCAGCCCTGCGTGACGGCCGCCTTTACCCCCAGAACAGGCGTCTGGCACTCATTTCCGTTAGAGGCTGAGTCGACCCCAGGGCCATAGTGCCGCCAGAGGGTTTGGGTCTGTTTAAAAATCCTGAACAGTACACTAATCTTGATACCATTCTCCTCGTCCATTAAAATGCTATTATTTCGTTCTATTACATTTTAATGAGCATAATTTGAATTCAAGAGAAGATACCGCGGTTTTCTTAGGTACATAAACTAATTCTTCATGTTGGTTAAATTCTTCCAGTAAAAAAAATAACTTATTTTAATTAGGTAAGTGAACACGTTGAAAAATAACGCTCAACAAGGAATATGAAACGATGAGTGAGGATCAGTCAGAACACTTTGGAAGAGAAACAATCAGAGAATATCAGCGATACTCAAAACAGAATTCATACTTATTTACTCTATACAGCAGCTATGGACATCCTTTTATAATGGTATAATATCTATCACTATGATCTCGGGATAACGTCGCTGCCTAATACAAAGCGGAAGCGGGTTTGATCTCTAGTCGGGACAAGTTAACTGGGTGAAGAGTTTTGTTCGGGGATTTTCCTCACTTGTAAGATTAAGGCCCAAATAATTCCCGAACATCTGGCTCTGGTACTGAACTGGACACACATTCGAGGATGCCCTCCATGACTTTGTGTGGTCAAAAAATAAGTGTGATCCAGAGTTTCAAATCCGCTACCAATATATCGTATGCTTGTAAGGCCCAGATAGCGTAGAACACGTAAAAAATGTGTATATATATATATATATATGTTATAATTAAATGTTTAACATTGAGCAATGCAAGCTTAATATGGTATGATAATAAAAATAAATGCCTGGACGGGATTCGAACCCGGATCTTCGAGTCTGTACCTCAGTGTGATATCCATTACACCACCAGGCGAATCCAATTCAAACACTTATTTTTCTTATATATGTATTATATTCTCCATATAGATAATATAATACATATATAAGAAAAATAAATTATCCATTACACCACCGGAGAATATAATACATATATAAGAAAAATAAGTGTTTGAATTGGATTCGCCTGGTGGTGTAATGGATATCACGCTGAGGTACAGACTCGGAGATCCGGGTTCGAATCCCGTCCAGGCATTTATTTTTCTTATCATACCACATATATATGTGTGTACATCCATCCATAGTAATTCTGCCCGAAGGCAAGTCCTTCACTGCAATCATAGCATTTTCATGCTATGCTTGCAGCTTTACTAGGGAATTGTAGGTTTGGTAGCTTCCCGTTGCTTTCCACACCGGTGAAGAAAGATGATGATGTTAATGATAAGGATGATGATGATGATGGCCATATGATTTCGGGGACCGTTTGGGCCTTAAAGTTTTTCTGACATTTGTCAGACAGGTGAGGAAAAACCCCGATAAAAACCTCACCCAGAAAAACTGCCCCCACCGGGGATCGAACCCGGGTCCGCTGCGTGACAAGGCAGCACGCTACCTCGAGATCACAGTGATGGACCATATATATATATATATATATATATATATATATATATATATAAAAGAAAGATAACTGTTTGAATTGGATTTGCCTGGTGGTGTAATGGATAGCACGCTGGGGTACCAACCCAGAGGTCCGGGTTCAAATTCCGTTTAGGCATTTATTTTTCTTATCATATAATACAAAAGTAAATGTTTGGACGGGATTTTAACCCGGATCTCTGGATTGATACTTCGGTGCGCTACCAATTACGCAACCAAACAAATCTAGTACAAACATTTACTTTTCTTTGTATATATTCTATATTACGAGAGGTACAGCGGGGAACTCGGACTCCACTGCCATCTAGTTGCTGTTGTAACAAGTAAGCAAATTAAAGAGAATAGTTTTACTTCAAAGCAGCCATGCTTCTTTAGTTCGATGTTATAATTAAATTTTTGACATTGAGCAATGCAAGCTTAATATGTATATATACACACTTCAGAATAGTTATCCATATCCTGGTACAATAGCAATTGATTTATGTTTTATACTATTTTTCTTGGGATTGAAGTAGACTGTCATCTGCACCTGGAATCCACATTTCATCCACTATATGTAAGGTATGATCCTCTAATTATGAAACATTTTTTGGTTATATGTATATTGTAATGCAATTACTTTTATATCAATTAAATTCTCTTCTAATTTTAACTCGTAATAAATAAATTATTGTTATGGAGTACAGACACATCTGTATTGACCGCAATTGTTGCGTTCGTTCATAAGCATGGGATTTCATCAGCGGACAGTCTTTTGTTGTATTATCAATCGTATTCTGTACTCATACAACTGCTGCAACTCATTGAATAAAGTCATTTCGTAATACAAAGGAGATGCATTTAAATGAATACCATTCATAAATTAAAATTATATATTTTCATTTATAATACAAGCATTATCATTTCATTAATTTATATGAATAGGTTAAAAACATAAAGAATGAAGACGTATAAAATAAAATACAATTTAATTGTTTTACGGAGCAGTCAAAAGAGGTTACTAGATAAAAAGAAGTGTGAGTCTGTTTATGTCTGTCCTTTATGGACTAAAAAAACTACTTGACCGATTTGAATGGGTTTTTTTCCATCAAAAATATTTTTTTCTGGGACAATTAACGCATATATTACCCTACTTACTAAAGGACCGGAGTTAAAAAAGGGCGTTGTGCACTAAAAAAGTACCTTTTTTAGACGCTTAAATGGTTTACGCTGCCTTAGCTAGATAGATGAAAGCTCTGCGGCCATCACTTAAGTGTTGGCGGTGAGCGAACCATTTTGGTCCTCCTAAATAGGTAGAACCCCGGGTTCCTGTAAAATACATTAGCCCCGGGGGCCTAAACCATAACAAATACACCAAATTAATATACAACGTCTCCACAAATAGTATCATACTTTCAACTACTACTATGTCACTTTGGATAATCGTATCTAAATGAAATTGGTGACAATCAAAAGAGAAACTCAAAACGTTTTATGCATGTTAACAATGTCAGCAATGGAGAATATTGGACAACAATACAGAAACTAAACTAAATTTAATCATGTTTTTTAAATCGATATGGGTTCATTGTTGGATATTTAACATACATGTTAGATGCGAATGTTTGCTGTTGCTTTTGAAATTGTGTTGTTATTAATGAAGTTAAGAAATACGTTTTAAGGAAGTATTGCGACCTCCCAAGAACGTAGTTCGTGTGTTTTGGAATTTCACATCACGCAGAGTCCGGTGCTGGTCCAGCGTGCTTTTAGGCGAAGGTTTCAACATCAGGCTCCTACACACAAGTCAATTTTGAAGTGGTACCGTGATTTTGTGTATCATGGCTGCATATGTATTCAAAGGAAAGGCCATTCAGGGAGACCATCTGTCGATGCAGGAATTGTAGATCAAGTGCGGGAGGCATTTTTACGTAGTACCAAGAAGTCTGTCCGTAGAGCTAGTCAGCAGTTAAACATCCCTAAATCCACCGTACCTAAGATCCTACGTACACGACTGAAGTTCCACCCCTACAAACTCCAATTAGTGCTTAAGTTGAAATCTGATGGACATCGATTAGATGTCTGTGGAAAGCGATTAGATTCTTCTGAGCATTTCATGGCACTAGTGGAGGATAATGAAGAACTGTCAGAAAAAATCATTTTCAGTG
Organism: Diploptera punctata; assembly: GCA_030220185.1. NCBI lineage: Eukaryota > Metazoa > Arthropoda > Insecta > Blattodea > Blaberidae > Diploptera > Diploptera punctata. The sequence goes on from JASPKZ010000009.1 coordinate 1,081,610, forward strand.
ATGAGGCAACTTTATACGTTAGTGGAAAAGTGAACAGGCATAATGTTTATATTTGGGGGTGTGAGAATCCAAACACCATTGTGGAAGTTGAAAGAGACTCCCCTAAAGTAAATGTCTTTTGTGCCATGTCGAAACGTAAAGTCTATGGCCCATTTTTCTTTCTAGAGGCACTGCCAACGGTGCAAATTACCATGATACGCTCACTGAATGGTTATTTCCACAATTGGAACAAGAAGAATGCTATGAATAACTTTTCGAGCAAGATGGAGCACCTCCTCATTGGCACTTACATGTTCGGGAGCATCTGAACGACCGGCTTCCAGGAAAATGGATTGGACATGCCGGAGATGATGATAATGTTTTCTACAAGTGGCCGCCGAGGTCATCTGACTTGACGGTCTGTGATTTATTTTTATGGGGTTACATAAAGGATCGTGTCTATGTACCCCATTGCCTCAAAACTTGCAAGATGCCCAGCTTTGTATCATTGCTGTCATCCAGCCAATTTCTTCACAATATGTTGGAGGGTGTGCTTGAATGGGAATATCGCCTCGATGTATGCAACGTCACTTGTGGTGGCCACAATCAATGTTTAATGAGGTATAGCAAAAACTTTTTGAGTTTCTCTTTTGATTGCCACAATTTCATTTAGATACGATTATCCAAAGCGACGTAGTAGATATTTGTGGACACGGTCTACAAAGAATTGAATGTCTAAAACAAAAATTCTTCAGAAAAGTCCGTGACGTATAAGTTTATCTTTTACGGATAATTCACAATAACGATTTTCATCTTTCAGTTTATTAAAACCAAGAAGATCGGGATACGTAGATTCCCGGGCAACGCCGCTTAATCAGTATGGGGTATCTAAAAATAATTACGATATAAATTTATAACTATAGTTATTTTTTACTTATTCAAATAAACATAAAAAACACATTTAATTTGTTTATGCGTAGTAGCGCACGCCAGGTATTGCTAGTATTGTATGAATTATAGCTGCCCCATCTGTCAATATAATTCTGAATGCTGGACTTTGACACAGAAAGAATCCCGACAAAGAGAGTCTCCAGGGATGAGATTGTTATGACCGGTGGAGGATGTCAAAGAACACATGAAAATAAAAACGAAGACATCAGAAGAGTTAAAACATATTCACCATTAACCACAAAATAGCACAATTCAGAACTCCTCATATTATGAACATGTTCTAAGAATTGAAGACCACAGACTCCAAAAGCATTTAGAATGCAAACATACAAGTAAGAGATTAAGAGGACACCCATCAAATAGGTGAATCCCTACCTGAGCTAATGTTTTCCAATCATCCCCTGTATTATTTGCATCCCTCAAATCATGGTTAATATTATTCTCCCACCTCATGCTTGGTCTAACAACTGTGCGTTTTCCCTATGACTTTCCTACATGAAGCTTCCATAAACCTCTTTCGTTCCCCATTCGTGCCACATGTCCTGCCCATCGCAGTGTACGAGACTTAACTGTTCTCATTATATCTGGCTTCCTATAAAGAACATAGAGCTCACTGTTATATAGTCTTCTCCATTCAACTCTCTTTGGTCCAACTAGTTTCCTTAGAACTTTATTTTCAAATAAGTAACCATACTGTAGGTTTATTACAAACACAAATAAATAAACAGACGTGATACGATCTTAGAGTTAAAGCGTCTATAAAAATTAAAATTAATGAAAGTTAGAAACATATTATAACAGTAATTATATAATAATTATTAACGCCAGTTATTTAAATTTAAAACGCTCACTGTGTTTACAAAGAGACCTAAAACACGTCTGGGGAAAAGAATCGTATATACTCAACCTATGATTTAAGGAGAGATCAGGGCTTGCTTGGTTTAGGCTAGGGGCATGGAAATTTCTAAAAATTAGCGACGATCACGATATGCGAATATGTCCAATGTGCGGGAACTTTGAAGATGAGATACATATATTAGGAAAATGTAATGATTTAGAATATTGGAGACGTCAGTTATTACCGGAAAGATTTCTAAATCAAATCGGGAAAGATTGGCATGCTACGAGTTATTGGTAAATCCAGAAAATTGGATAAACCTCGGTAAATTTCTGGACAAAACGCGGAAAATAAGGACAACACTCATTCATGAATAAATATATGTTATCAAAATGCAATACCATTAATTATTAACAATTATATATAAATTAATTAGTGTATAATGCTATTGTGTTATGATTTAATTGTAATATTAATGTGTTTTTTTATGTAATTGTAGTGTTAATGTTTTTTTAGTGTATAATGCTATTGTGTTATTATTTAATTGTAATATTATTGTGTTTTCTTTATGTAATTGTAATGTTAATGTTTTTTAGTGTATAATGCTATTGTGTTATTATTTAATTGTAATATTATTATTGTGTTTTCTTTATGTAATTGTAATGTTATTGCTGTTTTTGTTGTTTATTTTTCTTTACACTAGTACCAATTATTACTTTATTGTGACGGACTGTCAACAGCACGTACGGCTTACTGCCCGTGCGACCCATATTTGTAAATAATATTGTAAATATCTTACTTTTTGTCTAATAAAGTCCTACTACTACTAAATTTAAATTGATTTCTGATAACCTGAACTGTAGACTATCAAATGAAGCTAGATTAAAAAAAAAACGTAATTTTAGAACGACTTTGAAAGAAAAGTAGATTAGGAATAAACAACAGAATACCATTCCAATAATTGTACCCTTTATTTTTGGCATGAAATAAGAATGTAAAAAAATAAATATACAGCCGGCAGGTAGAGTTGAACCCAGGTTGTTCAGTTAAAACCCTACCGTTTTATTCAACGTGATTACTAGGAATACTGACTGGTATATAACTTTTTTCCGCCATAAAATATCCATGTTCTTTATATTTCTAAAAATAGGGATAAGAGATACATCTGATACAATTATCAACACATATCTGTAATTCATAACATTACGCGTTATAAATTTTAAAACATTAAAAGAATAAAATATTGAACATTAGAGATTAAAGTATATATGCAAATGAAGATAAAGTCATTTCAAAATATATTATTGAAAACTGAATAGCTGATTATGTGCTAAAAGTAAGTTTATCGTTGAGATATATAAATATCTCAGTCATTAATTCGTATGGAACGTTTTATGGAGTACTTTATATCAAATATTCCAAGAAGACATGTTTTACTGTGATAATCAGTATTAGTTGTGGAACTGAAAAAAAAAAAATATTATTGGGCTGATTCGAATTCTCAAGGAGAAATACTTTTCTCGTTAGAATTTTTATCAGTACGGGACGATAGCATAAGGAATTTGGATAGTCATAATAATTACTTTAAAATTCATGGTAAACCACCGCTGAAGCTATTCATTAAAATATTAAAATTTTAAAAATCGTACTTGATGCATTGGTCGTCCTCAACTAAAACCTCTATTTAGGAAACTTCATCAAACGTTAAAAAAATAACCCTTTCAGAAGACAGTTTTACCTCATCAACAATGGTACTTAATTGCTGATGATGTAAAAATATCTTCTGAAAGGCCTACATTTTTAATGTGGTGTCATTGTAATAATTGCTGATTATGGAAGACTGTCTTATGAAAGCCCCACATTATTTAATGTTTGACGAAGTTTTCTAAACAGAGTTTTCTTTTTTTTTAAGTTGAGGACGACTGATACATTAGGTACGAATTTTAAAATTTTAAAATTTTAGCGACAATAAGTAGCGACTTCAGATTGAGAAAACCAGTTACTCACATGTCACCCTATTTTGGTTGGATCATCGTCCAACTCTGTAAATAGCGCATGTGGAAGTGAGACCAGCAATGTCTGGTAGGCCAAGGGCTTCTAGGCTTGTCGCGCCATGAAGTTATACACAGTGTTACCGAAATGAGTGCAAATTTTGTGTGGCGGTAGGGAACATCCATACAAGTATTTTAACACAATAAACCTTGGTCGGAAATGCATTGTTGTGGGTCTACAGAATAAAACAGCATTTAAAATTGTTGAACACATGTTGTTTATTTATTAATTCTAAGAAAAATGGAAGGTATTACATGTTATTTTACAGAAATTGTTGGAAATGGCAACCATTAACTTGGATGCACAGCTCCAGAGCTGGATCGTGGCATTGGCTGCGGAAATCAGGGGAGCATCCGGATATGCTTCTTAGAGTTCATCAGTCCGAGATGAGACGTGCGGAGCTGTCAATGGTAGTCATTTCCAACAATTACTGTGAAATAGCATGTAATGCCTTCCATTTTTCTTAGAATTAATAAATAAACAACAAAGTGTTCAACATTTTAAATGGTGTTTTATTCTATAGACTCACAACAATGCATTTCCAACCCAAGGTTCATTGTGTTAAAGTACTTATATGGATGTTCCCTACCACCACACGAAAAATCTGCACACATTTTGGTACCACTCTATATAATAACGTCGCTATGGAATTGTCAACCGATAACATCCAGCTATGAAAGTAATTTGTAAAAATTAATATACACCATCACAGCAGGAAACTGCAATTTGACATGCCACAACACAGAACCTGGACTAATGTAATTCTTATACCGTATCTATTCCTAGACTCTGGAACTCCTTAGTAATAGATATCAAATATTGCCGGGCATTAGCTCCTTTTAAATGAAATTTATTCTTCTTCTTGTGCATTCTTCTATTATAGATTTAAACCTCTTCTTTACACAATTATTGTTGCCTCATCTTAGCTCGTCAAACCACCATTTTCTGGGATGTCCCTGTTGTCGTCTGCCTTTAGATAGATTATCCCTTGCAGTTTTGACAATTCTATTGATTTCCATCTTGCTTATATGCGCATCCCATTCTTGTTTCCTACTATGTACCCATTCCTTAATATCTTCGGCTGTACATGTTTCTCTGATACTTTCACTCCTTTCTCTATCCTATAAAGTTTTTTTTTCAAAACATTTACGAAGTATATTCATTTCTGTTCTTTTCAGTAATCTTTTTGTTTTTACGGTATCTGGTCTTGTTCCTGTCTGATAAGTTATAACAGGTGTTACTACTGTTTTGTTTAACATATACATCAATGATATATAACAAAATGGAACGAAGAAATAAATAAAGGAATAAAATTAGATAAAACACACTACTTGAAAACATTATTATACGCTGATGACCAGGTAATAATAGCAAATACGGAAGACGAACTTCAAAGGAATATTTTTAAACTATGTAATGTATGTGAACAATATAATCTCAAAATATCCATAGAAAAAAACTAAGATAATGGCATTCCAAGGGAAAATCAAATCAGATCGAAAATAGTAATAGGAAACAAAATCATAGAACAGGTGAACCATCTCAATTATCTAGGATGTGACATTTCATTTAATTATGATAATGATATAAATAATAAAATAGCAAAATTCCAGGGAATATGTGGTACGATAAGATCACTAAATAACAAAACAACAAGAGAAACCCAATTGAAATTTTACAAAATGTTGGCAGTACCGGTACTGCTCTATGGTTCAGAAGCCTGGATACATACAAAACAAGATCTAAGTAGGATAACGGCGGCATAAATGAAATTTTTGAGATCTGTTAAAGGGTGCACTAAGGAAGACAGAATCAAGAACACAGAAATAAGACAGGAACTTGAAATATTTGCAATAACTGATAAAATATATACATACAGACAAAAATGGAAGCAACACATAGACAGAATGAATGAAGATTGATATCCAAAACAAATAAAATACAAAGCTAAAGGCACCCGAGATGTGGGCAGAGCTAGAAAGAGATGGGCTGAAGTCGGAACGGGTCAACAGACCTAATCCATGAATGCAGATGATGATGATGATGACTAGTGTTTTATAAATTCTGAACTTTGTTTCCGTTATTAAATGTATATTTTTCTAAATTGTGTTATTAAGACATCCGGCGATTTGATTCACTTTAATAACCTGTTTCTGACTTCCTCTTCTGTATTCCCGTAACGTGTTAATTTCATTCCTAAATATATGAATGTCATTTTTTGTTCAATAATTTTACCATCTACTTCCTATATAATGATTATATTAATCATAAACGATTTTAATAATCGATTCCTACTTCAAGGACAATTAATTGAAGTTGCATGATCAATTGCACCTGCTATTATTTTAATCTTCATTGCGACTCCCTCTCTACGGCTTCTTTACATTTACTTCCAATTAACATCTTAGATGTCATATTAAATTAAATTTAAATCTCTTTATTTTATAATTAGTCTCTCAGCGGTTTAATTGATGCTTTCTGATTTTTCGCTTCTCTAATATCGACAAGATTAATTTTAATTCTGGTTCAATTCTTCCTCTTCCTTTCTATCTAAGCTTGAACTCTCACCTTATAGGTGCTTTCAGATATCACACGCCACCCGGGCCTTACAGTGCCACGATTGGGAGTGAATTTTAACTGTGGATTACACACATACTTTTTCTGACCACACAAAGACAAAGAGGGCATATTCTGTGAGTGATCAGCTCGATGTCAGACCTCCTCCAAGACATCACAACATTAAGACGAAACACACCATTCATATACATACACATTCATACTGAAATTCACGAATATGATGATAATAATAATAATAATAATAATAATAATAATAATAATGTTTTATTTATTCTGGCAGAGTTAAGGCCACAAGGCCTTCTCTTCCACTCAACCAGCACAAATACAAATAAATATTTGACAAATATAGATATACACTATACTAATTATAAAGAGTTAAAGATACAATAAATGTAGCAATGTAAATCTCAAGCATAAATAACACTTTATACGATAATAACAATAACATTACTTATGATAATAATAATAATAATAATAATAATAATAATAATAATAATAATAATAATAATAATAATAATAATAATAATAATAATAATATGATAAATTATACGAGAAACACCAATTAACATATGTACATTTCACTGGGTAATGATGAAGTCGAGATTAGAGTAAATATAAATTTAGATTTCTTTTAAAATATGCCAATGTCCGGCAGCTTATAATGCTTATTTTGATGGAAATATGATGTTCAGAGACGGTTTAGGACTTAACTTTTCCTGATGTTTGTCTTACAGATGAGGAAAAAGCCGTAGAAAACTTTATCCAGGAAACTTGTCTCGACCGCAGACATTTTAATTTAATTTGTATAAATATGTATTTATAATCGTTTATTCTATGTTATGATCTCATGCAATTTTCTTCTGCATTAATATTTTTCACTAGTTGATTAGAAGAGATCTTGTCACCTTAACTCATGTTAGTTTAAATTAATTGTTATTATTACTATTATTAATAATTAGGAAATCAGTCTAAAATTATATTTTTTCATCATATAAGTAGTTTTATAACTGAATTCTATAAAATATAGTCAATGATAACTATTTCTTTTGTATGGTATACCGGTAAAGCAAGTTGAAATACTTGTCAAATTGCTTTACATTGTTATAAACTGTCAATCTTGAATATGTGGTAATATGGAGTCGGTTAAGCTGTTTGGCTGGTTAATGTGCCATGGTATTCGAAAAAAATTGTTCCTTGCCTCTGGTCCCGATGGTTATGAGTTCAATCCCGGCTGGAATCGTTGGAATTTTTTTTTGAATTGACAAATGGAAGGAGCAAAATCTCCGGAAGAGACTTCAAGCCATGGGTCCGGAGTCTAAAGATTTTCAGGCTCATAAAAAACCTTAAGCTTGCATAAAGAGCCCTCTAAATAAAATTCACCTACCTTCTTCGTCCTAGTAGTTCTTAGTTGCCTACTAGATGCATTTTGGTTCGTTATATTAACCACATATCATCCACCTAACAACGGAGAGACTAAGGCCCAGCATTGGGCTCTTACGCCATTGTGGATACATAACTAACTAACTAACTCACCGGCAATATCGAACCCGTAGGTTTATTGCCGCGCGGACATAATCTCTCCGTATATCCCTATCCTGAGCCAATGTTCTCCAATCATCCCCTGTATAATCTACTTCTCTCAAATCAGAGTTAATGTTATTCTCTCACCTCATTCTTGGTCTACCAACTGGGCGTTTTCCTTCTGGTTTTCCTACAAGAAGCTTCCATGCACGTCTTTCATTCCCCCATTCGTGTCACATGTCCTGCAATTCACTGTTATGCAGTCTTCTCCATTCACCTGTCTGTTCGCCTCTCTTTGGTCCAAAATTTTCCTAAGAACTTTATTCTCAAATACTCGGAATCTCCTTTTCTCCCTTAAAGTAAGAGTCCATGTTTAGCATCCATATAATATAACTGGTAGACTAATAGTTTTATCTATTTTCAGTTTAACGTTTTTCCAAAGGAGTTGGGAAGTCAAGAGTCTCTGTAATGCATAATAACACGTATTTCCAGAATTGAGCCTATGTTTAATTTCCTTGTGCATTTCATTCCTGTTTGTGATTATTGCCATCATCATCACTCCAGGGATTAGGCAATTGCCCGTTCCGACTTCATAATGCATCAGCCCAACGTCTTCTAGGTCTTCCAACATCACGTCTTCCTCTTGCTTGATAATTTCTTGCTAACAATGGATATCTCTCCTTACTCATTCCATCCATATGATCAATCCATTTCTGTCTGTAATTCGTGACCTTATCCTTGTGATTATTGTTCCTAGGTATTTGAATTCAACCACTTCCTCAAAATTTCCCTCATTTGTCATTAGCTGTCCATTTCCATTATATAATGTACTTTTATGTGTGACCATATATTTAGTTTTATTGATATTTACTTACAGTCCCTATTTCTTAGTTTTATTCAGTAGTGTGTGCGTGTTGGCCTTTAGTATCGGCCAATAATACTACATCACATTGTGGATAGATACATATGACAATTAATTGATGAATTAGACTACTCAAAAATATTTTTCTGATTAACAAATTAATTAATAAACATTCTTGCTTCACCTTGGCTCTGGTATTGTGTCAACCTTTAACTGAAATAGTACCAGGCTATGTTCTGGAGTTAAAAGGAGGCTGGGATCTTGTGCTTATTGTCTAGAAAGGTGCAAACGTTACCTAATATTATCCCAAGGACATCCTAAGGCATGTAGTGAGATCGGTTTACATTTAATAAAAATATATGAATAGGGTTATATGAGTAAAAACCATATAGCAACAGATTTTGGTATTTAAAATTATTTGTTTTTAATATGTTGTTCTTGTAAGAAGCCAGGAAAATGAAAATTCACAATAGGAAATTAGCGAAAAATTAATTTTTAACGTTGGTAAAAATGAATTCAATTATAGACTTGATTCGGATGATTCTTTGAAATCTCTTGTATCAAATCTACTGTAGCTCCTATATGGGCAGCATACCTTCGGTAATCCATGCATTACAAACTCATTTCTCCAGAAACTGAATGAACAAATTGCACTTATAGATAGATCGCTATCCTCATCACCATTACAGTTGTTACTGATTTGAGTAAATTTCCTGGTTGGAATCTGAATTCTTGAAATATTTGTAATTACGATTAGCTCTCTCTGAACTTCATATTTCCAGAACACCCTTTTTCTACATTTCCAACACGGATTATAATCTAATATTGTGATATGATAATGGTGGTCTATCAATTTGCCGTCCTACGTAATATTAAGCTATATTCCGATGCCGACGCTCTCATTAATAATGTAGGCATGACGTCAAAATGAAGCAATATGCTTGCAGTGAAGGATTTAGCGAGTTAAAACGTTCACTTACATTTTACAACCTAACAACAAAATAGAACGACCAATAGCTTGACAGCGAACAAAATACAATACTAAAAGTCCTTGCCTTGAGTGTACATCTCTCACTATCCAGACCGTATTTTCCTGTTCTCCTCTTTCTCAACCAATCGTATCACTTAAACTGGAGCTGTTATCAGCATCAAAACGATACTACGTAATAACCCTACGATATAATTGAACGCCTCTCAAGGATAAAACAAAATTACGTAACCGCAGAGAATCCGACTTTAAGCTAACTGGAAAGGGAGCATTTCGTTATAGAATTCTAGGACATGCGAAGCATGACTGCATTTTGTTCGCTGTGAAACTGGATTAATGGATATTCGACACTAACGCTTCAGCAAATATTCCATTACACCATAGCGTTTTTCACCTCACTAGATCTACTAAATGTCTCATTGGGTCGATATATTGACTGCATACTATTCATGACATTTTTAGGGAAATAAGAATAACCAGATTAACTAGTCTAGTAATTCCTAACAAAGGAGAGGCTTAAGTCCTACATTGGGCTGGTATACCATTGTAGATGTATATCTAAATCAGTTGTGCATTCGCGCTATGATGTTTGTGTAAGACATGATCCTCAAGGAAGACCAACGATTAATATAAATTGTTTTAAATCATCCATCTTCAGGGAACTTACATCTTCAGCGTAACTAAATTAACTTGATCTAGTAACTCCTAACAAAGGAGAGGCTTAAGTCCTACATTGGGCTGGCATATCATTGTAGATGTATATCTAAATCAGTTGTGCATTCGCGCTATGATGTTTGTGTAAGACATGATCCTCAAGGAAGACCAACGATTAATATAAATTGTTTTAAATCATCCATCTTCAGGGAACTTACATCTTCAGCGTAACTAAATTAACTTGATCTAGTAACTCCTAACAAAGGAGAGGCTTAAGTCCTACATTGGGCTGGCATATCATTGTAGATGTATATCTAAATCAGTTGTGCATTCGCGCTATGATGTTTGTGTAAGACATGATCCTCAAGGAAGACCAACGATTAATATAAATTGTTTTAAATCATCCATCTTCAGGGAACTTACATCTTCAGCGTAACTAAATTAACTTGATCTAGTAACTCCTAACAAAGGAGAGGCTTAAGTCCTACATTGGGCTGGCATATCATTGTAGATGTATATCTAAATCAGTTGTGCATTCGCGCTATGATGTTTGTGTAAGACATGATCCTCAAGGAAGACCAACGATTAATATAAATTGTTTTAAATCATCCATCTTCAGGGAACTTACATCTTCAGCGTAACTAAATTAACTTGATCTAGTAACTCCTACAAAGGAGAGGCTTAAGTCCTACATTGGGCTGGCATATCATTGTAGATGTATATCTAAATCAGTTGTGCATTCGCGCTATGATGTTTGTGTAAGACATGATCCTCAAGGAAGACCAACGATTAATATAAATTGTTTTAAATCATCCATCTTCAGGGAACTTACATCTTCAGCGTAACTAAATTAACTTGATCTAGTAACTCCTAACAAAGGAGAGGCTTAAGTCCTACATTGGGCTGGTATACCATTGTAGATGTATATCTAAATCAGTTGTGCATTCGCGCTATGATGTTTGTGTAAGACATGATCCTCAAGGAAGACCAACGATTAATATAAATTGTTTTAAATCATCCATCTTCAGGGAACTTACATCTTCAGCGTAACTAAATTAACTTGATCTAGTAACTCCTAACAAAGGAGAGGCTTAAGTCCTACATTGGGCTGGCATATCATTGTAGATGTATATCTAAATCAGTTGTGCATTCGCGCTATGATGTTTGTGTAAGACATGATCCTCAAGGAAGACCAACGATTAATATAAATTGTTTTAAATCATCCATCTTCAGGGAACTTACATCTTCAGCGTAACTAAATTAACTTGATCTAGTAACTCCTAACAAAGGAGAGGCTTAAGTCCTACATTGGGCTGGCATATCATTGTAGATGTATATCTAAATCAGTTGTGCATTCGCGCTATGATGTTTGTGTAAGACATGATCCTCAAGGAAGACCAACGATTAAATAAATTGTTTTAAATCATCCATCTTCAGGGAACTTACATCTTCAGCGTAACTAAATTAACTTGATCTAGTAACTCCTAACAAAGGAGAGGCTTAAGTCCTACATTGGGCTGGTATACCATTGTAGATGTATATCTAAATCAGTTGTGCATTCGCGCTATGATGTTTGTGTAAGACATGATCCTCAAGGAAGACCAACGATTAATATAAATTGTTTTAAATCATCCATCTTCAGGGAACTTACATCTTCAGCGTAACTAAATTAACTTGATCTAGTAACTCCTAACAAAGGAGAGGCTTAAGTCCTACATTGGGCTGGTATACCATTGTAGATGTATATCTAAATCAGTTGTGCATTCGCGCTATGATGTTTGTGTAAGACATGATCCTCAAGGAAGACCAACGATTAATATAAATTGTTTTAAATCATCCATCTTCAGGGAACTTACATCTTCAGCGTAACTAAATTAACTTGATCTAGTAACTCCTAAACAAAGGAGAGGCTTAAGTCCTACATTGGGCTGGCATATCATTGTAGATGTATATCTAAATCAGTTGTGCATTCGCGCTATGATGTTTGTGTAAGACATGATCCTCAAGGAAGACCAACGATTAATATAAATTGTTTTAAATCATCCATCTTCAGGGAACTTACATCTTCAGCGTAACTAAATTAACTTGATCTAGTAACTCCTAACAAAGGAGAGGCTTAAGTCCTACATTGGGCTGGTATACCATTGTAGATGTATATCTAAATCAGTTGTGCATTCGCGCTATGATGTTTGTGTAAGACATGATCCTCAAGGAAGACCAACGATTAATATAAATTGTTTTAAATCATCCATCTTCAGGGAACTTACATCTTCAGCGTAACTAAATTAACTTGATCTAGTAACTCCTAACAAAGGAGAGGCTTAAGTCCTACATTGGGCTGGTATACCATTGTAGATGTATATCTAAATCAGTTGTGCATTCGCGCTATGATGTTTGTGTAAGACATGATCCTCAAGGAAGACCAACGATTAATATAAATTGTTTTAAATCATCCATCTTCAGGGAACTTACATCTTCAGCGTAACTAAATTAACTTGATCTAGTAACTCCTAACAAAGGAGAGGCTTAAGTCCTACATTGGGCTGGCATATCATTGTAGATGTATATCTAAATCAGTTGTGCATTCGCGCTATGATGTTTGTGTAAGACATGATCCTCAAGGAAGACCAACGATTAATATAAATTGTTTTAAATCATCCATCTTCAGGGAACTTACATCTTCAGCGTAACTAAATTAACTTGATCTAGTAACTCCTAACAAAGGAGAGGCTTAAGTCCTACATTGGGCTGGTATACCATTGTAGATGTATATCTAAATCAGTTGTGCATTCGCGCTATGATGTTTGTGTAAGACATGATCCTCAAGGAAGACCAACGATTAATATAAATTGTTTTAAATCATCCATCTTCAGGGAACTTACATCTTCAGCGTAACTAAATTAACTTGATCTAGTAACTCCTAACAAAGGAGAGGCTTAAGTCCTACATTGGGCTGGCATATCATTGTAGATGTATATCTAAATCAGTTGTGCATTCGCGCTATGATGTTTGTGTAAGACATGATCCTCAAGGAAGACCAACGATTAATATAAATTGTTTTAAATCATCCATCTTCAGGGAACTTACATCTTCAGCGTAACTAAATTAACTTGATCTAGTAACTCCTAACAAAGGAGAGGCTTAAGTCCTACATTGGGCTGGCATATCATTGTAGATGTATATCTAAATCAGTTGTGCATTCGCGCTATGATGTTTGTGTAAGACATGATCCTCAAGGAAGACCAACGATTAATATAAATTGTTTTAAATCATCCATCTTCAGGGAACTTACATCTTCAGCGTAACTAAATTAACTTGATCTAGTAACTCCTAACAAAGGAGAGGCTTAAGTCCTACATTGGGCTGGTATACCATTGTAGATGTATATCTAAATCAGTTGTGCATTCGCGCTATGATGTTTGTGTAAGACATGATCCTCAAGGAAGACCAACGATTAATATAAATTGTTTTAAATCATCCATCTTCAGGGAACTTACATCTTCAGCGTAACTAAATTAACTTGATCTAGTAACTCCTAACAAAGGAGAGGCTTAAGTCCTACATTGGGCTGGTATACCATTGTAGATGTATATCTAAATCAGTTGTGCATTCGCGCCGCTATGATGTTTGTGTAAGACATGATCCTCAAGGAAGACCAACGATTAATATAAATTGTTTTAAATCATCCATCTTCAGGGAACTTACATCTTCAGCGTAACTAAATTAACTTGATCTAGTAACTCCTAACAAAGGAGAGGCTTAAGTCCTACATTGGGCTGGCATATCATTGTAGATGTATATCTAAATCAGTTGTGCATTCGCGCTATGATGTTTGTGTAAGACATGATCCTCAAGGAAGACCAACGATTAATATAAATTGTTTTAAATCATCCATCTTCAGGGAACTTACATCTTCAGCGTAACTAAATTAACTTGATCTAGTAACTCCTAACAAAGGAGAGGCTTAAGTCCTACATTGGGCTGGTATACCATTGTAGATGTATATCTAAATCAGTTGTGCATTCGCGCTATGATGTTTGTGTAAGACATGATCCTCAAGGAAGACCAACGATTAATATAAATTGTTTTAAATCATCCATCTTCAGGGAACTTACATCTTCAGCGTAACTAAATTAACTTGATCTAGTAACTCCTAACAAAGGAGAGGCTTAAGTCCTACATTGGGCTGGTATACCATTGTAGATGTATATCTAAATCAGTTGTGCATTCGCGCTATGATGTTTGTGTAAGACATGATCCTCAAGGAAGACCAACGATTAATATAAATTGTTTTAAATCATCCATCTTCAGGGAACTTACATCTTCAGCGTAACTAAATTAACTTGATCTAGTAACTCCTAACAAAGGAGAGGGCTTAAGTCCTACATTGGGCTGGTATACCATTGTAGATGTATATCTAAATCAGTTGTGCATTCGCGCTATGATGTTTGTGTAAGACATGATCCTCAAGGAAGACCAACGATTAATATAAATTGTTTTAAATCATCCATCTTCAGGGAACTTACATCTTCAGCGTAACTAAATTAACTTGATCTAGTAACTCCTAACAAAGGAGAGGCTTAAGTCCTACATTGGGCTGGCATATCATTGTAGATGTATATCTAAATCAGTTGTGCATTCGCGCTATGATGTTTGTGTAAGACATGATCCTCAAGGAAGACCAACGATTAATATAAATTGTTTTAAATCATCCATCTTCAGGGAACTACATCTTCAGCGTAACTAAATTAACTTGATCTAGTAACTCCTAACAAAGGAGAGGCTTAAGTCCTACATTGGGCTGGCATACCATTGTAGATGTATATCTAAATCAGTTGTGCATTCGCGCTATGATGTTGTGTAAGACATGATCCTCAAGGAAGACCAACGATTAATATAAATTGTTTTAAATCATCCATCTTCAGGGAACTTACATCTTCAGCGTAACTAAATTAACTTGATCTAGTAACTCCTAACAAAGGAGAGGCTTAAGTCCTACATTGGGCTGGCATATCATTGTAGATGTATATCTAAATCAGTTGTGCATTCGCGCTATGATGTTTGTGTAAGACATGATCCTCAAGGAAGACCAACGATTAATATAAATTGTTTTAAATCATCCATCTTCAGGGAACTTACATCTTCAGCGTAACTAAATTAACTTGATCTAGTAACTCCTAACAAAGGAGAGGCTTAAGTCCTACATTGGGCTGGCATATCATTGTAGATGTATATCTAAATCAGTTGTGCATTCGCGCTATGATGTTTGTGTAAGACATGATCCTCAAGGAAGACCAACGATTAATATAAATTGTTTAAATCATCCATCTTCAGGGAACTTACATCTTCAGCGTAACTAAATTAACTTGATCTAGTAACTCCTAACAAAGGAGAGGCTTAAGTCCTACATTGGGCTGGCATATCATTGTAGATGTATATCTAAATCAGTTGTGCATTCGCGCTATGATGTTTGTGTAAGACATGATCCTCAAGGAAGACCAACGATTAATATAAATTGTTTTAAATCATCCATCTTCAGGGAACTTACATCTTCAGCGTAACTAAATTAACTTGATCTAGTAACTCCTAACAAAGGAGAGGCTTAAGTCCTACATTGGGCTGGCATATCATTGTAGATGTATATCTAAATCAGTTGTGCATTCGCGCTATGATGTTTGTGTAAGACATGATCCTCAAGGAAGACCAACGATTAATATAAATTGTTTTAAATCATCCATCTTCAGGGAACTTACATCTTCAGCGTAACTAAATTAACTTGATCTAGTAACTCCTAACAAAGGAGAGGCTTAAGTCCTACATTGGGCTGGCATATCATTGTAGATGTATATCTAAATCAGTTGTGCATTCGCGCTATGATGTTTGTGTAAGACATGATCCTCAAGGAAGACCAACGATTAATATAAATTGTTTTTTTTAAATCATCCATCTTCAGGGAACTTACATCTTCAGCGTAACTAAATTAACTTGATCTAGTAACTCCTAACAAAGGAGAGGCTTAAGTCCTACATTGGGCTGGCATATCATTGTAGATGTATATCTAAATCAGTTGTGCATTCGCGCTATGATGTTTGTGTAAGACATGATCCTCAAGGAAGACCAACGATTAATATAAATTGTTTTAAATCATCCATCTTCAGGGAACTTACATCTTCAGCGTAACTAAATTAACTTGATCTAGTAACTCCTAACAAAGGAGAGGCTTAAGTCCTACATTGGGCTGGCATATCATTGTAGATGTATATCTAAATCAGTTGTGCATTCGCGCTATGATGTTTGTGTAAGACATGATCCTCAAGGAAGACCAACGATTAATATAAATTGTTTTAAATCATCCATCTTCAGGGAACTTACATCTTCAGCGTAACTAAATTAACTTGATCTAGTAACTCCTAACAAAGGAGAGGCTTAAGTCCTACATTGGGCTGGCATATCATTGTAGATGTATATCTAAATCAGTTGTGCATTCGCGCTATGATGTTTGTGTAAGACATGATCCTCAAGGAAGACCAACGATTAATATAAATTGTTTTAAATCATCCATCTTCAGGGAACTTACATCTTCAGCGTAACTAAATTAACTTGATCTAGTAACTCCTAACAAAGGAGAGGCTTAAGTCCTACATTGGGCTGGCATATCATTGTAGATGTATATCTAAATCAGTTGTGCATTCGCGCTATGATGTTTGTGTAAGACATGATCCTCAAGGAAGACCAACGATTAATATAAATTGTTTTAAATCATCCATCTTCAGGGAACTTACATCTTCAGCGTAACTAAATTAACTTGATCTAGTAACTCCTAACAAAGGAGAGGCTTAAGTCCTACATTGGGCTGGCATATCATTGTAGATGTATATCTAAATCAGTTGTGCATTCGCGCTATGATGTTTGTGTAAGACATGATCCTCAAGGAAGACCAACGATTAATATAAATTGTTTTAAATCATCCATCTTCAGGGAACTTACATCTTCAGCGTAACTAAATTAACTTGATCTAGTAACTCCTAACAAAGGAGGGGCCAAGGACCAGCATTGGGCCGTTACGCCATTGTAGATAGATAAACCGTTAAATGCAAATTAATTTGTATTTGGTTGTCATAAGATGTGTTTACTTTATATAGTTAAACTTAATAAATAATAAAAGAATGGTACTGGGTACAATAAAGAGGTATTGAAAATATAGCAACACTGAACGTCACAGGAATTTACGGCCTCAAGAATTGATTTCAATGAGTGAGTCATGCGTTTATGGCTTCTCACAACCCACATTGCATAATTAGAAACTATCGAACTCCCCTTATTATTCACCTCGTTTACTGGGGTATTCCTGGAAACATTTGTGTTGTATACAGCGTGTGAATGATTTAAGCTGCCATATTTGTACAATTGCACCGGTAACACAAAGGTCAAATAACTTTTTGTATCTCAAACGTTTTTATTCGAATTGACAAATGTTGACAGTAACCAAATTCTTATTTAGAGTTGTATTTCATATATGTTAATTACTATTAGAGCCGGTAAAGTGCATATTCACTCCCCCCTCGCTGCTTCTACGATGGCGTATTCAGGGCAGTGGGAGGGGAATGACAATCACATGCGCAGGAGTAGAATGCAAGCGAGACAGACCGCGAGTCCCGTTGGATTAGATTTCTCGCGAGCAGTGAAGAGCCTTCATTAGAAAGCTAAAGATAATGTATTGAATTATCTGATGGAACGTATATTCTACAAGCCTTGTGATTTAAATACAAGCCTGAATATTACATGTGAAAAAAATTAAGTACTTATTACTATAAATTAATGTATTCCCACAGCACTAAACGAGGGTTTACAATTTACATAAATTTATTAACATGCGGAATTGTTGAGAAAATTATAAAATATTAGGTTTCGTTTTATCTTCCAATGAATAAAAAGTACTTGATGACTACGGAATAATTTGTTATTTATTCACATAAAATGGTAAATGGTCAATTGTGCATTAATTGAATTTACACCATTTAAAAAAGTGTAAATATCAGCGTACTAACTTTCAAACGATAGTTCATAAGTACAGTAAAACGTATTTAACCCGGAACGTGAATAATGCGAAAATCTGTCCAATGTGAACACATTTATTGGTCCCGGCGAAATAATAGTAATTTTACGTGTATTTATTTTGCATAAAACGGAATCTGTCCAACACGGAAATGAAAGGATATTTCTACATAATTCTGGAAAAAATATAAAGCGGAAAGATAGAGAGAGAAATAAATTAGTTACTACTTCATTGAATTCCCGTTAGGCCAAAGCAATAATAAGGAATGATTCCTGCCGCCGGGTGAAGTACAGTCAAATTTCCTTATTCGAGGGTTAAAAATTGTGACACAGTTCCCTGTATTCACGGCTAAAAAGTCTTTATTCGCGGATCCAGGCGGTATATATATATTTATTTATTTATTAACTATCAGCAGTTTTTTTACCAAACGGAGGTGCCAAGGCGGCTTTTAGAAATAGTGATTCAAACCAAATGGACAAATAAATACTAAATAACTTACAGACCAAATAATTAAATATAGGAACGACTAGAAAGAACATATTGATAGAATGCCAGAAGGAATATTTCCAAAATTATTGCTAAATTATAAATCGCACGGAAGGAGAAATGTTGGACGCCCATACAGAAGATGATCTGAACAATTTTAACAATTCTAGCTTTCATGAAACCGGAACGAGCCAACAGGCTTAATCCCTGGATGATGATGATTATGATGTTGATGATGAAATATCAAAACAAACCTATTTGTCAGTGACCCTAAAGTTCATTGTTAAAAGCTGTTGTATTTCACGTGCCGATATGTACTTTGGTCCACCGCTGTGATTCCGAGGTAGCGTGCTGCCTTGTCACGCAGCGGGCCCGGGTTCGATCCCTGGTCGTGACAGTTTTCTGGGTGAGGTTTTTATCGGGTTTTTTCATTACCTGTAACACAAATGTCAGGAAAACTTTAAGGCCCAAACGGGCCCCGAAATCATCACCCTTATCATTATGCATTTTTACAGATGCAATTTTCTGATGCTTGAAGTTAATGTTTGAAATACGGATTATTTTGATTCTAAAATTAATAGTAGAACACGACATATCCCGAAACCTGAAAACACATGCAAAATTAAACGAAATTTTGTTTTACGATTTCACTGTATTAATTTGTTTTGTTTCACTGACTCTTTTGTTATACCATATTTCGGTCCTTCCTGATCATAAATGTAATACTAATAATTGTATTATAATATTCTAGATAATTAAAATGCGCCCTATAATTATTAAGGGTAAGCTACAGTTTAGTCACATAAAACAAACAAAAGTTATTGTATACAATACGATAATCGATAGATTCAAATTTCCTCTGGGATTCTACGTTATCGGTACATAACTAACAAAAGAGTATTAACGACATTGTCTTGTAAAGTAATTAAGTTTCCCGCTAGAATCCCGTGACTGACTTTTTTTTATTTATATTGCTACTACGCACGGTGCACTCAATTGTTTGCTACACAGATTATTAGAAAAGCGATTTCCATATCTTGCAGCTATTCCGGCAACTCATGGAGATTACCATGTGAAAGTGTTGAAGCCGTATGTTATAGAATATGCACAAATTTCAAAAGAACAATCAGTGAAGGATGATGATGACGATAAGGATGATGATGGTCATATGGTTTCGGGGACCGTTTGGGCCTTAAAGTTTTCCTGACATTTATCTCACAGGTGAGGAAAAAACCCGATAAAAATAACACCCAGAAAAACTGTCCCGACCTGGGATCGAACCCGGGCCCGATTCATGACAAGGCAGCACACTACCTCGAGACCACAGCGGTGGACTTATCTATTATAATTTAATATTATTTTGTAATATTTGTATAATATTTGCAGCTCCACAATATTAAAGTCTTAATAAAATTCAGATATGTCAGTCAGTAACACATCACATATTAGGTTATAACTCTGGTCTTAATTGTGATTTTTGTTTCTTTTTTATTGAGAATGTAACTTGAAATGTGTCCTCCAAACGGTATTTTGGAAAATTGAATTAGGAATCACACTTCAGAGAATGATGCAGATGATCATGTTAAGCTGCATAATGAGTTGACATTTATGTCAGTCAGTCACACATACTTTGATAGATAATAAGTAGCTCTGTTTTTCTTCAAACGTTGTATATGTAAGTACAGTCTTAACCACACCCTATTCCTCTATCATATCACATAGATAAAACCCCTAATTTCAATCAATTGTAATATTTATGCAACCATTTTGCTGCAAAAGTGTATTGTAAATGTCAGTCAGTCACATATGGAATTGCTCTATTATTAAAAATGGACTTAATTGCCAGCCGCAGTAATATTAATACGGTTGGAGTAGTACGACTTCGATTACGCGAGATAACTTTTGTTGTTGAGAATATCATCACAGACTGGAGATAAATAACTTAGTGTTTTCGTAAAGTGTATTGGAATATTTTGTTCTGTGTACTTCTGAAGAGTAGATCAGAAGACGGGCGTTGCAATTTGTGGAATGAAATATTGCAGCACACAATCATCTCACACATATCTTTAAAACCCTGCTCCACCATCTCACAACGATTTTTGAAACCCTGCCTGTGAATATAAATTGTCATGTACTGATGCAAATGGATTACTACATTCATTTTTAAAAAATTATATAATTGAATCTTTGGCCGTGGTGGACTAGTGGTTATGCTCCTTGCCTCTGGTCCCGAGGGTCGCGGGTTCAAACACGGTCGGGGTCGATGGTTTTTTTAGGACGGAAAAATCCAAGGAGCAAGTCCTCCGGGAGGGACTTTAAGCCGTGGGTCCCGAGTCTGAAGATTTTCAGGCTCGTAAAAGATCCTTAAGCCTGAATGAAAAGGCCTCTAAGCAAAATTTACCGAATTTTCCCGTCCTAGTAGTAGCTTGGTTTCCTAGATGTCAGTATGAGGCTGAACGCTGACCACGGATCACTCAAATGACATCTATCGAAAACAAGTGTAACTAAATTAGTATGGTTCAAATTCTTCCCTGTAGGGAGAGAGCGCCTAAATCTCTGTTAAGGGAAACATGGGCTTACAAGATTACAAGAAGAGGATATAATTGAATGAACTGAGTCAATAACGCCTAAATTGCATTTATCTACTATTATAGCAATCAGTAAAACGCTTTGGTTCGTAGTTACTAAGTAATAAAACCTATACGGTATTTTATATTCTAACAAAACTTAAAACACGCTATCAAAACATAAAATACACGTTCAACAAAACGTAAAATACATATTAATGATGACTCCTTATAACTACATAAATAAACTTTACGCTGTGTCGTATAGAATATAAATTCGACTTGCTAAGGAATTCGCTTGTTTACGCAGTTCCTGCGTGACGGACTTTTATACTCGTAACTGAAAAGTTTTGTTTCTAATTAACAAGTATAGAAACTGTATTCAAGTATCTAAAGCAGCTTGTAGTAAAGCGTTGTTATTCTGCTTATTAGAAGATATCACCTTCAAATATTTAGTAATGGCTCGACTACTAAAATCTGTCTCACTTCCTTTACTATTTCCATTAAAAATTAAAAGTTACAGGATATCAAAAAATATAAAAATCTTAATCCTAGTGAAATTGACTTTTACAATATTCTAAGGTCTAACATATCGAGGGGAATAATGGAAGCGATACCGATTAATCAATGTAGGCCTACAAGTGACGCAATTTTACGAACAGATTTCTTTCATGTTTATTTTGTACTTATTATTGCTGAATAAGTTAGGCTATTTAATTTGTATTAATAGAGTTATATCCTCAATCTCCAATGCAAGGTCGGATCGAGGGATTAGTGAAGCCCCTATATTTTAGTGGTCTCTCAATGACAAGGGTACAAATCGACCACGCCTGACGCATCGTCACAAGGGCAAATGAACTACATGGAACGAAATGTATGAGATGAGTATGGAGAAATTATATAATGAAATATTGTGGCAGGAAGAAAGGGGAGAAATTTCTAGAAAAAACTGCCCAAATACCATTTTGTCCACCACGAATTCCACTTGGTGTATATGATATGTGTTATCGAGACCCCATAAGTAAGAGGAGAGCGTCTAATCGCTTGCTTCATGGAGTCTCCATATTAATAAAGTACTATACAAGAATAAACAATGAAATTCAAGGTTAACACAATAAGGCTTAAGTCACAACCTCAATTCAATAACTGACCAAGAACATGAAATAAAATGTAATTTTTTTTAAACTTTGTGTTTATAGAAAATATATATTGAATAAGTTTTTAAAACTAAATAATTAATCTGAGTTTTTTTTCAAAAATGTTTCATAAGTATAGTATGTACTCCTTTTACATGGTCAGTTATTGACTTGGACCATTCAATTATAATATGTTACCATGTGTCTCCATAAAAATCCGTCTCTGTCCCTTAATTTTTTTGTATTTCATCTTTATATACAACTTATGTAAGTGCGAGTCTGTTTGTATATCTATCTCTCCTTCATGGACTCAAAAACTACTTGACCGATTTGAATGTTTTTTTCTTTCTTTTTTTTTTTCTCCATCATTTAGATAATTTTTCTGGGACAATTAACGTACATAATATACGAGTATTATTTACGTTCTATATGGCCGAAGCTAAAAAAACAAAGATAAGTGCATCGGTGCACTAAACAAAATCACTTTTTTGGGCACATAAATGGCTTACGCTGCCTAAACCATACCAAATGCACTATATTAATGCAGGCCTACACAGAATTGAATATCTAAAAAAAAAAATCTATAAATAGTCTGTGACAGCATATGTCTATCTTTTAGGGTTAACTCACAATAACAATTTTTGTCTTTTAGTTCATTTATGCCAAGGTTAAGTAAATACCCGGGCAACCTCAGGTATAATCAGTACGGGGCATCTAAAAATAATGACAATATAAATTTATAATCAATTTTCCTTTTACTTATTCAACTAGAAATAAAAACACATTTTATTTATTTAGGCGTAGCAGCTTACGCTAGGCATTAGCTAGTAATTTATATGTATATATATATATATATATATATATATATTGTTTTGTTCCTTGTATTATGAAGTATAAATGACCCACTCTAAACTTGCCGGTCCGTGACGTCATTGTTGTACTTGGAAAACAAGAGGCTAATTGGTACTTAACTGATTTTAAAACATCGACTCATCTTATATTACCGAAAAGGTATTTCAAATTTTAATTTGTACTCAGAAGAGATTCTAAGTTAAGCTAAACATATAACTAGAGAGCGGAATTTGTTCCACGATGCCGATGACTTACTTCTACTGGTATTGACTGTATTGGAGCAATCAGGAGAGGTGCGGTGGGGTGTAGTCACATATTTGCACAGCTATCGGACGATTCTTCTGTAATATCAACTTTAGAAAGCAATGTAAGGTGGACATTGGCATCTTTTAATAGAAAATGTATATTTGCTCTAACCTCGACTTCATCATTACTCAGTGTAAGGCACATGTATTAATTGGTGTTTCTCATATAATTTATCATATTTATAATATAACAATAATAATAATTATTATTATTATCATCATCATCATCATAATTACTATTATTGTTATTATCATCGCATAAAATGTTGTTTGTACATGAAATTTCAATTTCAACATTAAATATATTTTTAATTCTTTATAATTAGAATAGTATACATATTGTCAAATATGTACTTGTAATTTGTGGCGGTTGAGTGGAAGAGAAGTCCTTATGGTCTTAACTCTGCCAGAATAAATACATTATTATTATTATTATTATTATTATTATTATTATTAGTATTATTATTATTATTATTATTATTATTATTATTATTATTATTATTATTATTATTATTATTATATATTATTATTATTATGAGGGTTGGAATGTAAAGTGAGAGGTAGCACTTAAGTTATAAGACAACAAATAAGTAATGGTCTCCAACCGCTAGACACTGGGTGCGTGAAGTATAGTCAGATGTAAATTGCTCAATAAGTACGAGAATTTATTTATCCATAGTTGACAGCTTTGTTTACATCTGAGTTTATAACAAACTGACTAGCCAAGAGCACAGCGCCAGCTGTAATAAGAGACCTGTGTCATAACATTTGTCTAACTCCATGTCCACATAACTTGTGAAATCCATGCTTTAATAATAATAATAATAATAATAATAATAATAATAATAATAATAATAATAATAATAATAATAATAATAATAATAATAGTAATAATAATAATAATAATAATAATAATAATAATAAACGTTAAATCTTTAGGAAAGCAGCAAGATCTTCAAAATTGGAAAACAGTAAGAAATAAAGTCACACGAGAAAAAATTAATATTAGGTATTCCATCAATCCATAGTAATTCTGCCCGAAGGCAGGTCATTCACTGTAATCATAGCATTTTCATGCTATGCTTGCAGCTTTACTAGGGAATTGTAGGTGTGGTAGCTTCCCGTTGCTTTCCACACCGGTGAAGGATGATGATGATAATGACGATGGACATATGATTTCGGGGACCGTTTGGGCCTTAAATTTTTCTTGACATTTGTCTTACAGGTGAGGAAAACCCCCGATAAAAACCTCACCCAGAAAAACTGCCCCGTCCGGGGATCGAACCCGAGCCCGCTGCGTAACAAGGCAGCACGCTACCTCGAGACCACAGCGGTGAACATTAAGTATCAATAGTAGATAATATAAGATTCAAGCAATTAAATTGGTATGGGCATGTACGACGAAGTCAAGACGAAATGTTACCCGGAAAAGCATTGAAATGGTGTCCACCTGGAAGAAGAAAGAAAGTAAGACTTCGAAAATGGTGGTTGCAAGATATAAGAACTGGAATGAGAACAAGAGGACTGCAGGATATGGAGTTCGTGAATAGAGACGAGTGGAGAAGGAAACTAAAACTTTAAGCACAGAAAGATGTGTAAGCATTGAAAATCTGTATATAAAAATAATAATGGCCTAATAATAAAACAAACATATTGTGATCCGCCATAAACCCTTGTGGTAGGTCAAGGATCCCAGCTTTCTGAACAATCGACATGAGATATCAGCTGTATTGACGACCCTACGTGAAGACCGAATTTACCCCCAGATCATGCGTCTGGTACTCAATTCAATTAGAGGTTGAGTCAAACCCAGGGTCGTGGAGCCCTTAGAACTGTAAATCGGTTTAAAAATCCTTACATCGGGTCTTAAACTCGCGATATTCTTGCTGGTAGCGTATATCCGTAATTACTGAACTACGCAACGGCTGCCCTAAATAATAATAGTAATAATAATAATAATAATAATAATAATAATAATAATAATAATAATAATAATAATAATAATAATAACAATAGCGTTAGCTTTAGTTAGATTTTTACAATCGAAAACGAATAGTACATAATTATTAGCATTTCTCAAAACCTTTAAGTGTTCTGTATTTCACAAGAAGAAGGCAGCGAGCGTACTGTCGACAAATGTAAAAGCAATCGATACATCTACTGTGAATTGTAATCCGATTGAGGGTCTTTCCACTTTTCAGCGGTTGCCCTTTTACCAGCCGGCTGTTGGCCCTTCACATCCACATGTGTCAATCACAGAGGTAGATGATCAACAGCCAGTGTAGGGGTGACATGTGGTTAGCATGTCGAGTCCCCCAGACGTTATAGCTGGTTCCTCAACCTGGAGCCGCTACTTATTGTAGCTACCCAATTGCCTCACGATGCTGGGTGGGCACCGGTCCCATACTGGCCGAAATACCATGAGAATTGTAATGAATTTTTAAATACGCTGTACAAAATTAAACATTTATAGTAATCATCTTTGAAACACAATCGTGGTACGTACCAAGTATCCAATGAATGTTCAGCACAATCTTAAAACTTCCAATATACTTGCATGGAATTTATTTAAGTGCATAGTCATGAATGGACAATGGAGTTGACATAATTCGAAGCTCTATACATTATCTGCCATCTACATTCCCAATTCCGATCAGCCTCACGAGCTAGTGGTCAGAGTTCCTGATCTCCTAAATGCGTAGCTGGTAATGTTGTGTTGAAAATAGTTACTGATCCCATCATCCCCGGTTTAATCAGTTCAAAAGTAATACTTTTTAAATCTAAATAAAATAGCTCTACATTTCGCGAGGTCTCAGATTCGATTTCTAGTCAATCTACAGGATTTTTTCCTTAAAGGGAATTATTCCTGTGGTTTCCCGTGGTCTGAAATTTGGGTTAAGTTTAGGTTAGGGGCTCTCCTGGCTCTTTGTTATAATCGGGGTAATGTAACTCCGTCTTCTACGTGCCACAACCTAAGAAATGAATTACAATTCCGTCAATGCCAGGGGAGAAAGCAAGAAATGTCTTAGAAGACAACCTGATTCCATTGTACTAAAAAACAAAATTCCTATTCTTTTTTGAAAGTTGTAACATTAAAATCCACACAGCGGGCAATAACAGGGAAAAAATCATGTTTTTGAATCTATGTAATATTGTGTAATATCGTGTAATATATTATAATATATATATATATATATATATATATTGCATATACATTTTATTCATATAATTCATATTTCTTGTTAAAAGTAAGAAAAACCTAACTTGTAATTTAGAATTTGTTATCAATGGTTAAACATTCTTACTATCTTAATCAGAGTCCAAAGTAGGGATGGTGGTTCTTTTCCACATCCAAGTGGCATCATCCTTACCTTGATTGTGTAATTGTTACGACAATGTTATCTTATAATTTTATGTATATAAATATATAGGTCTGTATTTGACAGACAGACAGATTATTATTTTCATCGGTGTAACCGATAAGCTGTCTCATTTATTCTTCATTAAAGTCTGTTTTAATTGTCTACGCTCGCCTATTACATTTTTCCATAGTTAGGTTTAACCCTATCTACCAACTACATCTCCGAAGATTTCCTGGTCCTGATTCCTATATTCTATCTTAAGCTATAAATTCTACTAGAACTTCAAGAAGATCTTCACTTCACAAAACACTTACTTTCTTTTAATTCTGATTTATATTATAAATAATCATTTTTAATTATAGAAGGAATCGACCAGCTACTACATGGTGGCAAGCGAGTAAGGATTGGAAAACCAGCGAGCAGTGAGACATCCGAAGGTGCGTACGAGCTGGAGAGACTCTTCAATTAGTCCCAGATAAAATAGAGCCTATCCCGAGGGATCAACGCTCCAGAGGAATCCACAGGCGCAGTGGTACCCGTAAACGCACCAGAGGAAAGCAGACTGTGGTCCTGAGGCCAACACCAGCAGCCACCGACGCGCTCGAGGGACGTCCTTGGTGTTCAGCCGTTGGCAGCCTGCACCGCGAGAGGAGTCGCACCCTGAGGGGAGCTGAAAGGCCATCACTACGACTCTGAACTGTGCATCTCAGACCACCCTACATCTTTCTTTAGGTGAGTCCAATTCCATTATGGCAAGCGAGGGCGATATTGATATTAACGAGGAAATCTATATCCCTGTAGTTCAAGCAGTTAAGTTGATACCCCGAACATTCGATGGAAACCCCAAATATTTAAGAGAATTTATAGAAGGAGTAGAAGCTGCTATTCAGGTAGTCCATCCAACCAAACAACCCTTATTAATAAAGTTTATAGAATCTAAAATTTCAGGAGATGCTAAAGATAGACTTTTAGCTAGGACAGAGAGAGAAACATGGGTCCAAATTAAAGCAATATTGGAGGAGAACTTTTCTGTTAGGAGAACGTTAGAATACTATGCAGGTGTACTATTTAATTCAAAACAAGGTACAAATGAAACAGTTGCACAATGGGGTTCAAGATTAGATGGAATAGCCATGGATTTAAGGAAAGAAGTTAGAAATCGATTAGAGAAGTTAGAACAACGTGATAATTCGAGATATGTAGAAGGAGGTCTTCAGCTGATAGGAGAATTTTTAAAAGGCACTTTCGTGGCAGGATTGAAGGACGATAAGATTAAATATATAGTAAAGGCTAAGGGCGAAGAAGAATCATTAGCGCAGCTAATCGAAACCGCATTACAGGAAGAAAGCGAAGTAAAGTCCACGAGATTCAGGGGAAATCCAAATGGACAGGGATATTCATTCACAGGGGCAGTAAGAAAAGAATTTAGAAGACCATACGGGTCAGAGATAAAGAGAGAGGTTAACCTGGCCACAAAAGAAATAAGATGTTATAATTGCAACGAAATAGGACACATCAGTAGAGAATGTAGTAAGAGACCACAACCCCGTAGGCATGGAGGACGGGACAGAGCGGCTCTGGGAGGTCGCCAGGGAAACGAGAATTCGGGTTACCTGAGCAGTCGCAGGTAATCCTCCCGTCAGACTGTGCACCAGGACTCATGGAGTGCCTGAGGGATCATACTAGGGTAAATATGGTAGGGGAATTACCTGAACTAGTTGATCAGAATATTAAGGTTAATGATAGGATAGATAAAGCCGATAAAATAGTTAGTGACGCGAATGAGTCCCCAGATGACGGTGTCTGTTGGGCAGTGTCGCAAGGCGAACTGCATATGTTGACTAGAACGCCAAAAAGTGGGTTCTGTGACTGTGGGTCTAGCGTGGTTGGGGAACGCCAAGAGACTGTAGGCTCAAGTCAGTGTAATAATTCCTTTAGTAATTATAGAGGAACGCAAAGTAACGTGTTCCAGACCTCGAGGTGTAGCGTTAGAGGGAAACGTTACGGGTCATCCACAAGGGATCGAACTTGGGTTAGTGGATTTAAGGAAAAATCCAAGGACACCAAACCCACCTCGTTGGAGACAGCATGCTGTGAGGTCGAAGTAGGGACTCTTAAGGCTATTAATCAGTGGGACGCCTCTGGTTATGAACCGAGACCCTGGGAGATGTATGTCCTATGTGAACAGTTAAAAAGTGGCCTAGGTTTAGTATTGATAGATACGGGAGCACAAGTATCATTAGTTAGAGAAACGTCACTAAAGAGAAATATTATAAAGGATAACTGCAATATGAAAATACAAGGTATTGGTGGGAACTCTATAAAAGTACATGGGATAACTCAATTAGTATTGAATAATTGCGAAAAACATACAGTTGCTAATTGTCATATGGTAGATAAATTACCCAGAGATTTAGATATAATTTTAGGCCAAGACTGGCTCATGGAACAAGGTTATATGTTAAATAAAAAGATGATTCTTCCTCCGTATAGTGAAAATTTAATGGAATTTCCTACGAACGAAAAAGGGAACAGGTTCATAGAGCGGCAAGTTTTACAGCCAGGGTTAATTTGTGCTAACGGGATAACAAAATGTGATAAGACATTCACATGCCTAGTAATTAATTTAACAGCGGACGCACAGATAATAAAGAAAATACCAGAACTAATTAAACCGCCCACTCAAATAAGTAAAGAACAGAAAATATCAGTTAAAAATTCCGTACCTCAAAGATTAGATTTATTAAATAAAAATCTGAGACTTGAACACGTGAAAGAAGGAGCCCATAGTATACGAAAAATTTGCACAGAATACGCGGATATATTTAAGCTTCCGGGAGATAGACTAACGAGCACAACAGCTGCTACACATTCCATACCTACCCCTTCAATTCCTAAAGGAAGAGCTATAACTTTAAAGAATTATAGGTTAGCAGAGGCTCATCAAGAAGAAATTAATAAACAAGTTACACAAATGTTAGAAGACGGTATTATCGCACATAGTAAGAGCGAATGGAATTTTCCACTAATAGTCATACCTAAAAAGGAAGACGCCTCAGGGAAGAAAAAATGGCGAATCTGTATAGATTTTAGGAAGTTATAAACGAAGTAACCGTAGGAGACAGCTATCCTCTTCCTAACATACAAGATATATTAGACAAAATAGGAAGGGCTAGATATTTTTCAGCGTTAGATTGCGCTAGTGGATACCTCCAGGTGCCAATCGCCGAGGAAGACCAATGTAAAACTGCTTTTAGCACCCCTAACGGACATTTCGAATACAGGAAAATGCCCTTTGGAGTTAGATCGGGACCTGCTACATTCCAACGAATGATGAACTCAGTACTCCATGAATCCATAGGTAATAGATGCTTTGTATACATGGACGATATATTAGTAATGGGCGAAACCTTAGAAGAACATAATAAAAAATTACGGGAAGTGTTTAATCAGTTGCGGAAACACAATTTAAAGATCGAGCCTGATAAATGCGAATTTTTAAGAGAAGAATTAAAATACTTAGGACACGTAGTTACCGCTCAAGGAGTCAAACCCGATCCCAAGAAGATACAGGCAGTTACAGAATTTCCAACTCCAAAGACACCTAAAGACATAAAATCATTCTTAGGTTTGGCAGGATATTACAGAAAATTTATAGAAGAATTTAGTGCTATTGCAAAACCTTTGACTGAATTGTTAAAGAAAGATAAGAAATGGAAGTGGGAAGACCCAGAACAGAATAGCTTCAATAAATTAAAAGATAAATTAACAACAGCTCCACTGTTACAGTATCCAGATTTCACACAAACCTTTATAGTAACTACAGACGCTAGTGGATACGCTTTAGGCGCCATTCTTAGTCAAGGAACATTAGGAGATGATAAACCCATTGCTTACGCTAGCAGAACTTTAAATCAAGCCGAATTGCATTACAGCACTGTAGAAAAAGAACTTTTAGCGATAGTATGGGCATGCAGGCATTTTAGACCTTATTTACTAGGACGTAAATTTCAAGTAGTGACAGATCACAAAGGATTGGTCTGGTTATTTAAGGTGAAAGACCCTAGTTCGAGGTTAATACGATGGAAATTACAACTTTCAGAATTTGAATTCGAAATTCATTATAGGGCAGGTAAAAGACACGTAAACGCAGATAGTTTGAGTAGACATCCTGTAGAATGTTGCACATTGAATAGTAATCACGTAACTGAGGATCGTAAAGAGAAAATAATCAAAGAATTTCACAGCTGTCCAGTTGGAGGACATCTTGGAGTCAATAAAACTACCGATCGAATTAAATTATACATAAATTGGCCGGGAATCGAGAAAGACGTAACTAATTACATTAAAACTTGTAAGATTTGTCAATTTAATAAAGATATGAATCATAAAATCAAACAACCTTTAGAGGTCACGGACACTCAAAAAGAACCTTGGATAAAAATTTATCTAGACGTAGTAGGACCGCTTCCACTAACCGAGAGAAATCATAAATATATATTAACTTGTCAAGATAACTTAAGTAAATATTTAATTGTTATTCCCTTAAAGACACAAACAGCCGAAGAAGTAACAGAAGCTTTCGTAAACAATGTTATCTTAATTTATGGGATTCCTGATATCATATTAACTGATCAAGGAACAAATTTTATGTCCGATTTATTTAAAAGATATGTAAACTATTTAAGATTCAGAAACTGAACTCTACTGCTTATCATCCTGAAAGTAATGGAGCTTTAGAAAGAACTCATAAGACTTTAGTAACTTACTTACGTTGTTTTTGCAATCCTAGAGGAGCAGATTGGGACAAATGGTTACCCTTTGCCAGTTTTACGTACAACACTACCCCCCATAGTATTACTAAATACTCACCCTATGAATTATTGTACGGAAGAAAGAAGAAAATGTAAAATCCCAGGAATTTTACAAACTAAATCTCAACCTTTATATAATTACGAAGATCTAATTCTGAATGTAAGGAATAAATTGCAAAGTTGTCATGAGGTAGCTAGAGAAAGGCTTATTAAATTTAAAGAACAGCAACAATCGCGTGTGAAAAGCAATTATGTTGAATTCAAGGAGAATGATCTAGTACTTCTCAGAGTAGAAAATAGGAATAAATTAGATCCAATATGGAAAGGTCCATATGAGGTTAAGAATACTGAAGGTCACAACGTAATAATACAAAAATTAGGTAAACGCAAATATGAGACAGTACATTCAAATAGATTAAAGCTATATTTTCCTTTGCAGGGAAAAGAAAATGAAACTTCATAACACATGGATAATGCTACAAATATTAATACCATTTTGGTTGGGAAAGTTTGCAGACGCACAAGAAGTTAAAGCTCATTTAACAGATTGTGGGAGTTTAAATCACTTTGTAAAACCAAAAGTCAAGTATGTTGAAAATTTAAAAGAATTAGTCACAGAATATTTAAAAACACCTAATGAACAGAATACTAGAACCAAGAGAGGCGTTTTAAATTTTATGGGAGAGATCGCTAAGATATTATTCGGTACTTTAACTCAATCTGATGCAGAGGAATATAATAATCACATTTCACAGTTAGAGAAGGAACAGGCCGAATTTTTGCATATTCTAAAGGACGAAATTACAGTAATTAAATCGACCATTAATTCAGTTAACTTAACTATAGCGAGGGTAAACCGGAATGAAAATATTTTAAAGGATAGTTTAACAAAATTAAATAATTATACCACTGATAGGATTAACACACTACAGAGGGAAATAGAGAGTATTAGTTTAGCAAATGAACAGATAAGGATTTCACTTAGAGGTGTGGAAGAATGTCAACATTCTTTTGAAATTCTTATAGACGCCTTTGTACACGCAGAGCAAGGAACTCTTCAACCCCAATTAATTACGGTGGAAAAGATTAAGAATGTTATGAAAGCTCAAACGCTGCCAACTGGTCTGGACTACCCTAATTTTTCTTTTTCAGAACTTCAAAACTTAATAACACCTCACACCTATTCTTATAAGCAATATTTAGTATATGTATTACAAATACCCCTCCTCTCTCCTACTCCATATCACTTGTATAAAACACTTCCTTTTCCTGTGAAGAAGGAAGATAATATTTACATTTTTCTAAGCGCAAACAAAGAATATATTTTTAGTGACCCTTTGAGACAACATTATGGAAAAATGACAACTAATGAACTCACTGGATGTTTTCATCCTAATATTTTGCATTACGTATGTAAAGAAACTATACCGATTTATTTGTTCACCCCTGAGGCTGATTGTGAAGCCTCACTTCTTCATCCGTCCACCACTAAAGTTCCAAAAAGTTGCGAGACTAGAATTTTCACACTGAATAAATCCTACTGGATTCCCTTATATTTGTCTAATGAATGGTTATTTGTCGCCCCAAAGCCAGATCGTATGACTGTGTTATGTGGTGACAAATCAACACAACTTAATATTGAAAAAGAAGGCAAATTGTCGCTAGGACAAAATTGCAAGGCTTTTAATGCCCACGTAACTTTACATGCCATGAGTAATTTAGTAAGTAACTTAACAATAGATTTTATGCCTACAGCACCTATTGACTTCGACTGTTGCTTTGATATGGATAAAACTAACAAATATGAGAAATTACAATTAGACATGCCTATGTCTAATCTAATGTCGTCGGTAGATGATTTGAGAATGGCCAGTATGAAGGCCGATGATTTAGGTAAGTTGTTGAAACAACAGGAAGAAAATGATTATTCAAAGTGGTATATACATATAACCACATGGAGTTCTATAATGGGTACAATCATATTTGTAACCTTGACATGTTGTTGTTGTTTTTGTTGTTGTAAGAGCTGCAGAAATATGATATTTTGGTTATGGGATAAATGGACGCCAAGAAAATGCTGGAAAGAAACTACTGATAGATTATGTATTAACATACATAATTACTCAGGGCATGATCGTGTAGTTTACTCCACGACCCCAGGTAAGGATGAAAATTCACCTACCGTGTCCCTTAAGTCATCACCACCAATAGAAGAAGGAATTAGAGATCCCAACTCTTTACCAAATATATCCCCAGATGAAGAAGATAAGGCTAGTATTGCGCATAGAACTCGAAATAAAACTAAAATGTTTCGTTAGTAAAGTTTCGAATTATGAATTCAAAACTTTCTATAAGGGGAGGAGTGTAATATTGTGTAATATCGTGTAATATATTATAATATATATATATATATATATTGCATATACATTTTATTCATATAATTCATATTTCTTGTTAAAAGTAAGAAAAACCTAACTTGTAATTTAGAATTTGTTATCAATGGTTAAACATTCTTACTATCGTTATCAGAGTCCAAAGTAGGGATGGTGGTTCTTTTCCACATCCCAGTTGCATCATCCTTACCTTGATTGTGTAATTGTTACGACAATGTTATCTTATAATTTTATGTATATAAATACATAGGTCTGTAATTGACAGACAGACAGATTATTATTTTCATCGGTGTAACCGATAAGCTGTCTCATTTATTCTTCATTAAAGTCTGTTTTAATTGTCTACGCTCGTCTATTACATTTTTCCATAGTTAGGTTTAACCCTATCTACCAACTACATCTCCGAAGATTTCCTGGTCCTGATTCCTATATTCTATCTTAAGCTATAAATTCTACTAGAACTTCAAGAAGATCTTCACTTCACAAAACACTACTTCTTTTAATTCTGATTTATATTATAATTAATCATTTTTAATTATAGAAGGAATCGACCAGATACTACATCTATTTTTCCCGTGCCCACAAAACACATAATCCGCATTATCTGCAGATATATCATAAAGGATAGTCAAGTTCATATTAAAGTGTTTCACATTCGGTTACATGTCATCACTTTCCATCAGTTCTAATCAGCACTTTATATTCACTAGCCTGATCATCCTGAAAGTTTTACAATTCTCAAGGAGTTTCTCTTTTATTTTGTAATGAACGTGCTGCTTCCATATAAGCCTACTCCCCGCATCTCCTGCGGAGTAATCATTTAGAATATTTAGATCATAGCCACATGCTGTGCTAACATAAGCTAATATGTATTTCTGAGTTTCAATTCCATATATAAAACGAAGTCCCAAAGGAACTAGAAAGGAGGCACTTTTAAAATTGTATAAAACAATGGCGGTTCCAACACTACTATATGGATTAAAACATTGGATCTTAACCAAAAAACCAGGAACGAAGAACAGACTCGTCAGAAATGAGGTTTCCGAGGAGTATAGCTGGCTATACAATAATGGATCAAAGGCGAAGTGAGGATATACGAAGAGAACTGAATATATTAAAACTATTAGATAGAATTACACAATACAGAATTGAATGGATGGACCACATCAATAGAATGGATAACTATAGAATTCCGAAACAGATTCTTCATTACAAACAACTAGGACGAAGAAATGTTGGAAGACCCAGTAAAAGATGGATAGATCAATTCTAACATGAGATCGCAACAGGCCAGCAGGTCTAATCCTTGATGCTGCTGCTGACGATGATGATGGATTACATATATTGCACTTTCCATGCTTTATGTTTGAAGAAAATGAATACCGTATGTTATGCGGATGACATAATATTATTATTTAGTGATTCTGAAAAAATAATATCTAATGGCTGTTGTGTAAATTTATGAATTAATGAATATCATATGGATGCTAAACATGGACTTTTACTTTAAAGGAGAAGAAAAGGTTACGAGTGTTTGAGAATAAAGTTTTTAGAAAAATTATTTGGACCAAAGAGAGATGAACATATAAGTGAATGGAGAAGGCTTCATAATAGCGAGCTATATGATCTTTATGGGAAACCAGATATAAGATGAGTTAGGACTCGTAGACGTTGAGGGCAAAACATACGATAGAGGTAAAGCGCACAGTAGGCAAGCCAAGAATAATTTGAGGGAAATATATTATACAGCGGGTGATTGGAAAATTTTAATTCAAAATATGAATGTATGGAGAGCTTATGTCCGTGCAGCCTTGAGTATATGGGTTCGATAGTGACACATAGTTAATGCGAAAAATACAATATGAAAATTTCAATTAAAAATTCAAAGACTTTAGTGGATCGAAATAACCACGACGATGTTAATTAGAAATTTAAGGGGAAAAGTATACATCAGACTATGAATTAAGGCAAGAAACTCTAAAGCGATAAGAGTTTACAGTCAGAGGAAACTAAACAAACGGACAAAGCAACAAATATTGCGGGATCAATGAACGATGTAATTTGGAAGGATAAATATAAGAAAATAAACTAAAGTAGGAATTTATAAATCTGTAGAACGATCTCTCCTCACTTATGCTTCTGAAACAAGGAAAGAAACATTCAAAACAAAATAAATGTTGGAAACAAAGATATTATGAGACATAGAAACATAATGAAGAAAATAAATATGATAGAATAAAAATGAATACATTCGGAAAAATTGTGACATCCAATAAAAAAATGAATGGGTATTAAAAAGAAGGCAGGAATTTAATAACCTAAAATTAAGCCATATACTGCCAAATTATACTTTTGAAATTCATAAAAGGTTAAAGCAAGGTGATGCACTATCTCATCTTCTTTAAATTTTGTATGAAGTATTATTAGGCGATAGCCAGAAGATACTAAGAGCCAACACGCATAATCCATTGAGTAAACACTAAGAAATTGTAAGTAAACATTAATAACTAAATATATGACCACACAGAGAAAAAAATGTTTAGTGGAAATGGATAGCTAATGATTAATGAAGGAAATTTTGAAGTAGTAGCTGAATTCAAATACCTAGGAACGATAATTACAAACAGGAATTAGGAACAGAAAAAAAAAATTAAAAGAACTCTTGACATCCCAGTTTCTCTTAAAAAACAGTAAAACTATAAGTATATAAAACTGTTATTATCACAGTTTTATATATATATATATATATATATATATATATGCAAAGCGGTGGACTTTTACTTTAAGGGGGGAGAAAATATTATGAATATTTGAGAATAAAGTTCTTAGGAAAAGTTTTGAACCAAAGAGAGACGAATAGACAGGCGAATAGAGAAAACTACAAAACAGTGAGCTATTTGATTGATCTTTTTGAGAAACAAGATGTAGTAAAACCAATTAAGTCTCGTAGACTGCGATGGTCAGGACATAGGACATGAATGATGAATGAAAGAGGGACCATGGAAACTTCTTGTAGGAAAGTAAAGTAAAGTCAAGTAAAGTGATCACATTACAGGCCTCAGCAGGCCCTTGGGGTAGTAAGATGTTAAGAATCCCACTTTTCTGGACAATTGGCACTTGATATCAGCCGGGTTGTCAGCCCTGCGTAACGGCCGCCTTTACCCCAGAACAAGCGTCTGGTACTCATTTTAGTTAGAGGCTGAGTCGACCCCAGGGTCATAGTGCCCAGAAGGTTTGGGTCAGTTTAAAAATCCTGGCCCCACCGGGACTTACACCCTCGACCTTCCGGCTTGTAGCGCACTACATTACGGCGTGCAACCAGAGGAAAAACACCCACAAGATAGGACAAGAATGAAGTGGGAGAATAACTATAAAGTTGATTTGAGGGCGGTCAATTATATAGGTGATGATTGGAAAACATTGACTCGGGATAGGGAGGATATGGAGAGCTTATGTCCACTCAGTCATGAACTTCCGGATTCGATAATGCTAGAGCGTTATTTATACTACCTATTTACGTAACGTGGGAACCTCAATATGTGCCTAAGAGGTATTTTTTATATAGAGGCAAGGCACAGAGGTAGTTATAAGAACTTGTATTTAGGCCAGTGATTGAGCAGCACAGTGTACCCGAGCAGATTGTTTAATATTGAAGCAGTTGTGTCAATCAGTGACTTGTGTACAAACACGTCATGAGTATGGACTCAGACGTCGTGACCTCTAACACGACGGAGCTAGATTATTGTCTCCGTTAATCAAATTGAGAACCGGGTCAGCAGACGTCTTGTATTCTTCTTACTCCATTCTGCATGCATCAAGAGGGACTTGCTTGTTTAGATTATCTTCAGTACTACGGAATTACAAACAAACTTGATATTTGTGTTGTTTTCCTTGGAGGGTTAAATGAGTCAATAATAGTATACCCCTTGACTTATCTAAACAAACTCCAAGAGCGTTGTTACTTACCGACAGACCTACTACTGTGTAAAGCTTGAATTATGTTCTCTCCATATAATCCTACAATCTCTGTTATACATTGGATACGACCGGATTGTTTCTTTTTATCGATTTTACATGTTTTTATTCACTAAGCAAATTTTACAGAGGATGAGGTCAAGATCAAATGAAGAAAATGACTACTGAGGAGGAGTATTTATTTATTTTATATTTAATTTATAAACAGATTTACAGTGTAATAAAAAATCTTCCAGTGCCAAAAGCTTTCAAATTATCTTCTTTCTCCGCTCTTCTCCATCTTCCCATTCAAATTCTTCTAGATCTAGCTCCCTCATGTCTCTTCTTACATCATACATCAATTTAATCTACGCCGACCTATCTATTCTTTCTCATGTGGAATCCATTCCAAAGCTTGTCTGGGTCATTTTGTCTCTGGCATTCTAGTATTTACATGACCATATCATTCTAGTTGTCTCTATCTCACAAAATCTAATATTGAATTTTAGACTTCCATTTGCTGTGTGGTGATTGTATTTCTGATTTTTTCCAATTTAGAATGTCTAGTTGAGCGTCTGAAACAATCCATTTCAATAGACATAGGCTTTAAACTCAAATTTTTATCCAACTGTCAAATTTCTGCACCGTATGTTAGCGTGTATCGAATTATAGCTTTATAAATTAGAAACTTGGTATCTATTCGTATGTTCTTATCCCACAAAACTCCGTCTAACATTGTTATTACCGATTTGCCTTTTAGAACTCCATATTTTATGTAATTTTCTTTGGTACATTTTGAGTTAATTTTGATCCCCAGATAATTACATTCTTCAGATCCTTTAATACTTCCCATTCCATCCTCCAAAACTAAATCTTTCTTTTCATCACCACATTTTTTAAAACTTTTATTTCATTTACTTATTTTACCTGTTGGAGTTAAAAGCATAAGGTATTCTCTTCCACTTCACCAGGGTTAAAATTATACATGTAATAACAATAATGAACTATCTACATGTTCATTAAAGATACATAATAGATATAGACTACACAATATAAAGTTTACAAGGGAGGGAAAAAATAATAATAATAATAATAATAATAACCTATAATTAGATTAAGTAATTAATTTGGCAAAGAAAGTTTGAAATATAAATGACTAATAAAAGTATACATGGAACACGGTTATACATTATATTGTCTAAGGAAATATGAAGTAAGTTTCTTTTTAAACTGTTTTTGAGTCGGGCAGTCCTTGATATACGAGGGGAGGAAATTCCAGAGTCGGGTGGCTGAAACAAAGAATGATGAGAAATAGTGATATATTCGATATAGGGGAAAAGCTAGAGTTAAATGTTCTCTTGATAGTGTTTAAGTTATGATGGGAGGATAGCGAATGAAAGCGAGTAGAAATATAAAGGGGTGATGAGGTGGACAAAGTCTTGTATAAGAAGCAGAGGCAATGTATCTTTCACCTGCTTTCCAATGGGAGCCATGACAACTTTTCAAATACTAGAGTTATGTGGTCTGATTTAGGGAGGTATTGGTTATGGATCACACCGGGGTTTTTCGGGTTTTCTCAGTGCTCTCCCGACTTTCATACTTGATTCATTCGAAAACCTGAAAAATGCACAACATTTTCGAAAATGGCCCAAAAAGCGACATTTTTCTAGCAAGTATAATCATACAACACTGTCTACTCTTCTTTGCTCCCCTACATGCCATTTTTTATCTCCATTAATTTATTTCATATCACCTTTCACCTCATCTCATGTTAGGTAAAAAAATAGTCAAGGTTTAGTACACCATAGGAGCTTAAAATATGTGGTTGTGGTGAAGTAATGTAACCATGTACTTTCTCATGATTCCGAGCCTGTATGTTAACTTACGGCACAATAGGGCCAAAGGGAGGGTTGTGGTCACTCCTTAAGTTATTGGGCTCATCCAAATATAGGCGGTATATGTCATATGTGGTGTCGAACCAGGAACGCCATAATAGACTACATACCACCATAAAGTAAATTTCATCTCATTCATTCCTTAACGTAAAGAAAGGTAATACAATGAACCAAAAATTAAGATTGCCGTGTTGGGGCCTTAAAACCCGAATCCATCTTTACTAATCCAATCTAAGTGAAATAAATCTTTTAAGAATGGAATGTCTCGGGTAAAATCTCTGTATACACTTTTATTTTTATTTTCATTATAAAATTGAACCTAGTTTCCTATACGTGGGCACTGATCTCTTGTATTTTAGTTAGAATCCCAGAATAACAGTCCATTCATATCAGTCTTCTTCCTCTTCCCAAAGCCTTTAGATCTTCTCCACACAGTTCAATCATTTCAATCCGGGTTCGATCCCCGGTCGGGACGGTTTTTCTGGGTTAGGTTTTTATCGAGGTTTTTCCTCACCTGTAAGACAAATGTCAGGAAAACTTTAAGGCCCAAACGGTCCCCGAAATCATATGGCCATCGCAATCATCATTATTTATATTCATCTTAGGTTAAGCTTACGATTAGGGACTCTCCTGGCGCACCATTATCATCATCATCGCCCATCATATCATCGGAGCAACGTAACCCCGCCTTCCAGGCGCTCCAACCTCAGAAATGGGTAACAAGTACGCCATGCCAGGAGAGAAACCAGGAATATCGAACGACAAATCTGGGGCATTTGAAAAAAAAAATATATTAAATACCCCGATTTCCTTTGAGGGTTAACTCATTTAGAATCTGATCTCATGTGTTGAGTTAATCAACTTACTATCCCATGTTTTCAATAGATTAAACTCCTTGAAAAGATTTTAAGTTAAATTAAACTAATAACCTCCGATTGAGGGTCTT
The DNA here is from genome assembly GCA_030220185.1 of Diploptera punctata. Lineage (NCBI taxonomy): Eukaryota > Metazoa > Arthropoda > Insecta > Blattodea > Blaberidae > Diploptera > Diploptera punctata. The sequence goes on from JASPKZ010000009.1 coordinate 1,122,798, forward strand.
TCCACTTTTCAGCGGTTGCCCTTTTACCAGCCGGCTGCTGGCCCTTCACATCCACATGTGTCAATCACAGAGGTAGATGATCAACAGCCAGTGTAGGGGTGACATGTGGTTAGCATGTCGAGTCCCCCAGCCGTTATAGCTGATTCCTCAACCTGGAGCCGCTACTTATTGTAGCTACCCAATTGCCTCACGATGCTGGGTGGGCACCGGTCCCATACTGGCCGAAATACCATGAGAAAATTTCTTCCCCCATGGAGGCTCGAACCAACGCAAGTCCCGTAGCTCTGCGCCAAGGCTTTCTACCTTAACCGCTCGGCTACGGCGCGGGACTAATAACCTTCAAAGTTATAAATAGAGGAGCTTCTTTAAGTCGTGATCGCAGGGTCCGAAACCACAGCGGTGAACTTATAACGAATTTAAAACTGTGTTTTATTACATTTCAATTATCAATTCGGAATAGGCTATTCATAATCTTGAGTTAGAACCTTATATGCTTAATCATGAGCTTAAATTTAAAGTTAAGTCTCCAGTAGGACTATAAAAATCGGGTTTTATGAATAACATCATTATGTGCAATTTTTCTTAAGTTGCTAGTTATTGTATTTTTATGAGAATACAAAAATAATTTTCGAGATAAAACTGCTGTATCAGGGAAATTCTATTTTAAAAGCTTACTACATACATTTTTTTCCCATCCTTCCAATGTTTATCGTTTATAATTTAAAGTGATCTTAAAGCGTAGTAGAGGAGACAAGTGCTGTGAAAGAGATAAGAGAATGGATTTAAAACACCGATGACGCTCAAAATGATACACGATGCAACAAATGCTCCCTCATCCCTTTATCTGAGAACACTGTATCCTTTGCTACAGTCCTTTCAGAAGCTCTTAAGTATCTCCTTCCAGAAAATATGAATTACTGCAGGCTTCCAGTAAGGCTCTTGTAGTAAGACCTGTCTTGTAGCTTTTACTGCTAATAAAACATTCTAAATGTGATATCAAGAAAAAATTGTAGTTTTAGAATCAATTTCTTAATATTTAAAGCGATAATATCCTACAACCCTTAAAGGGCAATATCAAATTTTTCACACTGCAGTAATGGTACCGTACTTCAAAATTAATATTAATTATGTGGTTCTGAGAAATTTATTTTGGCTACTAATAAATGTCCAAATAATAGAAGTTGCGACAGCAGAGATTACTAGCAGAAGACATTCATAACTAACAAAACTCACTGGCACTATCAAACTGGATATTTTTCTCCGAGCAGATATAAGGTATCCATCTATTCCTATCCTTACGTTTTCAATCATCATCATGAATACTCTGAAATTATCCCCTTCTGGAGATACGGATAGGGAATTATTTTATCTCCGAAAAGACTTATGCCAGTGGCACCCATACCCGAAGATAGCTGATTGATAGATGGTTGTATTTTTACAGTAGAAGATCGACAACAGGCCTGCGAAGATTTTGCGGCTTGATATATTTTAATGCAAATAAGTCAAATAAAATACCCTGATAACAGAACTCTTACTAGCTTTTGCGTACCACGTACATATTTTGCTGAATTCTATATTTAACACAAAATATGAGAGAGCCTAAAGGCCAAGGTCTTTTGTCAACAAAATGGAAGGGATGATTTCTATGTCTTGCCATTTATTAATTTGGGTCCACCAGTTGTATGCACTATGTACGTACTGTGTTAAAATGTATATAAACATCTAAAATACAATGCAATTTTATAATATAGTCATTGATTTTATTCATACCACGCAGTTTGTCATTGTGTTTAACTGAGGGCTGGTTCATCCTACGATCCTTTCATCGTTACATTACACAGTTTCCGGCTAAAACTCCGGAAGAAATAAGTCGCAATAAGATAGCATCTTTAGACTAAATATTCCTTTTAGTCTAGATTTTCATTTCGATGTGTCCGGCATGGATAACTCTTCTGGTACCAATACTACCAGGGCATAGGTCGCGGGGTCATTTAAGCACGCAAATCTCTCCACCACGAACATGGTAAAGTTGCCATCGGACGGCGATGACTTCCATAGAAAGCTGTAGCTTGCTTGACAGGAAACAAAATGAAACGTTAAAATGTTTTTTTCCTTGATTGTACATCTCTCAGAACTCGGATCGGTATGCCCTCTGCCTCTCTTCTTTTTCCACCAATCAATGTCGAAACCTGTATCGCTTGCACTGTAGCTGATATCACCAACTAATTAATAACCAATAACAACATTAATGATGTAATTGAACGGCTTCCAAGGTTACGAAACTAAATCACGTGATCACGAGTATAGCAGGATTTTAATATCATAATAAATATGGAAGTTAAAGTTAATAATTTTATACTTTAAAATTATTTTAATATTTAAATATAACTTAAATAATCAAAAAATCTAAATAATTCATTGTTGAATAAAAATGTCTCAGTAACAATTAGAGAAATGGTATTACATAACAGGCTTTCTTAATAACGCTTTTAAAATTGTTTTAAGTCATTGTTGTCAGAATTATAAAGGTTTCTGTTATAATTGTAATAAGAACACCTGGTTAACTTCATATTTTTAAATAAAAGTATACTAAACTCTGATTGGAAGTTGAAACAATTAACTTTTTGTATTTAACAAATCAAATTTAAACATTATATTAACCACTAGAATTTAAATATAAAATCATGTGATGTAATAATGTTCTTTAAAATTATTAAAAGAATTACATAGTCATTCAGCATACAACTTTCATCAAGGATAGAAGCAATAACAGCTCTCCTGATAAAATGTGATATTTAATACAAGAAGAATAGTTGATTCAAGAAAAGAAAAGAAAATAATTTAATTTTAATTGACGGTGAAGAATAATACCTCCTCTATTTACTTGATCTGCTGGGAAATTAAATAATAAATAAATTTACAATTATTTCTACAAGAAACAGTTGTCAGTGATTGTGAAGTGTTTTCCTATCCTATGTACCAACTTCCGACCCTAAGAATAGAATCCAGCTCTACCGAAAATAGAACCCAACCTGAACCAGTAATTCTTTTTTATTTTTGGACACCAATCCTTCTTCAAAATGTTACTATAACATCGGACATGAAGAGAGTTAGCTGCTTCAAAACATCGCAACAACGTGGGAAAAAGAATTACTTCTTCACGAGGAAACCCTGCTGACGTGTAGGGGAATAGTGTGTTATTGAATAGCACACGCCAGGAAGACTGCATTTCGTGTGCTGCAAAGCTGTAATATCCAGGACCGACAGCATATGTATATAGCGGGACAACCAAGTCTACGGTTCTTAATCTCAAAATACCAAGTTAAGGCCACTGTACCATTTGTACAAATTTTAATCAAGAATTCTAGTACTCTGTAGTACCCTATGAATAAAAAAAATATTTCTGAGATGAAATCGACATGAAGCACTTTTCCTGGTTTTATCATGCAACAGTAGACAACGGCTTGATTTTTACACGCTTTATATTAGCTTCACCTGTATCTGTCTATGTAACCGAATCTTTCAACACGATTTTCACCCACTTAAAAACATTGTATCGACTTGAAACGTTGTATACTTGTAAAGGACCTATGACAATACAATAATTATAATAGATATTTAATCATATGCTTGGAAATAACTAATTTTCTTTGACTGTTTATGTACATAGTAAGGTAGGGAACAAGCCAGTAATTCCGAAAGAAAAACTAATCAAAGTTTACATTGTTAATCTTAAAGAATATCATTAACTTAATTATTGTTATTTTTCAGAAGACCACATCTATTATTATGAAAAAAAAATTCAAACGACAAATTTTCCCAGAATATAAAAATGATCAGTGAATATTGCAATAGTCTACTTAACAAAATAGAATAACATATTCATGCTATGTTTGAGGTCGTGAGTGTAATAGGAAATGAATAACAGCTTAATAAATGTTTTCGTCGCAGGAGGTGTAAGATTAAATTGCGTTCGTTGTGTCTCCATCAACTTTCGATTACATTTATCTTGTTCAAGCTGATTGGAATAAATAATAATAATTGCTAGATAATTATTGCAAACGTTCTTTGTATGCTAATGTCTTCATCAGAACAATATACCTGGACGTACTGTAATAACATTTTAAATCTAAATGAGGATTTAAAATTACATATAAGTGTTGTAATCCTTACCTAATAATTAATATACTGATATTGAAGGAAATAAACTTCTGAAGGTACAAACTAATGTTAACAATAATATATATATATATATATATATATATATAAACCCGCCAAGTCCCGCGCCGTAGCCGAGTGGTTAAGGTAGGAAGCCTTGGCGCAGAGCTACGGGACTTGCGCTGGTTCACTTCCATGGGGGAAGAAATTTTCTCATGGTATTTCGGCCAGTATGGGACCGGTGCCCACCCAGCATCGTGATGCATTTGGGTAGCTACAATAAGTAGCGGCTCCAGGTTGAGGAAACCAGCTATAACGGCTGGGGGAATCGACATGCTGACCACATGTCACCCCTGCACTGGCTGATGATCATCTACTCTGTGATTGACACATGTGGATGTGAGGGGCCAGCAGCCGGCTGGTAGGCTAAGGGCCTTCTAGGCCTGTCGCGCCAGGAGAAAAAATAAACCCGCCAAAGCCTGTCCCAAGCCAGGTTAGAAAAGGGTGAGGGGGAGCAGTAACAACCTCGTTAAAAAACCAGGGTTCAGTACGCCCGACTGATAGTACCGTGTGAGGGTCCCTTATCTAGGGTATATACAGATAACTGCTGCCTTTCAGTTCGTCATTGGTTTGACAAAGGCTAGAGGAAGAAAACTTTGACCAAAAATTAACTGGTCCTCCAGGTTGGGGGTTGATGCATCAGGCCAGCTCCTTGTTCGTCACAAAAAACATAACAATGCTAAAAACCTAAAGATTTAAAGCCGGACGGAAATATATATATATATATATATATATATATATATATATATATATATAATTCTACAGGGAAGTGAATTTATTTCAATTATATACAGAGTGAAACTAATATAAGTGCGCATATTTTAAGTGTGAATTCCTTCTGGTCGAAACTATAATCAAAATGTCATATATTTTGGCAAATGTACAGTTTTCTCAGAAAAAAATGTTTTCGTAAAGAAATGTATGGGTTCATTTATTTGTGAGTTTCATACAGAAGACTAGAAGTGGAACTTATTTTTCCTTTAATGTTGCTTAATAAAATACATAATTTGCCCCTAAAAGAGACCTTAGAGTGAAAAAATAATGACGGTTTAAAATCTCTGCTTGTCGGCAAAGCAGTTTCTCACGCCCTTTTCTAGTGTGAAAGTGTCCACTTTTTATTACCCAACATCGACTAATCAGGCAAATACATCTTGCCGCCAAAATGGCTAGGGTTAAAGATCCACAACTCCACTCCAAATTGATAACCACGAAGGAATTAAGCTTCCAAGAAAGTCCTGTACACTTCAGAATGCAGCACACTGGACGGTACTCGTCTCCCTTGCCACTATGTAGTTGTATATATCACTGAATCAGTTGTGATTGTTGACTTAATAGTGAAATGGAGACCGGTGGAGCAAGTTGGAAGTTACTGGTGACAAGTGAATTTGCCAGAGTGTAGAAAGGAACTTATAAATAATACTGCGATAGACTTAAAGAAAAATGATCATATGTGATTATTGAGAACCAAATATAGAAGATTGGAAATTTTTACTTAAACTAGTGCTGTTGTTATTTAAACAAATAGCCGTCACGGTGGACGCGTGGCAAGCGCGCGCGGCTGCCCTGACTTGGATCCCAGGTTCAACTACTGGGAGTTCCAGAGGAGTTATGGTGGTGAGCCACACCGGGATTTTCGTGTTTTTTTCTCGGGGTTGTCCCGTTTCCCGAATATCATCCCACCAACACTCTCCATTTCCCTTTCCCTCCTCTTTATGTCATTTCATTTCTCATTCATTCATTTCATATCACTCTTAATCTCATCTCATCTCATGTTAGGGAAAAATATATTTTTGCAATCTACAGGTGTTGAACATGTGTGGTTGCAAGGATCCAGGGTTCTGTCTCATGATTCCGAGCCTGAGTAATAGAAAAAATAGTATGAACCAAAAGGAGGGTTACAGTCCCTCCTCTCGGCCACGTGCCCAAACCAAAAATGTCACAATGGGTTATGGAAGTATAACATAGTGGGTCACACCTGGAAGACGACCTACAACTTACATAAAACTCAAGAGTGGATTTTAATCCACTTATCTCCAACTGGGATAGCGACAGGTCGCGGTGCCCAGGACAGTCTACCATCTCAGTCTGAATAAAGAACTGAAGAACTAAATAAATTTACCCGTCTCTACTATTCTAATATTAGTAAACGAATTGGGTAAGGTATATTAACTTTTTTCTAGTTAAATTTAATCTTTTAGCGATTGAATTAATATATACTCATAGTTTATTTGTACATTTATTATAATTTTATGAATACTATAGTGCAGAAAAGTTTTAATATAAAGGGTGTCCAGCAGTCGGGAAAATCTTGAAAACCGGGAATAAGTCGGGAATTTTAAAGCAACCGGAAACAAACCGGGAAATTCGTTAGGATATGTGCATCTGACTTGTATTCAAATAATAGGAATCACAATCTTTTTTTTTTCGTTTATACTAGTTTTTCCTTATTGTTTTACCTTTTTCTTTGTTTGTTTTGCCTGTTTACTAACTTTCTTTAATTCTCACATAGACACAAGGACAGGACACACACACCCAGACCCAAGGTGGAGATTTAAAATCCCCTACCCCGCCAGGAATCGAACCCGGGTCGCCGGAGTGGAAGGTAGGGACTACCGACTACGCCACGACGACGGACAATTAAAACAAATTCTAAAAATGTTTACTGATATTGGAATACTTCTTAGAAGCGTTTATGAAACTACAGCATACGTTTGGCGGAGTCAAGCTGCAGCCGCTGAAGAAATGCAGTCATTTTACAACAAGATATCGTGTTACAGAACAATACTTGAGTACACACATTTATAAATTAAATGTTTTCATTACTTAAACATATTTAAAAAAGATTTTTCCAAAATTAGTTTTATTAGAATTAATTTCATGTAACACTAAAAAACTAGGGAATAATTTTTTGATGTCATGAAAAAACCGGGAAATAGTCGGGAATTTGATATTTGTAAATTACTTGCACTCTGGTATATAAGTTATTCTTCCTTTGCAAACACACGACCTGAAGATGCTAACGGAATTTCTTTTTTTTTTATTGAGGTATTTTTTAATTTATCTAAACACTTTGTAAATGAGGTTATTAGAGATCCTTAGGTTGTAATTGACATTATTTACATCAACTTACTAAATGCATTCTCTCTATACTTAAATATATTTAAATAACTTACTGATAGTCCATTCATGCAGAGACTGAAGTTCTATCTTACCTGCAATAAAAATAAAATGAAATAAGATTTACATAAATTAAAATTGTAAAGTATTAGATCAAACGAACTAGGTTTAGTCTGTAAAGAACTGCAATGAATTTTTTCAGAACGTTCCGATTCTTTTTACCTCAAATCATATCTCCACCTCTCTCAAATAGAATCCCATACCTTAGGAAAGCAGAGCCTGCTGGCATTAGAACAACGTAGGTCAACATGATTTTTGTCTCATGAGTATCAATAGTTGTACTTAATGCAGCTTTTTTTTATCGTGTTTTCAAATATATATTCGGAATTTCTCCATCACCCACAGTTTTCTTTTATTTTAATTTCAATTAATGCATTTAAATAATTATTTTTAATAAACCTTTTTTTTCGTCCATTAGTCCATTGTAAAATAGAACGGGGAAGAGTTTCATCAGGCGATTTCAGCTATGGAAAAGAGATATCAAAGCAAATGGAATCCTAATATGCTGGCCGATTATTTTTGGACCATCAAGTGGGATGCTCCACAGGCGAAATATAGCAGAAAATCGTCATTTCTTACTTTCTAGGTGAGTCCGAATGTTGGAATATTGTATAGTTACGAATGTAGAAAATATTTAAGTGCTTGAAATTATAAAAACCTGTCTCTCGGAAACCTTGCGCGATGGAGAAAAACCGATACCATATTTGAATTTAGGAGAAAACATACTATCAGAATCACATATGTTTCTTTCTGAGACAAAAAAAAAGTTACTTTTTTGTTGCTCAGTATAATTAACATAATTTCTGATAGCTTTACTGTTGTGTCATTCTTAGAGTCCGGACGTTAGGCACTTAAAAAGTTCAAAATAGGCAGGCAAAAAGGCACTAAAAATCATTAATATAGGCACTAAAATCAAAATAGGCTCTTACAAAGAAATGGACTACAACATAAATTTTTACAGCCTTACGTAAAGAATATAAATATATCCTATCAATAGTATACGAAGATACCAGAGATGATTTTGGAACTTGTTTTGCCTTTTTACAAAGAGAATACTTATGTTTTGCAGTGTTCGTGCTGCGAAACATGACACTTCTTCGCGCAAATCCCTGAAATTTTACACACTTTGCAAAACAATATTGAATCGTCACTTGATAATATTTCCGCACCAAATTCACGAAATTGGTCAGTTTCTCTTTTACTGTTTTAGTGTTGTCCATTCTTTAGGCATCGTGAAACAACTCTTCTAAAGGAAAAAAGAACCACATGCACTTGTCGCACCACTTTATCTTTGAAGCACCTGTTTGTTAACGAGGACTACAGACTGAATTCAGTGTTGTCAACATCAAAAATTATATTGTCAGTCAATTAAAGGTTTCTATGCAATGTTATGTCTAATGAAGTTTATCCATTTCAATTAATTCAATTGAAATACTAAGTTAATTTGGAGAAAAAATTACAAATAGTCATTTATAGGCATTATAAGATAAAATAGGCATTTATAGGCAAAATTAACTTCATGGAAGACAACTTTAGGGTCATCGGTATGAACTTAATAAATGACTGTAGGCATTTTCCCTAACATCCGCTCTCTAGTCATTCTTTATCATAAAATCTTAAGTTACTCAATAAATTACAAATTAATATTTATAACTACTATAATATTCAGAACAATACTTTTTATTTATAAACGCACTCTTATGTTAGTGTTTAATATTAGTTAAGTTTTTAATTATAATGTTTAAATGCATTTTGCACATATATTTCTTCACTGATTGAGTGGAAGATAAGACCAATGTAGTTTTAACCCTTTCAGTTTAAATGCATTATTATTATTATTATTATTATTAATATTATTATTATTATTATTATTATTATTATTATTATTATTATTATTATTATTATTATTATTGTATTTACTAAATGTATACATTTTTTAGGTTCACTTTAAATATAGTATGTAATGTGCGTGAATCAACTGATGGTTACTGAATAATCTGAAATTATTATATCACCGTGAGGGGTTGCTGATCCCCCATCGGGCGCCTCCCCAAGTGGTGGATAGGGGAATGCCTCCTAAATATAGGTGGTACCGGGGAAATGAAATACCCGGGGTGAACCAAAATCAGCATAGCGTCTGTTCCAGATTGGACGGCTATAATGGGCAGGTAGAGCTCAGAGCCGAAGAGAAGGCAATCTACCTAAGGGAAGGCACGCTAAAAACAAAGCTGAAGCAAGTTGGGAGGCTGTAAGGTGGCAATCCCACCACCCAACTATATCTGCGCAGCCCTTGTAAGGCGGCCAGATGAATTTTCTATTACTAAAAAGCGAAGGAGAAAGCCGGACGGAAACACTGATGATGGACCAGGCAAAATACAGACTGCGGAAATGCTGTTTTTACGTAATGTGAAAGGATGCACAAGAGCGGATAGAATAAGGAATGAAACTGTACGAGAAGAATTAAATATATATAAAATTGAAGTAAAAATCAGCGAAAATAATAAGAAATGGACAGAACACTTAATGAGAATGAACAACGAAAGAATACCAAAAAGAACCTTCCTGTAAAATCCCAGAGGAACGAGAGATGTTGGCCGACCACGTAGAAGATGGACTCCACTTTTAACTTCGCCGGAACAGGCTGCATAGCCTAAACCTTGTAGTAGAAGGAGGAGAAGACTATTTATTATTATTATTATTATTATTATTATTATTATTATTGTGTTGTTATTATTAATAATATTATTATATGAAAATGTAAAATAATTGGTGTATTAAACTCAATATAATGGAAGAAGTATAGCTTAAATTGAACAAACAAATGAATGTGTAAATCCTTGTTGAAAGTATTATGGTGTGTTATGTGGAGACGTATATTGGACAGGTTATATGCAAACAAATAAATTCGGAAATGGATTTATGGCATAGAGAAGCAAATAAATAAAGAAGTAAAACTAAAATGACATGGAAATTAAAAGAAAAATAATATAAATAATTATACTCGACAATATAATTGACTATTGGCAACGATCAGTAAGGATATCTACGAGAGAAAAACATTTGAAGTAATGTTATCAGAGGAAAGATTAAAGTGCAACCATCCTTAATAGAAACTACGAAGACAACACAAATGTTTTAGTATGAATGTGTGCGTCTGTGAATGATGTGCTTGGTTGTGATGTCTCGGAATTGTCCCTGACATTGAGCTGATCACTTTTGAGGTCCTCCATGGCCTTGTGTGGTCAAAAAATGTATGTGTATGATCCAGTTTAAAATCCGTTCCCGATAGGTCTTGCCACTGTAAGGCGGTGACGTGTTTTCACTATTTTCTTTTCATTATTAATTAAAAATTAATGAAATATATTTGACGAGAATGTATGATTAAAATAACTGATAATTTTAAAAGCGAATAGGTAGTGAAGTAAACCATTCATATTGTGGCATTTAAAAAATACCTGTAGGTAAGAGGTTAAACTGATATACAGGGTGGACCGCTCGAATGGACCTAATTTCAATTGCTTGTTACTGGCAAACGGTTGAAGATAGAAACTTAAAACAACGTTCATATTACAGAAAAACTCACCAAGTTTTGATATCCAGATCACCACATCTCTATATGAGCCCCAGCAGTCACTGTGACGATATCAAAGCGATGACAATTTCTTGCCAAGTACGTTGGAGTATGTCTTCTGGAATGTTCTCAATAGCCTCTATGATGCGCTCACGAAGATCACGAAGGTCTTTGACTGGGGTGGTGTAAACTTTATCTTTGACATAGCCCCAGAGAAAGAAATCCAGTGGTGTTAAATCGGGAGATCTCGGGGGCCACGCGATTGGTCCTCCCCTACCAATCCAACGGCCAGGGAAAATGTTTGTCCAAAGGGTCTTGCGAACATTCATTGGACCAGTGGGGGGGAGCACCATCTTGTCTGCTGAAACGATGTTAGGCTGCAGTTGTGCAATGGGGGGGGGAAAGAAGAACTGCTCCATCAGGTCCAGAGATGTGTTACCACGAACAGTTTTCGCGGCGAAGAAAAACGATCCAATGACCTTATTCTGTGACAAACTGCAGCCAAACATTTCATCTTCTGACTATCACGAACAGGCTCTTGAACTAGCGTGAGGATGTACCGATCCCCAGATCCAAACATTATGCCGGTTTACCTTGCCTGGACAAATGGAAAGTGGCTTCGTCCGAGAAGAAAGAAAAATATTGCGTCATGAAGTCAGGATCACGCGCCGAGACGGTCCAGCATCGTAGTGGCGAATTCCACTCGTTTCGGCATGTCATTCGGCTCCAGACGTTGCAACTAACTGCACTTTATATGCGTGCAGTTTGAGGGCGTGGGTGGACAATCCGTTGTAATGTCGATTTGGGGTATTTGCAGTGTCCCGCGAAGCCTCTTCCTTAATGACTTCCGGGGGCGTCGGCGCAAATGCGGCTGGAACATTTGCTAACATTTTCATCGGATGCTCTGCGACCACCACCATGCTTCGTCAACACAGATCCGGGTAGCTAATAATGATAGCACGCCACGTTTTTTTGCTTCTAGCAGTTGAGCAGCACGGTTAAACACCACGCCGGAACTCCCTTTGCACTCTAATGATTGATTTAAACTCCGCATACCACAAAACAGCTTGCGCGGGCATCTGCGGAGGCGCCATTGTCACAACAAAGGGGAAAAAGGTCTAAGAACGAGAAACGTATCTTTGTGCCATCGACCGACAGGATTCGAACAAATGGTGAGTTTTTCTGTACTATGAACGTTGTGTTAAGTTTCTATCTTCAACCGTTTGCCAGTAACAAGCAATTGAAATTAGGTCCATTCGAGCGGTCCACCCTGTATATATGAATGTTTGTTTGTTTGTATGTTTGTTTTTTTTGTTTGTTCGTACTTTATGCGCGCAGCCATACCGTTCATCCGATTGTGATGGGGCTTTTTGCAAAATGTTCAGGAGATTCCCGGGATGAACATAGAACCCTTAAAATAGCCCCATGTAGTGGAAAACGTGAAAAAAGTAGCTCTTTGGATGCTTAAAACAAAATGGCTTAGCCTGCCTAAACCATAACAAATACACGAAATTAATGTACATAGAATTAAATATCTCAAAAAGCTCTACAAAAAAGTTCGCGACAGCATAATTGTGTAAGCATAGCAGCACAACGAATTTTGTCTTTTAGCTCATTCATGCCAAGAAGGTCGAGATAAGTAGATTCCCGGGCAACACCGGGTAATCAATACGGCGAATCTTAAAATAATTACGATATACATTTATAATTATTTTTCATTTTACTTATTCAACTAATCATAAGAAGTACGTTAATTTTCGTCTTTCAGCTGGTTTATGCCAAGAAGATTACGATAAATAGATTCCCGGGCAACGCTGGGTAATCAGCACGGGTATTTAAAAAATATAAATGTATAATTTTTTTTCTTTTATTTATTCAACTAAACATAAAAGTACATTAATTTTCATTTATTTAGGCGTACCAGCGCACGCCGGGTATTAGGTAGTATATATATAGATATATATATATATATATATATATAATGGAGCTACTAAAACACCGAACGAAACATTTACCGACGAAATTAAATTCTTAGTTGAGAAAGGGTGACCACCGGGGGCTGTTCAGATCACGACAGACCAAGCACGCGAGTGGGGTAGGAGTGCGAGCGGGAGGGGACCCTTTTTGGACACAGTTCTCTACATTGCCTATACTTATAAAGAGTGGACGACGGTGCATGAAGCCATATAATTAAGTAAAGTGGGTAGTTTGAGCTGGAGAATGACAAGGGACCGTTAGGTCCGGGAGGATAATGGAAGTACGAAAGTTGCATATAAAATGAAATTAAGTACTGTACACTAGGACTAAATAACGGTTTTGGTGTTTTTTAATAGAAAGGGGGAATCGCGGGTAAGGCCTATGGTACATCCTACCGCTTGGATCAATGATGTGGTAGTGTCCCTGAGCTAGTTAAAGAACCAGACGGCGATTTCCAACCTTAAAGCGGTTTTATTTGTAAGCGGACTCACTTTTTCAAGTGGAGATATCAGTTTGTAATGGATTAACACATTAAATAATTATCGGTTCTTAAATGTTAAGTTTGCTACAACCCGGACTTTATGAACTTCAGATAGCTAATAAACTAACTCAATGGCACAAATGAACTAAGTGGTTCATGGCCACGCGTACATATGCTCTCCATATAATTCTACCCTGAGATAACGTTTCCCAATCATCTCTTCATTAATTTATTTTCCTCAAATCATAGTTAATCTTATTTTCCCACCTCATTCTTGACCCCCATACTACTAAACAGAAAAATGAACTTTTTTATATTAGTCCGTGTTATTTTTTTTCTTTATTCTTTCGGGGAGGCACCCATGTCCTTCTGTTTTCAAAAAAAGCAAGTGTGTAATCAATAGTTAAAATCCCTCTCCCGACATATCGTGTCACTGTAAGGACCGGGTGGCGTGTGGTAAATAAAAGTTCTATAAGTTGAAAGAGTAAACTGCGTTAAGGGATTAAATTATTTTCTGTAAAGTAACTGTTAATCTATGTCGATATGTAGATGAAGTGTATCTAGTTACAGGCGAGATGGGGAAGAGACGATTTATCTCTGATTTCGCTATGAAATAAGCATGCATTGACGAATCTTACTTTATTTAAATATATTGGCTACATATTTTGTGTTAAAGTAATGCTGAGTGAGAAATACTTGATAACATTGAATAGCCCTTGTAGTAACGGCATTTGCAATAATTTTTAATGTGTCAAAATTTTGTATATCATGAATATATATCAAACAATTGTTAAAAGCATAATTAATTATGGAGCAGAACTTTGGCCATTAATAACAAAAACAAATAAGTATCTTTTGGCAACGAAAATTGATTTTAGAGAAAAAAAATACGAACTCAGTTATAAGGGAGAAAATGAAGATTGAAGACTCTATTTTAGATTATATTAAAACTCAGCAATTAAGATGGAACGGACATGTCCAGCGAATGGAAGAAGATCGGCTACCAAAATGTGTTTTGGAATGGAAACCTGAGGGAAGACGAGGCAGAGGAAGACCTAAAACCTCCTGGAGTCAGGGCATGTATTTATACATGAAGGAGAAACATCTACAACCAGCAGATTGGATGGACCGACAAAATCGGCTATTGGGAATCGTTCGATGTCAAAAACATTAATTAACCGATGATCTATCTATCTAAAATTTTGTAGAATTTGTCTTTAACGTCCTCAAGGTCAACAAATTCAATCAGCAATTTTCGAAAATTCTGTTATCAATGACAATGGCATACAATTGCAGTTCCTATTATTACTTACGGATGGACAGTGACAACACAACAATCTACCAGAATTCAAGCTGCTGGAATGAAATTCCTCGGACCAATAAGAGGATATAAAAAAACAGACAAAAAACACAACACAGAAATAATACAGCAACTAAAAGTAGAGCAATTAAACACAACAATAGTGAAATACAGAACAAACTGGAAATAACACTTAGCAAGGATGACTAAGAGCAGAATACCAATAGCAGCATACAATTACTCGCCAAGAGAAAGAAGAAGTTTGGGAAGACCAAAAAAAGATGGAAAGAGCAAGAATTTGGAGCCGGAACAGGCTAGCAAAAAGCCTACACTGTGACGAAGAAGATGAAGGCTGTTATCAATATTTACAGATAGGTTTTCCAGTGTCCTTAATACAATTTGAAGTCTTATCTACTTCAAACCACACTGTTATATTAATATTAATTTATCTGTTTCAAACTCCATTTTAATATCGTTTTTCTAACTCCGTTATTTTATTGTGCATACCTCTAATTTCAAACACCATACTGCTTGTATAAGGAAACTCTGAAACCTGTTTAAGATTGATAATATTTTAAGCAAGTTTTTTTTTTATATATAATCGATATATTAGTACAGTCCACCGCTGTGGTCTCGAGGTTGCATGCTGCCTTGTCACGCAGCGGGCCCGGGCTCGGTTCCTGGTCGGGACAGGCTACTGGGTGAGGTTTCTTCGGGGTTTTTCCTCACCTGTAAGACAAATGTCAGGAAGCGTAGGGCCCAACGGTCCCCGAAAATCACCCGGCCATCATCATCACCCTTATCATTATCATCATCATCATCATCATCATCATTCTTCACCGGTGTGGAAAGCAACGGGAAGCTACCACATATAATTCCCTAGTAAAGCTGCAAAGCATAGCATGAAAATGCTGTGATTGCAGTGAAAGATGTGACCTCGGGAGCAGAATTACTATGGATGGATGTAGTATATTCATTTCATTATTTTCATTTTTTTATGTTCTAATATAAAAGATAGAGTCTGTCTCCTGTATAATTTATCTTCCGTTGAGTATTTTTTATTAAAAGTTTGAGTTTTAATTATCATTACATTATTTATTGTTCTTTTGGGTTTCTTTCCATCTTAAAAAATCCATCGACCGCCCCGGATTGGAACCCGCCCTTCACCAAATATTACGTAATTCATAAACACGAAAGATCTGTAAAAGCTTCTTATCTGTTTGTTTGGAAACAAACGTTAAGCCGGATGCGAAGACCGGAAACTATAAAACTATACAATTTGGAAATGTTGGTATTTTGCAAAAAAAAAAGGTGATACAGCAAAACGGATGTCTTATTCGTTATCAGCACTATCATTACATAAAGATCACTCAGTTTTATTTAATGGAGTATTTATCAGTGTTATATTCTAATGTAACACGTGTTTATCCTGCTGAGTGGAAAAGCCCACATCACCAGAATGCATTGTATGGCGTAATTAATTTTATACCCAACATATTTATGACTGTGTCCACCGCTGTAGTCTCGAGGAAACGTTCTTCTTTGTCCCGCAACGAGCCTGAGTTCGATCTTCGGTCGGGACAAGTTTCCTGACTGAGTTTTTTCGGAATTTTTCCTCACCTGTAAGGCAAATGTTAGGAAACTTTAAGGCCGTCTTCGGTACATCTTCTGTATTTGCAAGACCGTTGTATTGTCCTGACGATACTGACGATGGTACGGAAGAAGGTGCCGAAACTAGTCTAATAAGAAGAAAAATACTCGGTGTGTGATACAATTATACATAAATAAATAATACATCACAGTGTTAATTTCTTAAAAAAGTAATAATTAACTTACGATGTTGCGTTAGGAGTGGTCGGCCGGCACCCTTGTCGTACGTATATATAGGGGTTCATTTCATCGCATCCCTCGACCCAACCCTGCGTTAGACACGAGTTGAGGGTACTTTTTTATAACTCGAAGAGTTAAGGCCTTAGATCCTCGTCTAAACACTCAACCATATTGGATAAAATATTTAAACTTATACTGAGAAAGTAAATTATAATAGTCCAACGTATAATTACTATATAAAGATGTGCTGAATTATTTCAAACTTTATTGAATAAAATATTAACATTTTTCCGTTAAAGCACTGTTGTACCAACCTCAAGGCTATAGAGATGTGGGATGTCCTAGAAGACGATGGGAAGATGAATTCTGAGAGCGGAACAGGCCGCCGGCCTACCATGAAGAAGATGATGATGAAAATATTAAAACTATATAATATACAAATTTAAACGAAAATAACATTATTAATTACATAGAATATATCTCATTTTTTTAACAAAGGAAAATGAATTATCCCAAAACAAGTAATTGCACAAGCTGAACTTAAATGCGTTGTGTACATTCTACAATCATATCAGTTAAATATGGATTTTAGCGAATTCCGAAGGAATAAAGCAAATTAAATTGTTGTAATGAAAATATCTTTGAAAAATATGCAGATCTTCACCGCTCCTATTTAGTAGACGCTGAAAATTATCATTGCCAAAATATGTATAGGGCCTATGTATATATATATATATATATATATATATATAGGTCAAAACATCGGTGGAAAGATCAAGACCATCTTCGCTAGGTTTACCGTACAGGCCACATGGCCTAAAACAAATTTGTTCATGATGATGATGATGATGATGATGATATATATATATATATATATATATATATATAGCCAATATGTGTGCGTGTGCGTTAAAGCAAAATCGGATTAATAGGTGTTGGAGTTCACGTAAATGCGAACATTTAAAAATCACTCTAGCGATCAGAAATTTCAACGTTTCATAACGAAACCCAGTATATGCATTTAAAATAAACGGAGGACATCAGCGAAATCCCACCATTAGAAGTGATAGTTACCAGAAACCCAAAATTAAAAAGTGACTAGTACTACCATGTTTTCGTTTATCGCAATGTATAGTATACAATTTAATTAAACCTTAAATTAGCAATATATCCTATAACATATATGTTTCTAATTTACATAAAGTAATGGAAAATAAATCGGTAGAGCTATTATTTAATTCGTGTCAAATGGTACAATATTATACAAATAGGTAATAAATAACTTACGTTTGTGCATGATTTGTTCTCAATGCGGTCCGACACTTTTAAATATGCTGGCATAAGAAACTGAGTTCATCCAATTTAAAAAAGGTAAATAGATCCCACTACAGGCCATAGGAGACCCTTGGGATAGTAGAAGTCAGGACTCCCACTTTTCTAAAAATTCGGCACTTGAAGTCAGCCAGGTGTCAGGCCTGCGTGACGGCCGCCTTATCCCCAGATCAAGCGTCTGGTACTCATTTCCGTTAGAGGCTGAGTTGACCCAGAGTCATGGTGCCACCATAAGGTTTGTGTCAGTTTAAAAATTTTGACCCCAACGGGACTCGAGCCCTGATCATTCAATTTAATATATATATATATATATATATATATAAGTGTTCTGTATAAGAGCAGATCTTTCTCTGCAAACTCAGCATTCCTTTCCTTAGCCTAGCTTTCCTTTTTTTTATCCGCATACAAACCAATTATTTTAATATTGCCTATCATCTGATGTCTTTTTCTGCCTCTAGCTTTCTTTCCGTTGACTATTCCTTCTAGGACATCCGTAAGCAGGCAGTTTCTTCTTAGCTAGTAGCTAATCCAATTTATTTTCCTCTTCTTTATGAGTTCCACTCTGTCTAGCACATATTTATTTTTTATTGTGTCTGTCCATTTTATACGTTCCATCTTTCTCCATATCCACATCTCAAAAGCTTCCAGCCGCTTTTACTCATTCCGTCGTAATATCCACGTCTCTGCACCATATAATGCTACACTCCACACAGAGCACTTCACTAGCCTCTTCCGTAATTCTTTGCCGAAGGTCCGCAGAAAATGCTTCTCTTCTTCTTAAAATTTTATTTTGCCATTGCTATCCCCCCCTCTCTCTCTCTCTCTCTCTATCTCTCTCTCTCTCTCTCTCTCTCTCTCTCTCTCTCTCTCCCTCTCTCTCTCTCTGTCTACATATATATATATATATATATATATATATATATATATATCGTAAACAAGCAAAATAGGAGCACAAATTCGAATTGCTTAGGAATTTGCTTAGTTCATGCAATTCCTTCGTGACGGACTTCTCTTAGATAAGAGTATAGTACATATTTATTCTTCCAGTGTTCTGTATATAATTGTTTTGTACAAATCCTTCATTTAGTGTTTTATTTCGATTAATAGGTATAATAGATGAAAACATGTAGGTAGGCCTATAAAATCAAGCACTTTAAGATGTTTACCTTACAGTTATATTAGATAATTAATTTACAGCTCTTCAAGGATTTTAATACTCTGAAGACCCTTTTTTACTATCGCAGATTCAGTCTACGGATCAACATTCTTTATAGCTGCAGGGTTCCTGAGATCATATGTCATTATTGGAACAACTTTTTTATCAACATGTTTAATATGACACTTGTTTGTCGATACGGAGGAATGGCCCTACTGCATTGGCTACAGCTATCCAGAAATCTAATAACCATTCAATGCAAATTAGATTAATTAATTTATTTTTTATTATTTTTTGTTTTTATTTATTTATTTATTTAGCCTGGTGGAGTAAAGGCCATGTGACCTTCTCTTCCACTAACCAGGACAAACATATATTACATTAGAATATAACAATTACTATAACTCTAATATTAAATACTAAATGAAGATTTGAGCAATAAGATAATATCTCTTTTATTACGATCTATAATACAACCAGTTAATGATAGTTAAGATTAAGACATAATAGTAATAAAATATATTCAAGTAAGATAAATTAAATTGTTGGTAGACTGTTCCTGTTTAATGTATATAAAAAACAAAGGATAATAATGAGATATAGAAAACTAATTTTACGGTTATATAACATTTAAACAAATGAAAATAGTTGTTAATCGTAATATTATTTTCATAAATAATTTGATTTATTAATTGTTAAAAGAATACTGTCAGTGAGGTGTATAAGTTAGTTTGTTATTAATAATTCTTTAGTTTATTTTTGAAGGATGTTATAGTTTGACAGTCTCTGACATAGGGCGGAAGGGAATTCCATGTTTTGCAAGTGAGACTGTAAAATATAATGAATAATATACAGTGTGACGAGGAGGGATATAGAGGACAATGCGCTGATGGGATCGAGTGTCAAGGTTATGTGTGTCGTATAGTCTAATGAAGCGGCGTGATAAATAATTTGGCGATGATGCTTGAAGTATTTTATAGGGAAGGGATAGGGAATGGACAGTCCTACTATCTCTTAGACGAAGCCACGATAATTGTTCCAGGGACGGTGTAACATGGTCAATACTGTACTCTTCGACCACACCTCTTGGGGTGAGCCTCCTCTCGATAGTTGATGTAATCTAACATAACTAACTAACTCACTGGCACTATCGAACCCGTAGGTTCATGGCCGCGCGGACATAAGCTCTCCATACATCCATATCCTGAGCTAATGTTTTCCAATCATCCCCTCTATAATTTACTCCCCTCAAATCATAGTTAATGTTATTCTCCCACCTCTTCTTGGTCTACCAACTGGACTTTTCCCTCTGGTTTTTCTACAAGAAGCTTCCATGCACCTCTCTCACTCCCCATTTCGACCCACATGTTCTGCCCATCGCAGTTTACGAGAATTAGTTCTTCTTATTATATCTGACTTCCTATAAAGACCATGCAGTCCACTGCTATGTATAGTCTTCTCCATCACCTGTCCGTTCATTTTTCTTTGGTCCAAAAATTTTCCTAAGAACTTTATTCTCAAATACTCATAATCTCCTTTCCTCCCTTAAAATAAGAGTCTATGTTTCGCATCCATATAATATAACTGGTAGAATAATAGTTTTATATATTTTCAGTTTAACGTTTTTTTTAGAGGAGTTGGGATGTCAAGAGTCTCTGTAATGCATAATAGCACGCATTTCGAGAATTGAGCCTATGTTTTATTTCCTCGTACATCTCATTCCTATTTGTGATTATTGTTCCTAGGTATTTGAATTCAGCCACCTCTTCAAAATTTCCCTCATTTGTCATTAGCTGTTCATTTCCATTATATGATGCATTTCTATGTGTAACCATATATTTAGTTTTATTGATATTTACTTCCACTTCTAACATTCCATGTTCCTAGGGATAAGTCCCTATGTTTGAGCCTTTGGCATGGGTTCCCTGATGTAATCTAACATAATAGTTTAAACTGTGAAATTATATTCTGAACTCAGCATTTGTCTATTGTGTTAGAGTGAAGGCATGTGGAGCTAGGTGTTATAAATAGCTGCGTTATAACGTTAAACAAAGACAGGAGATACAGTAGTTGAATAATCGATATTTCCTTTTATTATCTACTTTACATCAACATATTCGTCTCTCAAGTGGTACGTAATTGTTTCATATATTGAAATTGTTTCAGTTTTTCTATTATGCAAACATGTTACTAAATGACACCTCGTCTGTATTTTGTATTGGAATTAAATTGGCCTAATTTGCTGTGCTCATTTCCAAGGGAAAAAGTTAATCCATAATTTTTCACCTTCAAATGTCTATCGGGCGGACTACAAAACTAGTACAGAAATAACAAACAAACTAAAAATTACTCTGGTGTTAGAAAATAGAACATTACAAAACTGAGTGGTAAGAACATGTCAATAGAATGCCAAACGATAAACTACCAAAAACCCTGAAGTATTACAAACCAATTGAGAAAATACGACTAGGAGCTTAAAGTGTCCGGGAATTTGTCTTGTTATTAATAGCGTAGCCCATTGTTGAGCCTAGCCTCTCCTTTGTTAGAAGTTACTAAACCAAGTTAATTTTTAGTTGCCTTATTTGCCCTTATATGTTATGAATAGCATGCGGTCAACATATCGGCTCAATGAGACATCTAACAGGCAACTAAAGTATTACTATTGTATATCTGGCTTAACTTGGCAAAGAGAGAGATGGAGATATAAGGGTACATCCTGGACCGCTTTCGCCCAGTTACAAAAGAGAGAACCCACCCTGTTGTCAGTTTTCGTCTTCCCCCTTTACCCCTATTAATACACTTTTCCACCATATTTTTTCTTAACTGAAATTATACGTACGTAGCTACCTTGTCACGCAGCGGCCCCGGGTTTGAACCCCGGTCGGGACAAGTTTCCTAGGTTAGGTTTTCTTCCTCACCTGTAAGACAAATGTCAGAAATCTTTAAGACCCAAACAGTCCCCGAACAACATCTGACCACCATAATCATCATTATCATATTCGCCATGTTAGTATGAATGAGTGTGAATGGTGTGTTTTGTCTTAATGTTGTGTCGTCTCGGAGAAAGTCCTGATATTGAGCTGATCACTCATTCGGGGAGGCCCTCCATGTCCTTGTGTGGTCAAAAAAGTATGTGTGTGATCCATAGTTAAAACTCCTCTTCCGAGAGGTCATGCTACTGTAAGGCCCGGGTGGCGTGTTACACGTAAAAGTACCTATAAGGTGAGAGGTTAAACTAAAGAAGAAGAAGTAACTATATCAAAATGTAAATTATGCAAATAACACAGTTTTACTAAAAATCGTGCTATAATGTTATGTAATTTCATTACATTAACATGGAACAGTATTACGGAAATTGAATGTTTGTGATTAATCAATGATATGACTGAGTTTGTTTGCTGTATATCAGTTCCTCAAAAGTAACAATGGTAATTCTGGATTAAGCAACTTCTGTATTTCATTTTGATTGCTGTCAATCAGGAGAAAAATATGTTTTAGTTGAGTATGACTTGTGCATCGGGTAAGAATTTTAAGATTTTAACTTTTCACCTAACAGCTTCAACAGCGATATACCATGAAGTCTAAAATCATTTATCCATATTATGAACTTGCATGAAAAATCGAGTTTCCTTAATTTAATGGTCAAACTTTTGGAAAAGTCTAGTATTTGTCGATCAGGAATTTTTGTAAGTTCTACAGAATCGCAGTGTGCAAGCTCGAGATGCTCTAATGCTTAATAAAGCCTCCGCCAGATGGTTCTGAAATCGATGTTACCAACTTTCACAATAAATTCCCAAATGTTTATAATAAATGGACGTACACCAACTTCTCTTCCTAACCTAATAAAGTAAATTACAAGCATAAATTTGTCCACCGCTGTGGTCTCGAGGTGGCGTGCTGCCTTGTCACGCAGCGGACACGGGCACGATCCCCGGTCGGGACAAGTTTCCTGGGTGATAGGTTTTTTTTGGGGGGGTTTTCCTCACCTGTAGGACAAATGTCAGAAAACTTTAAAGCCCAAACGGTCCCCGAACATCATCTGGCCATCATTATCATCACTAACATTCATTAAGTTTAGGATTGAGGCCTTTCCTCGCGCTTCATTACCTTCATAATCACTGGGGTAGCATAACTCCGCATTACAGGCCCCCCAACTTTAGAAGTGGGTTACAATAACGCTATGCCAGGAGAGAATACCAGAATGTCGAAATGACAACGGGGTGGCATTGAACAAAAAAAATGCATTATTTAATAAACTATAAACTAATCTTGTGTACAATACCTTGTCCCATAGGAACTCAACAAAATGAAGTTAATTTCTTGAAATATAATTTGTAAGTAAATGCGAATGTTTGTAATACCAATTTCAGGGCCAAGTTATATTAAGCATTTGCTCGTCTCGCTCATGCGATTCTGTAGAACATTCACAATATTAGCATAATTATATAAATGTTTAAAAATCGTAAGAAATGTTTAAAGAATCGATGCAAAATGTTTAAAATAGGACGAAACGTTATTACAAATGGTAAAAGTGTGTAGTGCAACAATGGTATAAGAATGTTATATGGAAAATCGTGATCGACAAATAGTAGACTTGAGTCAAACTTTTCTATAACAAATTGATATATTTAAAACAAAAGGGTGTAATTAAAACAGAAAAATAAAGTATATTGTTATAATATGAGTTCTCTAAATAGTTTATTATTTATTGGGGATTTGGATACAAAGTTACGTCACTAGATATATAATTTGATAATAAAGCTTTCTATTAAAACATTTGCGTTGTGTGCAATAATTTTCCATATATTAATTTGCTAACTTCTATGTTAGAGAAAAAGTTAACTCGGTAAATGCTAGTTTTTGTTGATATACACTGATAGCAGAAGTTAGTGAGAATGACATCATTAGTGGCGATTCAATAACATCGCAACTTTTGTGGCACAAGTAAGTGAGGACAGAAAGTTTGCAGGTACAGTAAATTATAAGGTAATATAATTTCATTTAGTATTTATGCCAGGACTCTCAGCGGATTTGTTGTGTTAATACCTCCAGGCTTTAGACCTGCTCGCACAAAGCGTTTCAAAACAATGATTTATTATGTTTACTTCCAGAAGTTTATTATTCAGTGGAGCGATAACACAGTAGAGAGGACAAAGTGATATCAAAAACTACTGACTTCTTCATAGAAACCAAATTTTAATTTTAATAAGCCCACTCTTATGCTTTTGTAGTCAGAACTTCTGACTACAATTCATGAGGTCCCAAGTTATTTACAAATGAACCGCACGGTCAGGAATTTAATAACAACAACAACAATAATAATAATAATAATAATAATAATAATAATAATAATAATAATAATAATAATAATAATAATAATATACATATATACACATATATAATATCCTCAACTCATGTCCAATTAAGGGTCGGGTCGAGGAATGAGATGAGATGAAGCCCCCAATATAGAGGTCTGTGAATTACAAGGGTGCCGGCTGACTACACCTGACGCACCATCACGGGGGCAGATGAACGAAATGAAACAAAAATGGATGAGACGAGTATGGAGAAATGGTGGAATGAAATTGTGGCAGCGGGAAACGGGAGAAAACTCCGAGAAAAACCTGCCCAAGCTCCGTTTCGTCCACCGTGACACGATCTCGGAACACCAGCAGTGAGAGGCGAGCGTCTAACCGCTTGCGCCACAATAATAATAGTAATTTATTTAAGCTCCGTTTCGTCCACCGTGACACGATCTCGGAACACCAGCAGTGAGAGGCGAGCGTCTAACCGCTTGCGCCACAATAATAATAGTAATTTATTTATTTATAAACAGGTTTACAATGTAATAAAACATCTTCCTGTGTCCAAATCTTTTTTAAATTTTAATCTTCTTTCTCCATTCTTCTTTATCTTCTCATTCGAATTCTTCCAGACCTAACTCACTTATACCTCTTCTTAAACCATCCATCCATTTAAATCTAGGTCGATCTCTCTTTTCGTTCCCAGGTGGAATCCATTCCAAAACGTGTCTGTGTAATTGCTAAAAGTCCAAAGTATCAAAGCCGGAAGGATTTAATTATAATATCAATTATTATAATAAAAACAAACCACAATGATAGACATCACTGTAAGTACATTGGAAATTAAGTAATTAAGCTAAGTTGGAATGTTATTTAATAATATGTGCTAGGCGATGGACAGAACATGTGGCACGAATGGGGAATGATAGAGGGAAATGGAAGATTCTTGTATGGAAACCAGAGGGAAAGCGCCTACTTGGTGGACCAATAATGAGGTGGGGTAGAGCTTCCCCGAATGAGTGATCAGTTCAATGTCAGGGCCTGCTCCGAAATAACACAACATTAAAACGAAACACACCATTTACACACATTCATACTAAACATGGCGAATATGATAATGATAATGATGGCCAGATGATGTTCGGGGATCATTTGGGCTTTAATATTTCCTAACATTTGTCCTACAAGTGGAGAAAAACATCGAAAAAATCATCATCCAGGAAACTTGTCGCCACCGGGAATCGAACCCAGTTCCGTTGCGTTACATGGCAGCATGCTACCCCGTGACTACAACGGTGGAATACAATAATTTTACTTTGTTTATATATTTATTCATTCACTAATGAGTGTTATTCTTATTTTCTGTGTATTGTCTAGAAATCTGCCCACGTTTAACCAACTTACTGGGTTTACAATTAGCTCGTAGCATGCCAATATATCGCGATTTTAATTTATGAACTTTGGCGGGCGACAACTAACGCCTACAATATTCCAAATTGTTACAATTTCCTTGGATATATATTTCGTCTTTAGAGATCCCGTACATTTGGACATATTTATTTGTACATCGTAATAGTTGGTAGTAAGTTTGAGAAACTTCCAAGCCCGCAATTTAAACCAAAAACCAATATGGTTATAATCTCCAAACCAGTACTGATTCTTTTAACAATCACACTGAATTTTTCTCAATACAATATGTAAGAGCATTCTGTTGGTTAATATCTAAGTACCACTTTCTGATTTTCTCCTTACAATGTTGTAATTTTCGCTGCCATTTTCCTATACCCAACTCATCCCAATATTTTGAAGTCCCCTTGTAACTTCATGAGACCAGAATTTTGCAATTATGTTCCTAATTTCCATGAAAAAACGGAAGGATAGAATACAGACGGCGGAGATGAGGTTCCTAAGACAAGTAAAAGGATGTACAAGACTTGATAGAATAAGAAATGAGGATATAAGAGAAGAATTGAAAGTACAGCCTTTATTGGATAAAGTCACGAATTACAGACAGAAATGGATTGATCATATGGATGGAATGAGTAAGGAGAGATATCCATTGTTAGCAAGAAATTATCAAGGAAGAGGAAGACGTGATGTTGGAAGACCTAGAAGATGTTGGGCTGATGCATTATGAAGTCGGATCGGGCAATTGCCTAATCCCTGGAGTGATGATGATGATGATGATGATGTTCCTAATTTGGAGATCATAGTAAATTAGTCCAAACATGTTTTGTTAATCTTAGATTAGCCGCAACCAGTAACACAGATAGTAGCTGTAGTAGTAGCAGGACTTTATTAGACTTAAAGTAAGATACTTAACTTACAACGTTATTTACAAACTGGATACCGCACGTGCTATTGAACTGCATGTTTATTTTTTTATAAAAATAATCTCGAATTTCTTACAATTAATGAATTAATTAATTTATTTATTTATTGTTTTAAAATCTATCCATAGTAATTCTGCCCGAAGGCTGGTCCTTCACTGCAATCATAGCATTTTCATGCTATGCTTGCAGCTTTACTAGGGAATTGTAGGTGTGGTAGTTTCCCGTTGCTTTCCACACCAGTGAACGATGATGATGATGATATGATTTCGGGGACAGTTTGGGGCTTAAAGTTTCCCTGACATTTGTCTTACAGGCGAGGAAATAACCCGATAAAAACCTCACTCAGAAAAACTGTCCCGACCGGGGATCGAACCCGGGTCCACTGCGTGACAAGGCAGCACGTACCACGAGACCATAGCGGTAGACTGTTTTAAAATATTAAGAACAATTTGTTGTGTAACGAGAAAAGTTAGAAGTCTTACATTCCATTATGCTATGCAGCAATTCTTAATTTTTAGTGCATAAAAATACATGTCCTTTTATGTACTAAAAGTTAAGATTTCATACACTGTGAAAACTTGGGCAATGAAGCAGCTGATCTTGCGAACACAGGTTCCCTGATAACACAATCACCGACACCCTATATCTTATATTTCGGCGAGAAGGCACATAAAATCAAAAAACAAGGAAATTAATGACAACAGACTCCAATCATCCATAACAGACAAGAAATGGAAATTCCTCCTTCAAAACATAAGCATCATACCAGAACATCCATGGAAGTCAGCAGTCTCACAATTCAGATTAACTATAGATTACGATTGCCTTGCCATAAACACTTGCACAAGATCAATATATATTGTCTACACCAAGATGCATTCAATGCAACCACCCAGAGGAAGAAATGGATGACCAACACCACAACAACTGTACAGTCGTAAAACATGAACTTCCAAAACTTCGAAGTAATGGAGATCAAGACTACTAATGCTAATGATTTCAATGCTAGATGCAGCACATTACACACCAACCAGCCAACAACCAGTTGAGATTTCAGCATGCAGCATCTATATATTATGCTAAGTTGCATTCTCAATCTTTTACATTTAAAAGTCCGTGTCCAGATATAATCTGCCATATTTAGATCAAGGTGATTTCCATGTATTTATTTACGAGTTTATATATATATATATATATATATATTATATATATATATATATGATATGAAAAGAAAAATGAATGCTTGGGTCCGGATTTCAACCCGAGTCTCTAAACTCTGTACGTTTGGCGCTCTAACGACCTGAGCTACTCCGATTCCGATTGAGGGTCTTTCCACTTTTCAGCGGTTGCCCTTTTACCAGCCGGCTGCTGGTCCTTCACATCCACATGTGTCAATCACAGAGGTAGATGATCAACAGCCAGTGTAGGGGTAACATGTGGTTAGCATGTCGAGTCCCCCAGCCGTTATAGTTGGTTCCTCAACCTGGAGCCGCTACTTATTCCTCACGATGCTGGGTGGGCACCGGTCCCATACTAGCCGAAATACCATGAGAAAATTTCTTCCCCCATGAAGACTCGAACCAGCGCAAGTCCCGTAGCTCTGCGCCAAGGCTTCCTACCTTAACCGCTCGGCTACGGCGCGGGACCCTGAGCTACTCAAGTATTCAAATTCAAACATACATTTTTTTTATATATATGTAGTATTCTCAATTCACACAAGAGGTAGCGGAAATTCGTTCCGACTGAATCTAATGGCTAACATAACAGTTAAGCAAATTTTTAAAGAGAATATTTACTTTATAGCAGTAACGCTTGTATATTTAGATGTTATAACTGTATTTTTGAAATTTGGCAATGAAGACAAATATGATATGAAAGGAAAACTGAATGCTTGAGTCGGGATATATATCCGACGTTCATAATATATCCACATTCCTTGCTACCTTTATTAACTTTATCTCCTCTTAGATTCTCGTCGTCGGCAAAGGTCAAATCGTTGTGAAGCTATATATATATATCTGAACTCAGATTGTTATTGGTAATTTTCCTAATGTAAAACTGTTATAAAAATATATAAATAAAACACATTTTAGCATAATACATATTCCCTCGTGACTATATATTTCTCTTATTGTGAGATATGGAAAACACTTCCCCATAAACTTTAGGGGTTGCTTTCATTTTTTTCTGGGTTAATTACTGCTTCAGCTTAACAATAATGTGTCCGGTGTAAGCACTTACATTAGCCTTTTTTTAGAAGGATGTTAACTTTAAATGACTTCCACTAATTATCTGTGTGTTCTGCATACTTAATTATTTTATGTCTCACTTTTGCGCCCCCACTTAACTTTAGCGCTCGCTCTTAAAAAATGTTAATTAGAATCACAAGCTAGATTGTGTTTTAAAAACCAGTAACTCTTAGTTCATTGTGATCATCTGTACATATTTAAACAGTTGAATGTAATTAACTTAACAAGTTCTTAATTTAAATAAACGACATCCGATTTCTGTGTCGGCGTTTTTACAATAGGAGAGAAAAACATTCGTCCAAGGAGTTCACGGTGACGATAGAGTGAAATAATTCAGAATTATCTACTGTTTCTATTATTTATTTTATCTATAGCCTGATCTGAAACAAAAAATTCGTCTTTATCTAATATTTATTAAACATTTTCCCCCAACTATTTTATAAAGTTATATTTTTTTTTTATTTTGGAATAAAATTTTGTCTATATATGCTATATATACATATAAAGCGAGGTGCCAGAAATATCACAATTGAAGAAAGTTAATTTGGCTATAAATAAATATTCTCAACTCGTGTCCAACCCAGGGTCGGATCGAGGGATGAGATGATGTGAGCCTCTGTATATAGAGGTCTTTGAATGACAAATGGTGCCGGCCGACCACGCCTGACGCACCATCACAGGGACAGATGAACGGAATGAAATGAAATGGATGAGGTGAATATGTAGAAATTGTGAAATGAAATTGCGGTCGGGGAAAACGGGAGAAACCCCGAGTGAAACCTGCCCAAGCTCAGTTTCGTCCACCACGAAACCCACAATGGAGTGACCGAGACTCGATCTCGGGACCCCAGCGGTGAGAGGGAGCGCCTAACCGCTTGCGTCACGGAACCGCAACTTATTAAAATATGACACATAGACCTAATAAAAATCAAATCAAAGTTAGTGCAGTTTCCAGTCTCTCTTTGGCATTTCCCTCTTGTTTTCCTACCAGAAAAATCCATGTCCCACTTCTAATCTTCCTACATGAAGTTTTCATGTCCAACTTTCATTCCCCATTCTTGTCACATGTCCTACCCATCTCAGTCTAAGAGACTTCACTGTTCTATTACATCCGATCTCCCATAAAGATCATACAGCTCTCTGTTATGTAGTTGTCTTCATTCACCTCTCTGTTTCTCTCTATTTGGTCCATAAAAGTTATCTTATGATCTTTATTCTCAATATAAAAATAGAATACCTGACATCTCAGTCTTCCTCAAATTTAGATGCAGTAATCTCATCGGTGTTTCGTCATGAATTTATATGTATCACTTTATTCTCAAACTCTCAAAACATTTTTCCTCGCTTAAAGTATTACATCAAATCACGAAAGAGAATAGTTTTCATGTCGTTACCGCTCGGATTAATGAGAGAACAAATTCGTTTAATTTCTATTCCGAAACTTGTGGAATACACTATTACCTAGGTATATAGGTCCATGTGTAGAAGGAAAGATAATATTCGAATGGATCTTGTTGAACTGGATAATTGAGATATGTACTAGATTTTGTTGCCTGAATATAAAAAAAGGGCCTCTTTCAACCTAAGGGTTCCACATTCTCTAGAGACAATTAGGAAATATAATATTAGCTTCGGGATGTGCCACCTATAAAAAAATTCATTTAGCTAATTGTCTGATAAATGCTGGTTAATTTGGAACGAATCCTTTTGTATTCATGCGAGCTGCACTGCTTTGGAAAATCTGAACGTAGGCTCAAATTTCACGTGACGGCCCCATTAAGCAGATATCAAAATATATAGCATACCTCGGGTTGGGATGGCCATTCATTCCACAATAATGCAATGTAGCCAACCTTATTAACATTGAATAGATTGGTAAAACAAAACTATGCGAAGACAAATGAAGGGAATAGAGAAGCAAAAGAGATGGAAAACGTGACAGGAACGTACGAGTAATTACTCAACAAAGACCATGAAATGATAATGGTCGGTATTATTGGCAACCAGCCTGTCAATTACACTCACTATTTGTATTCTCACAATTACTCGTGAAACCTAAAACATCCGTCACTCATTCACTTTTAAAATCAATCCAAAATCTTCACTGAACCTAAATTATTCATCCATTATTTTACTCAACGAACTGTGTGCCATTTGATATTATTCAAGGCACTCATTACAGCAACACAATTATTGACACCATCTTGGCTATCTGCAAATATGACTTTATATATATATATATATATATATATATATATATCTTAATATATAACAATTATATAATATATAATATATAACAATTTCGTGTCATGTTGTTTGTCCGCGATGGAATCCTAAACTACTGAACCGATTTTAATAACATTTTGCACACTGTGTGCAGTTTGATCCAACTTGAGACTTAGGGTAGTTTATAACTAAATTTATAGTCGCATTATTTTTATTGCAAATTATTTGTTTATTATTTAACAAAGAGTTATAATTATCTGTGAGTTCAATACGATTCTAACAGATGGCGGTGTAAGGTAATTTGGTAAGGTAATTGGTTTATTATTTAACAAAGAGAGATCCAGATGGCTGTGCTTTTTGTTGCAACCGCGAATTTCAATTGAATTACAAATATTGATTATTTCATAATTTAAGTATGTTCAGTGTTTATTTTATTCCAATATTATTAATTTCGTGTGTATTAGTTTTAAGTAATCTGGCTGAAAGACAGCAACTTAATTTAAATTTTTAACGTATACCTTAGCCACAGCAACACGTGGCCGGGACTTCTAGTATATATATGCTCCTGTGGTAATGATGAACAGGCTGTTGAACACATTATTTAAACCGTCCGTCTCATGGATATAAGCGGTACATTCTGGATGTTCATTTAATTGAATGTAATCAAGTACTAGGTAAAGTAATCCCACTACAGGCCTCAGGAGGCCCTTTGGAGTAGTAGGAGGTTAAGGCTCCCTCTTTTTCTGGAAAATCGGCACTTGATGTCAGCCGGGTTGTCAGCCCTGCGTGATGGCCACCTTTACCCCCAGAACAAGCGTCTGGTACTAATTTCCGTTAGAAGCTGAGTCGACCCGAGGGCCATAGTGCCGCCAGAAGGTTTGGGTCAGTTTAAAAAATCCTGACCCTACCGGGACTTGAACCACTACGCTACGGCGTACTGCATAATCAAATAATTGCTATTTTAACCCTTAAATTCATAATGTATCCTATACATCAGCTGGTTTAATTAATTTGCTATTTTAAATAAATCAGAAGAATAATTATACAATATACCTAATAACAACAGTCATACAAGATTCCGTTTTCACTGTAGTCCGCCACATTTAAATAATTGACACAAGAAATTTATGTTGCCAATTTAAGGGTTAAAAAGGAAACATTTCACTGCATTTTAAACATTTGTAAATGCTATTTTAATGAAATTATAATTTATTATTATTAATATCATTGTCATTACATCCTTAGTTTTAATTGTATTAGTTCTTATTCCGTTCATTTGTTGTGTTATTAAATTTATTACTATATGTATCTTCAATTTTATTTCATATTTTAACTACAGCCTTAACATAATTTGTAAAATATGTCTACAATTCTTGGAGATTTAATAAATAAATAAATAAATATATGATGACAAAAGGTGATTCACAATGCTTCAGGGATAGTAGGGGAGGAAAGAGACACAACTTTTCATTTACGAAAGTTCATGTATATGGATCATTTGCCACGAGGGGTGTAGATAAGGAGATCCCTAGATTATATTAGTAGACGTGGGTTTGGGTTTTAACATCTTAACACGGAAACTTTATTTCAAGTTCAATGCAGTCGTTTTACTCATCTTTATTTAATGGGCTGAATGAGATGAAATCTACTCTACGGTGCAGTCAATTGTGGTGTTACTGGTTCGACATTCATCTAGCATTTACACACACATGACTCATACCATCATTTATTTTAATTTTGTACGGTATCTTGTGTATCAGGGCTAATATTGTATATAAAAACTCGAATTTCTTGGAGTTAAAGAATAAATTAATTGTTTTAAAAATATTAACAATAATTTGTTGGTGGTGGAATGTCAGACGACAAGAAGGATAATATCTACTTTTTAGGAAGTGATTTTAATTAAAACTTTTCTTTCATTTTGATATTAGACTTAGATATTGTTTAGATAGCTCGGATTTGACTTGAAGTAGGATTTGCATACCATTGACTGTCTGGTACGTTAAAAATTCCAAGAGTTTTGTAATAAACATTGCAGCAGCAGAAACCCTAAAAACCAAGTCTTCCGGTATCATCAAGTGTCCGTAAAAGAGGCTTTTCATCTCCTCCTGTAGAAATAAATCAAATGGTGCCAGATTGGGAGATCGAAGTAGCCACTATACAAGCCCATCCCCCTCAATCCAATGATTGAAGAACCTTTGAATGATGCAGTTCTTGACGAAGATATAATGTAGAGGAGGGCTATCATGCTGAACCACAGTTCTTGCTTGTCTGCCATTGAAACAGCCTCTAAGACTAAAGGATCGTTATATATGTAAAGTTCTGTATATAAAAAAATGTTGCTCCTTTTGACATCCCCCTACCATCCCTCAAACAATATAAATGACTATACTTCTTTTATATAAACATTGAGAAAACTAAATACCTGTGTATGGGAGAAGGAGAAGAAATGGAAAATATAAATTTCAACAATGGGAAGAACTAAAACCTAGTATTGAATGCACTTATTTAGGAACAAAATTAGACCATTCAGGCGATAACATAGTGGAAATTAAAAATAGAATCGCACAAACCAAAACAAGCAATAACTGCTTTTAACCAATATGGTGGTCGTAGATGCAAAAATGTTACACAAAAATAGAAAATTACAAATATATCAAACCATAATTCAGAGCATTTTAACATATGGTGCTGAAGTCTGGCACATACCTACCAGTGAAATGAAAAGAATTTTATGTACAGAAATGGATGTTTTAAGAAGGTCAGCTGTAAAATCTAGAATGGATAGAATACGAAATAAAGAAATAAGGGAAATTATGGGTGTACAAGAGGAGCCGGACATCATAGACATTATAGAAAAAAAAAAGATTACAGTGGTATGGCCATGTCAAAAGAATGCCAGAGCAAAGATTGCCAAAAAATTGTTATGGAATGGATCCCAATGGAAAGGAGGAAGAGAAGAAGACCAAAGGGGTACAAGCAGCCATGAATATCAGAGGAATGGAGGAAGATCAATGGATGGACAGAGACGAATGACATTTGGTTTCCGGAAGACGGCGGCAGCTGTCATGATACCGAATGATGATGATGATGACTTCTTTTACAATCCTGTATATTACTTACCACAAGTGATTAGGGACTGCCAGACATTTGCTTCCTTTAAAATAAATTTAAATATCTTTCTTTTGCAATTGGCCTTTTAATTGGATTATATTCATGGTTTCTGATTTTTCGCTTTTCTATTAATATTGATTTTAATCATTTTAACTTTAGTTCAATTTGTTTAATTGTTTACTTATAATATTTATTATTAGTATATTATTATTATTTAATATATAGGGCTAAAATATATATGGAGCACGCCGTAGTGTACTTAGTTAAGCCGGAAAGTTGGGGGTTCGAGTCCCAAGGGTCAGTAAAGGCGGTCATCAAGCAGGACTGATAACCCGGTTGACATCTTATTGCGATGCGTTTGCAAGCATCGACCTTACTTCATAGTGATTTAGTAATTTCATTACTAAAGCTGAAAAAAAGTATGGGTTTCAGGCTAGCCTGCATCGTACATAGACCGATGTGTTTACAAACTACACGTTGATACGCGGTACTCGGGACAGACTTCTAGTAACTCCGCTTTGAGTAAGAAATTACTTTGCACAATTTTTGTTTCGGCATTCTGATACAACCACACGTCACATAAACAGGTCTATTACTGAGGAGAGTCAAACATACACACTCTCCGCTCCGAGCAGGCAGTGGAGATGCTCAACAAAGACACGCATTGTGTAAACAATGAGTATAGAAATTATTTTCTACCCTGATACCGATACTTTTTTTCAGCCATATTCATTGCACAATTGTAATTGTCTGCTGTATTATACAAATTTTGCAGCACATAACTATAGGCCTACCTGGTCCCGTCTTGACCTTGTGTCCCTATTGCTTCCATCCCTCGTCCATGTAAATGTTGTTTATATCGTTTCAATAGTAAGGTTTTCCTGCACTTGAAGGGTTAGGTAAACATCCACTAGCCCTGGTAATGTTATTTAATGGCGGCAATAAATGTTCTACTTGTTTGTTAAAGGAAAGTAACCGCGGTGGACTAGTGGTTATGCTCCTTGCCTCTGGTCTAGATGATCGCGGGTTCAAATCCGGCTGAAGGCAATGGATTTTTTTAGGATGGAAAAATCCGAGATAAACTTTGAACCGTGGTCCTGAGTCTAAAGATTTTCAGGGTCGTAAAATATCCTTAAGCATGACTAAAAAGGTCTTTAAGCAAAATTTACCGACCTCATGATCCTAGCCTGCTAGATATCTCATTAGAACGGTATGTTAACCGAATACAATTCATGACATCAATGAGCAAATAAGCGTAACTGAATTAACATAATATAGTAACTCCTAAGAAAGGACAGGCTAAGGTACACATTTGGCTATGCTATCCACCGCTGTGGTCTCGAGGTACCGCGCTGCCTTTTCACGCAGCGGGCCCGGATTCGATTCCCTGTCGGGACAAGCTTCCTGGGTGAGGTTTTTTCAGGGGTTTTTCCTCGCATGTAAGACAAATTTCATGTAGCTTTCAGGCCCAAAAGGTCCCCGAACATCATCTGACCGTCATAATCATCATTATCATCCCCGGTGTGAAAAGTAACGAGAAGCTAGAACACCTATAATTTGCTAGTAAAACTGCAAGCATAGCATGAAAATGATATGATTGCAGTGAAGAACCTGCTCTAGGGCAGAACACTATAGAATTGTAGATGTAGATTGGTAAAGGAAAACATTTGTTGTTATTGAGATTTGACTAATCAAGAGGACGAAGATCTGTTGGCTCCTATGAACGCTGGAGGGAAAATTTTCTATAGGATCGTAACAGGCCTTGGCCTAATACTTGGAAGGAAGAAGAAGAAGAAGAGATTTGACTAACCATTATCAAGTAAGCCATATGTCTACACCGAGATTCCTAGAATAATATCGATTAACATTAATTTTAACATACGCTCCGGCACATCTGGATTTGACTAGACAAATAGCAAAGTACGGTACATCACATTATGCAGGAAACATGCACTCTTCACAATATTGACCATGGTTTGATTCATAAGTAGGTTTATGTTAGAAGAAACAAAATGCTAAGCGTAAGAAGCATCCATACACTAAAGTATAAAAAAGTTGGAATGTTAAAGTTCTATGTAAAAGGCATTGAAAACTTTACAAGTTGGAGATACACAAGAGTTTTGTGTCATTAATCTTACCAGAGCTTGTCTTAGTGACTGTAAAGCTTTGGGAAAGAAGCAGGCTACGATATTTGTCGCAAAAAAAAAAAAAAAAAAAAACTTTCCCACCAAAACTTCCATTAGTGGGTATTCAATAAATTAAGGGTAGTTACATTAAATGCTGTTGGTTTATTTGCGTTAAAAAATATTGTGTACTGAAATGTCTTCATTTTTTGGGCAAACATTGTTAAAATAAAAACAAATATGATTTTTTTAAATCAAGCCATCAGGTTGTCGTTAACACATATTTGGTATTTTCTCCTGGCATGGTGTGCTTGTGATTCATTTTTGGTAATGCTGCCCCGATGATATGGAAAGTGATGATGATGGTAATGATGCGCCAGTACAGACTTTATACTAAATGTAATCTAATAATGCGAATATGACAACGATGGTCAAATGATGTTCGGGGATATTTTCGGCCTTTACGTTTCCTGACATTTGTCTTACAGGTGAGCATAAAAACCCCGAAAAAGCCCTCATCTAGTGACCTTTTACCGGCAGGGGATCAAACCCGGGCCCGTTAACTGACAAAGCAGCACGCTACCTCGAGACCACAGCGATGGGCAGATATAATAAGAATAAGAATACATTTTGTTTACAAATAAATGTTTTTTTTTGCAAATGCTCCAGGTTGTCTTTCGACATTCCTGGTGTTCTCTCCTGGCATGGCGTACTTGTAACCCACTTCCGAGGTTAGGGGCGTCTGGAAGGCGGGATTACGTTGCCCCGATGATAATGATGGGTGATGATGATGATGGTGCGCCAGGAGAATCCCTAATCCTAAGCTTAATTTAAGATGAATATGAATGATGATGATTGCGATGGCCATATGATTTCGGGGACCGTTTGGGCCTTGAAGTTTTCCTGACATTTGTCTTACAGGTGAGAAAAAACCCCGATAAAAACCTCACCCAGAAAAACTGTCCCGATCGGGGATCGAACCCGGGCCCGCTGCGTGACAAGGCAGCACGCTACCTCGAGATCACAGCGGTGGACTTAGTAATACATGTTATATACAGTATTGACACCCGAATGAGCAAATGCTCGTGCTCGGGTGCAGTTCAGTTACACGAATGATACAAATATATACATTTAAAGTTAGGGGCCAATTTCATTTTTACATTAATTATGACACATGCAAATAAAAAATAATAATGTATTGGGAATGAGATTTATTCTAACAAAAGAATTAATGCAATGGAGAATGATATACATAAAAGATATAAACCATAAAATGTGATGGATTATAACCAATAATACGGAAGAAAGTAGTTAGTAATATATTAATGTATAAATAGGTGCTTTATATTTATTATTTTAAAATATTCAAATGATTAATTTTATTCACTTAATTAACTAATTAATTTAAAATAATTAATTTAATTGCTTTTCAAATTAGCTGTGTTTAGTTCTGGATTGGATCTAATTAATTCATTATATAATATGGGTCCTAGATATCTACTATGTTTATGGTTATATGAAATGTAATGACATCTCTATTCTTTATCTGCTATAGTGTATTCAATTTTCTGTATACTTTTTTACGCCCACCATCCTCAGGCCAAACAGAGACACGACCTGTCAAAACAACAATATCAATCGCTTTAACCACACGTGGACAAAGAAGACTTCCGGGATACAGTAAACATAATCTTAATCAATAAAACTAAATATATGATCACACAGAAGTGTATATTATTAAACGGAGATCAACACTTAAGAACATTTTAAAGAACTGGCGCAATTCAAATACTTGAAACAATAATTACAAAAAAGAAATTAGGCTCAGAAAAAAATAATTACATGGGTACAATTCCGAAATGCATGCTGTTATGCATTACAACGTACTCTTATCTTCCCATCTTCTCTAAAAAAGAAAATATTGAATTAAAAAAATATATACATATATATTTTTTCAAATGCCCCAGGTTGTCTTTCAACATTCCAGGTGTTCTCTCCTGACATGGCGTACTTGTAACCCATTTCAGAGTTTGGGGCACCTGGAAGGCGGAATTACGTTGCCCCCATGATATGTGAGTTGATGATGCGCCAGGAGAGGCCTTAAATTAAACTTAAGCTAATTAGGCGAATATGATATTGATGGTCAGATGATGTTCGGGGACCGTTTGACCCTTAATGTTTCCTGATATTTATCTTACAGGTGAGGAAAAACCCCCAAAAAACCTCACCCAGGAAACTTGTCTCAACCGGGATCGAACACAGACAAAGCAGCACGCTACCTCGAGATCACAGCGGTGGACTTAACTAATATACTACATGGATGCGAAATTAACTCTCTTTTTTTAGGAAAGGAGAAAAGATTAAGAATTTGAGAATTATATACTTAGAAAAAATGATGGACCAAAGAGAGAGGAACAGACAATTGAATGGAGATAAATGGATTATACTTAAGCGTATAGGAAACTAAATCTAATAAGTTAAGTCACATAGACTCCAATGAGTAGAACATGTGGCACGTATGGGGAATGAAAAAAGAGCGTGAAAACTTCTTGTAGCGAAACAAGAGGGAAAGCTCCCAAATGTTAGGTCTAAAAAGAGGCTTACAGATTATCATTAATCTATTTATTATATATATAAATTATATAGGAATTAGTCTAGTCTATAACCATACATCCTCATGTGAAGACAAAGGTACTCGCTTATATCCCTAAAAATGTCAGTGAGTAACATATGGTTAGCAAATCGCCTCTAAGAGACATCTAGTAGTCAACTAAGATATTGTTTTAATGGGGAAGACCAATTACATTTACTCAGAGGCCCTAATTTAGGTTTGATGTTCTTTTTTTTATCCGAAAATCTTTAGAATCGGGATACACGGCCTTAAGTCTCTCCCGGAGGACATCCTAAGAATCCATTGAAACGTGCCGGGTTTGAACCCGTGTTCCTTGGGAATAGAGATAGGTAATTTCGATTGAGGGTCTTTCCACTTTTCAGCGGTTGCCCTTTTACCAGCCGGCTGCTGGCCCCTCACATCCACATGTGTCAATCACAGAGGTAGATGATCAACAGCCAGTGTAGGGATGACATGTGGTTAGCATGTCGAGTCCCCCAACCGTTATAGCTGGTTCCTCAACCTGGAGCCGCTACTTATTGTAGCTGCCCAATTGCCTCATGATGCTGGGTGGGCACCGGTCCCATACTGGCCGAAATACCATGAGAAAATTTCTTCCCCCATGGAGACTCCAAACCAGCGCAAGTCCCGTAGCTCTGCGCCAAGGCTTCCTACCTTAACCGCTCGGCTACGGCGCGGGACGATAGGTAATTTAACTCCTATAAAACCGAAACCGATAATATACGGAATGATCGAGAAATATTGACTATGGATGTACTGAGAGAGTATGTCCGCGTGTCCATGTACTTCCCGTTCAATATGCCAAGGAGTTAATAAGTTAGTTAATAGTGGTATGTGCCATAGATCTTTACATCGAACGCAATTTTTTACTTTATGAATTGTGATAGTTTGTAACCTATGGTCTGTTCGTACATACATTATTCGGATACCTATGCTTACAATATATTCACTCTTCTGCAGGAATCGACCAATAAGGGAGGGTTTATGTATAGAATGTTCCATATAAATTTTATATAAAATTAACATTTACTTTAAAATACACAATATATACAGGGTGAAAATTATTTAACCGACAAACTCTGGGAGGTTGTAGGAACACCAAAACAACTATTTTTCCCTGATGTCATTTTTTCTTATGCGGATTATTTAAACCGGTAGAAGAAGATTTCTCTAGCGGCAAATTAATTAAACTAACAAACCTTTTGCATTTTTTATTACCAAGAGACAACACATTAACACAACGAAATTACAGTAGAGGTTCAAAAAATGCCTCAATTGGCATGTAAACAAAGGTTACACCGACGGATGATGTTCTGTCTAACACGGGCAAAAACTCCAGGAGTATCATTAATTGCTCCTGCTGCTACTACTATCCGGGCAACCAGATCCTTTTCTGATGCAACAGGAGTTGTGTAAACAAGGTTGCGCATCTCTCCCCACACAAAAAATATCCAAAGGGGTCATATCTGGGGATCGAGCAGGCCATGGTACAGGACCACCTCTGCCAATTAACTTTTCTGAAAACCGTTGGTTCAAGAATCGACGCACACGACGACTGAAATGTGCCGGCGCCCCGTCATGTTGGAACCACATGCGTTGTCTTGTAGGGAGTGGGACGTCTTCCAGCAATTCTGGCAATGCTCTGGCAGAACATTGTAATAGTGCCTGCCATTTAATGGCGTAGGTAGGAGATATGTCCCAATTAAACAGTCCCCAACAACACCGGCCCACACATATCAGTGTACTCACTCCAGGTGTATCGCTCAATTAGTAAACAGATACAATTCACTACTACAATGTTGGACAAAATAATTCCTACCATCAACAGCAGTTGCAGTCATGACGACTGAGGAGCGTAATACGCCCTCTACCGGCTTAAATAATCCTCATAGGAAAAAATGGCATTAGGAAAAAAACATTTGTTTTGGTGTCCCCTACAACCTCCCAGAGATTGTCGGTTTAAATAATTTTCACCCTGTATACTCACACACACACAGCATATTAGTAGGAACAAGTTTAAATGTTAAACCACAGATGTAGGGACTGGGATAAATCTGGCAACAATACGATGTTTAGGCTTCGCATTGCATCTGCCAAGAAACAACCTATACACTATAGTCTTGAAGCTACAATTGAAGAGTGACGGCTAAAAAAAAAGGTTCAGAATCACATTCTGGTAATTTGTCAGCATTTAACTTTTAACCTATAAACTAATCTTACGAGAATGGTAAAAATGAGTAATTAAACACAATGCAAAAAAAAATTATAAAAAAGTGAAGGTATCTAATGTTTATACATATAGGGAAATTACATATAAAAGCACGAAGATCCATAAAAATGTTGACAAGCACGAAGATCCATAAAAATGTTGAATGGAGTACTGTGGAGTAGGACCATGTCAAACTACACGAAGAGGAGAATTTTGAAGTCTGTTGTGGAAAGCATAATGACATATGGTGCTGAGGGATGGACTTTGGTAGAGGGACAAAAAACTAAGATCTTGGCAGTGGAGATGGATGGAATAAGACGCAGTGCCAGGGTGTCCAGGTTGGAAAGAAGAAGAAATGAAGAAGTGAGGCAGATGATGGATATGGAGGAGACAGTGGTGGAAAGGATCGAAAGACGAGCTCTTCAGTGGTATGGCCATGTCAGGAGAATGGAGGATGATAGGTGGCCCAGAACTCTTTTGGAATGGTCACCTTCTGGTAGAAGGAAACGGGGCAGGCCAAGAACAACTTGGAGAGGAGAGATCCATAGATTGATGAACGACCGAGGTCTGGAGGAGGATGAATGGCGTGATCGGCAAGAATGGCGAATGGGAATACAGGGTAACCGCTGAAAAGTGGAGAGGCCCTCAAAAGTAAGTAAGTACATATAAAATAGTTTTCTTGACAAGTTACCCTTAAATTTTCCAATATCGATTTTTTAAATCAACTTCTCACTGAAATTGGAATTATTATACACTCATCCATTTAATTTATTTATATGAATTATAAATTAATTAGTTTAAACCACATGTAAAGGAAATGACAAAAAATACACATTGAAGAAAGTAACACATGCTTAAAAGAAAATTCGAAATATATAACTTGAGGTTACCATAGGATACAGTCTGACTGCTTTTACAATTTTTCACGAGAGCGATTTAAAGTTTAAACTGAATATAGTATAAGGTGTTTATAGTGATGATCAACCTGCACAATATTCAGAATATATTACAATTATGGACAAATCATGAATGTTAGTTACAGTAATGACGCTTCTTCTTCTTATTCTTCTTCTTCTTCCTCCTTCCAAGTATTAGGCCAAGGCCTGTTACGATCCTATAGAAAAGTTTCCCTACAGCGTTTCATAAGACGGCCCAGAGATCTTCGTCCTCTTGGTATATAATTATAAACAGCTTTGGGGATCCGATTTGAACTCATTCTTTCAAGATGGTGCTTCCAATTTAGTTGGTACTGTTTAATATATTCTAAAATTGGCGTAGTCTTCATTTCTTATACGATATCGGTGTTCCTTTTCCGATCCCAGGTGTAACCCGCTGTTTTGCGCATGAATCTCATTTCACAAGCCGTTATTCTGCTTTCATGTAGTCTTTGTAGTGTCCATGCTTCACTACCATAGGTCAACAATGGTCCAGCCAAAGTGTTATATAAACGTAATCTGGTGTTTTTTGTACAAGGGATGGTTTCATAACTTGATTAATAATTCCCAAACTTTTATTATAACTAGTAATTTTTCAGGGATATTCTTTTCATCCCAGATAGAGACATAATATCCAAGATATTTAAATTGATTAGATATCTCTAAAATTTTATTCTGGAGACAGATTTTACTTTGTATGGGGGTCCGTCCCATGAAATGCCATAATTTTAGTTTTCTTAATTGATAAATCCATATTAAATTTGGCAGCTGTTTTTTGTAAATTATAAACTGATCGTTGCAAATCATTTTCGGAAAGTGCCAGAAGCGTTAAATCGTCTGAAAAAAGAATAGCATCGAGTTTGAGGTTCCTATTGATGGGTATATATCCCCGTTGTGTTTTCCTCCATTCGTTTATTATTCTATTCATATATATATATATATATATATATATATATAATGAAAAGCACCGGCGAAAGTCCACATCCCTGTCTTACTCCAGTGTTGATCTTTTTCCAAGAAGATAGTTTGATATCTTGTTTAACAGAGATTTCATTATCTTTATAGATGTTGAAGATATTAGTAATGACGCTTAATAACCATTTAAAAAAAAGAGAAGAAAATCCAATTTATGCAGATAGAACTTTCTGGTTTAAACATAGGCTCAACTCTGAAAATACAATGTTATTACTCATTACAGGGATTCTTATTGTCCCAGCTTCTCTTAAAAAACATTGAACTCAAAACATATAAAACTATTATTCTCCCATTTATATTATATGGATGCGAAACATGGAATCTTATTTTATGGTAGGAGAAAAGATGACGTGTATTTGAGAATAAAGTTCTTAGGAGAATTTTTGGACCAAAGAGAGATGAACAGACAGGCAGGCAAAGACTACAAAACAATGAGTTACAAGATCTTTATAGGAAACTAGATATAATTATAACAGTCAAGATTTGTAGACTGCGATGGACAGGACATAT
This sequence comes from Diploptera punctata, assembly GCA_030220185.1. Classification (NCBI taxonomy): domain Eukaryota; kingdom Metazoa; phylum Arthropoda; class Insecta; order Blattodea; family Blaberidae; genus Diploptera; species Diploptera punctata. The sequence continues at coordinate 1,166,449 of JASPKZ010000009.1, forward strand.
GGCATGAATGGGGAAATAAATAGTGGCAATGGAAGTTTCTTATAAGAAAGCAAGAGGGAAAACCTCCAGTTGGTAGACCAAGAATATGGTGGGAGAATAACATTAACCATGATTTGAGGGAATTAGATTATACAGGGCATGATTGGAATCATGATCAGGATAGTAATGTATGGAAAGTGTATGTCCGCGGGGTCATGGGACTGTGGGTTCGATAATGCTAGCGATTAGTTAGTTAATTAGTTGGTTAGTTAGTAAGAACCCTCTGGTTGTAACCTCACGTAATATTAAATTTTCAGAAACAACAATATTTTTTTGACAGGTTTAAATCTATATACATCTTCTTGTGCCAAATATTAAGTTTTGATTCTCTTCCTCCTTTCGTCTCTATCCTTCCAGTCACCCTACCTCAGTACCCTGTCCATCAAAATCATAATTTCCTCTACCCATTTCGTCTTAGATCTCCAATTTCAAATCTACTCCAAACTTATAACTGGCAATCGTCATTCATCCTCTTCACGTGTCCAAACCATTGTAATTGTTCATTTCCCACAAATTGAAAAATTATTTCGTTAAAATTCACTTTTAAACTGATAATATATAAAACTATTATTCTACCAGTTATATTATATGGATGCGAACATGGATTCTTACTTTAAGGGAGGAAAGGAGATTAAAAGTATTTGAGAATAAAGTTCTTAGGAAAATTTTTGGACAAAGAGAGACGAACAGACAGGTGAATGGATAAGACTACATAACAGTCTTTATATAAAACTATATATAATGAGAACAGTTAAATCTCGTAGGCTGCGATGGGCGCACAAGACATGTGGCACGAATGGGGAATGAAAGACATGCATGGAAGCTTCTTGTAGAAAAACCAGAGGGAAAACGCCCAGTGGTAGACAAAGAATGAGGGGGGAGAATAGCATTAACTATGATTTGAGGGAAGTAGATTATACAGAGGATGATTGGAAAATATTAGCTTAGGATAGGGATGTATGGAGAGCTTATGTCCGCGCGGCCATGAACCTATGTGTTCGATAGTGCCAGTGAGTTAGTTAGTTATAGTTCATTTTTTCTGGAATAATACAGTTTTTGATCTTGTCTAATTTAGAACATCGTGCAGATCTTCTTAAAAAAACCAATGCCTGTAGATTGCAATTTTGACATTAATTTGGAAACAAATAAACAATGCTAAAAAGTCGAATAATAAAATAAACTAAGAATATTATTAATAATAACACAGCCGTATCTACTGTAATTATGAGAATAGCCATGAATTATTTAATGAATGCAATTTGATAAATTATAAATAATCTCTCAATTGTTCTCAGATGTATTATTTTAATTTCTTCTTGATGCAAGATAAATTTGAACATTTTAAAATAATTATTTATGGATTTTATCTTCTCTTACCTTGCTACTTGAGGTGAATGGTACAGCGTTTGAAAACCTTTGGGATAATCGAAAATTTGCAAATATATAAGCAGACAGAGGAATATTTATTTGGAGAATTTGAAATGTGTGATACGTAATCGAATGCACGAAAGCGTGAAATGAATTCTAATTCCATGGATTAATGACTAATTTGAAAAACGGAATGTGTTTTGAATAAAATAGCGTTATAACGAGTACTACAAAGGAACCAAATATGATTACAATCTTGTTGATTACATACCAGAACCAAATAGTTGCGTCAATCATAACTGCTCCCTCGGGGTAACCAGCTGAAGCAATTTAGAGTATTATTTGTTACAAACAAGAATTTGCGATTCACATCATCCTGTTCTTTATTTAATTTAAGTATCAGTATTTTTGAAAGAAATATGATGCAGGCCTAGTCATATTTACTACGGAAAGTTGTGTCATAGTTGAGCTCTTGAGTATTTAAAATGAGCCTTGTCTATTGTGTCATATTTCGATAAAACTGAAATGTTCTTGTGAATACTGGTAAATCATATTTATACTCGTATATACAGTATAATTCTTCAGTACATGTGTTTGTCACACTATCCTCCTAAACTTCTGGACCGATTTTGGTTAAATTTTTTATGTGTGTCTGACTGAGCAGTTCGATGGTTTAGATTCACAATTGGATCCTCTAAAACTATTAGGTGTAGGAGTTCATCTCAAGTGAAAATATAAAAATCGCTCTAGCGGTAACAATTTTATATTTTTTCAAAACGAAAATCAGTATATCGTATTAATATAAACCGAGGTAGGTATTATCCAAAAATTAGCGAAATTCGACAATTAGAAGTGGAGGTTTATTTGAAATGCGAAATTAAAAACTGACTAGCAACCACATGTTTAATTAGTCTCAGCGTGTACCATAACATTTAATTGACCTTTAATGTTTCGTTTATTTAGGCGTAGCAATGGACCCCGGGTATTATTATCGCCTCACTATGATGCTTAACAAGCGGCTCGCTTTGTTTCCCCACAGCTGTTATATGTTATAAAATACAAAGATCTCGACTGCCGCGATTACCATGATGTTGCCACATTGCTATTCTTCCTTCAGTTTCAATTAAAACTCGGAACGGTGTGGAACATTCGATCCAGTTATAAAATTGTATACCGTGATTAATGGTGTAATTATCAGTGATTTATTGTGATATGTAGCTAGAATAATAATACAATATTTACATATTACATTAGTTTATATATATGTGATTTCAACATGTGGCGGCCATGAGAAAATATTTCAGACCAAACAGTTTAATAATAATAATAATAATAATAATAATAATAATAATAATAATAATAATAATAATAATAATAATAATAATAATAATAATAATGATAATAATAATAATAATAGTAGTAATAATAATAATAGTAATAATAATAATAAATATAATAATAATAATTATAATAATACTTTCTGCATGATTTTGTATGGATATTAAATTTATATAGAACTACAAGCTATGCTGGAATTAAATTATTTAATAAATTCCGATTGAGGGTCTTTCCACTTTTCAGCGGTTGCCCTTTTACCAGCCGGCTGCTGGTCCTTCACATCCACATGTGTCACTCACAGAGGTAGATGATCAACAGCCAGTGTAGGGGTGACATGTGGTTAGCATGTCGAGTCCCCCAGCCGTTATAGCTGGTTCCTCAACCTGGATCCGCTACTTATTGTAGCTACCCAATTGCCTCACGATGCTGGGTGGGCACCGGTCCCATACTGGCCGAAATACCATGAGAAAATTTCTTCCCCCATGGAGACTCGAACCAGCGCAAGTCCCGTAGCTGTGCGCCAAGGCTTCCTACCTTAACCGCTCGGCTAATAAATAAATAAATAAATACATATATAATTTTAATTTTAAAACTTAAACAATACCAAATAATAACATAAAAATTAAATAATAAATATAATCAATGGCTTCTGTCCTTATGTAATAAATGCCCATAGCGCTATGAGAAACGTGACAACACCGCATGTCAAGCATTGCCGCGCGGCACCCGCTTTATATAAACTGTTAACCATCAGAGTGAGGCTATAATAGCTAGTTACATTATAAATAGTATACATAGAACAAATATTTTATTTATTTTAATAGAGACTTAGTAACACTTGAAAAATACAATTATATACATAAATACACTCTTGAGCTATCATTTAAATGTGCTTACTTGTAAATGTACCCAACGTTAACTTGGCCCATTTTAATACTCAAAGGCTCAGTTATTCATAAGGACTTTAGTATCTAAAAATCAGCATTTAAGTGAATAATATTGGTTCTAATAGGCCAATTACCTGTTTTAGGTTCTATAAAGTATAAAATATTATCAATGGCGCTATAGGCCTAGAAGGTCCTTAGCTTTTACAGATTCTTCCCGATCCTGTCTAATATACACCGAAAAAATATGTATCTGTTAATGCACTAGCGGCAGCAGTCTTGTTTTATTTTAATTTTTATTTCAGAACTAATAGCAATAAATTAAAAAGTAGGGTCGAGTTCATTACCCTGAAAAATTAGACTATTAAGCAACAAATCTTTTAAAATTGCTATTGCGGTCGATTTATCACAACGAAACTCGTATATGCTATTAGAATAAAATGTGAAAGCTATTCTTAAAATATCAGCTAAATCTGATCAGAGAAGAGGAGTTTTATCAAAAACACGAAATTTTAAAATTCGCTGTTGTAGTCGCCATTTTTGCTTTGTAGCAGTGTAATACCTATGTGCGAGTATAACCCTAATACATAATTTAATTAATTCCTAAATTGGCAATGTATACTATAAGATACATTGGTTTATAATAAATCAAGGCAAAAATTTAATTAGAAGAAATTAATTTGTATCAAATTATACAACAATAGTTATAGTTATGCTTGGTTTCTTTTTACTGCATCTGTCTCCATTTAAATAAGCGGCATAAGAAATAGAATTCATTCAATTTATGTGTTAACAAAAGTAAGATAATTATCAGTAGATAGAAAGAATGAACAAAATATCCAACTTGCTGAGGAATTCGCTTAGTTTACGCAGTTCGTAAATGACAGATTTTACGTTTATACAGTGTTGCCTCCTGACCTTAACAGTTTGAAATAAATTAAAAAAGCATGAGCATGAAGCAAAGTTATGTAACATAACTCAATCACAGTGATCTCTGAATTGTTTATAGAGTGAGGAAAAGATATATAAGCCATGCATCTAGCAGGATCCAACGTTTTTAAAGAGGTTTTATCACCATCCATTAACAAGAGGTTCCCTTTAATATAAGAAAATACGAACAAAAACACTATTCTGTGCTGAAAGTTATTTTATTTACATACGTCGTCGCTCTGAACGCGCCCCTGTTTGTTAATTGATCGACAGTAGAGGAATGTGAACTTTCCGACAGTGTACCAAATGATCACAAAAATTCTACTTTAATTGGTTTACATGTGCTGTCACCTCTCGAGAAGAGACAACACTACCAATCTTTTTATTTCAGAAAAAAACCAACTTCGAGTAAATACATTTTAGCGCGATATATTGGATTTCCCATTAATCTTGATAATAGTTAAGTGAACGTGTACCAAATAAAATTATTTTTTACAAATGCTGAACAATAGAAAGAGAAACGCAATGCTGACTGAGAAGTAGCATTGAAAATGTAATATTTAATAATAATAATAATAACAATAATAATAATATAATACATAATAATAAGAATAATAATATTAATATATTATTATTATTATTATTATTATTTCTGTGCGTAAAGTTTTATTTTCCTTCTCCACTTCCTTCTATCCATCCATCCCATGTCCTCCAGTCCTCTTGTTCTCCATTCCGATTCTTATTTCTTGCATTTACGATTTTCGAGGCTTCCTCTTTCTTCTTCCAGGTGGACACCATTCCAATTTTTTTCCTGCATTCACCGTATATGTCCATTCCAATGTAATTATCTAATATTCATTAATGCTATTTATTATTACTATTGAATATTTAATATTAATTTTTGCTCACATGACATTATTTCTTTTTTTTTTCTTCTGATTAAACATCTTTCTGCTCTCCTCAAGAAATCCATTTCCATCGACATACATTTTTGTTCTAAGTTTTTGTTGAATTTCCATACTTCAGCTCCATATGTGACAGTACGTCGCACTACTGAATTATATATTTGTCTGTTCCATAGGACACCATTTATCATTGCTGTTACTGCTCTACCCTCTTTTATTCTGTTCTTAATGTCACTTTCTTGCCTATCCTATTTACCTACTTTTATCCCCAAATATTCAAATTTGTCACATCCTCTGATATAACCCTTCTGATTTTCTAATATTACATCTTCGGTTTCTGCTCCACATCCTATATAATTTTTTTCTAAATTTATTTTCATACCCCAATTATCGTATTCGTCTAATAATTTTCTGAACATAAACTCCATGTCTTCATATTCTTACGCAATTATTATCTAGTCATTCGCAAATAACAATTAATAATATTACTTCGAATATTTAAGAACAAACTTCTTAGGAAACTTTTGGACTAAATACACCAATTATAAGACTAAATGTTGTAAGTTTACCTAAGCCTTAATTCTGCCAAGTGTAGTAAACTGATTATTATTATTATTATTATTATTATTATTATTATTATTATTATTATTATTATTATTATTATTATTATTATTACTTTTATTTTTATTATTAGGAAATCATATAACAGAGGGATTTACTATTACAAAAGGTTTAAGGCAAGGTTGCAGTTTATCTTCAACTCTATTCAAAATATATCTCGAAAGAGTACTAAGAGACTGGAGGAAAAAATGTCAAAAAATGGGCATACCAATCCAAAATACACATGTATAATCACTAAATTTTGCAGATGGCCAGGTATTAATAGCACAAGACCACGATGACATAGAATATATGGCTAAAAAACTAAAAGAAGTATATGAAAAATGGGGACTTTATATAAACAGTGAGAAATGGAAAATATAAATTTCAACAATGGAGAAGAAGTAAAACCTAGTATTGAATGCACTTATTTAGGAACAAAATTAGACCATTCAGGCGATAACACAGTGGAAATTAGAAATAGAATCGCACAAACAATACAAGAAATAAATGCTTTAAACTCTGTTTGGTGGAGCAAAAATATTACAAAAAATAGAAAATTACAAATATATCAAACCATAATTCAGAGCATTTTAACATATGGTGCTGAAGTCTGGCAAATTCCTACCAGGGAAATGAAAATAATTTTAAGTACAGAAATGGATGTTTTAAGAAGATCATCTGGAAAATCTAGAAAGGATAGAATACAAAATAAAGAAATAAGGGAAATTATGGATGTACAAGAGGAGCCGGACATTATAGGCATTATAGAAAAGAAAAGATTACAGTGGTATGGCCATGTCAAAAGAATGCCAGAGCAAAGATTGCCTAAAATTGTTATGGAATGGATCCCAATAGAAAGGAGGAAGAGAGGAAGACCACTTGGATAGAAGGGGTACAAGCAACTAATATCAGAGGATTGGAAGAAGTCAATGGATGGACAGAGAGGACTGGCGTTTCGTTTCCGGAAGACGGCGGCAGCTGCCATGATACCGGATGATGATGATGATGATGATGATGATTATTATTATTATTATTATTATTATTATTATTATTATTATTATTATTATTATTATTATTATTATTAACTAACTGGCGCACTGACACTATTGGACCCGTAGTTTCATGACCGCGGGCAAGAAATGGTTAATCACTCGCTCTCCACCTCTGGATTAAGAGTTTCACCACGGTTACGAGGACATAAGTTATCCACAGATCTCCATTTTGAGTTAATATTTTCCAATCATCCCCTGTACAATCTACTTCCCTTAAATCATAGTTAGTGTTACTTTCCCGCTTCATTCATGCCCTACTATTGGGCGCTTTCCCAAGCCCCTCTTTCATTCTCCATTCATGTCACATATCTTGTCCATCGCAGTCTTCGAGACTTAACTGTTATCATATCTTGTTTTCCATAAATATCATGCAGCTCACTGTTATGTAACATCAATCCAATCATTCAGATTCATATTTACAAATCATTTTTTATTCAATGCCCCAGTTTGTCATTTCGACATTTCTGGTGTTTTCTCTTGGCATTGGCTTAATTGTAACCCACTTCTGAAGTTGGTGTGCCTAGAAGGCGGAGTTGCATTACCCCGATTGTATGATGGGTGATAAATGATAATGAAGCGCCAGGAGAGTTCTTAACCTAAACCTAACCTAAATTCCAGACCATGGGCAACCACAGGAATAATTTCTGTGGTTTGACCGGGAATCAGGGCCGGGACCTCATGAACAGTAGTCAGAAACGCTGACCATTTGCCCATGGAAAATTTTAACAAAGCTAAAATTCTTGGTAACGTAAAAATATGTACATTTACAAGTTTAGAAAACTTATTTTTGTATTATCAAAAAAATATAAATTTATAAACTTGTTGCATACATAAGTATTTCTCTAATTTTTTTTAAATCTCTTAATGTTTTTAATTAAATTATATTCATTATAGCACTGTGATTATTTTTGTGTATGTATCGACAGAACATGCGTTAATACGAGTATCAAATTACGAAGTCTGTAAACAACAATGGGAAGTAGGGGAAAACTACACATCATCCAAAACAAATATGTAACGACATGCGTAACTAAAATTAAAAAGAATCATTGGAGTTCATAATAGTAGACAAAAGATGGATTTTGAAGAACAGTCACTGATAGAGCTCTATATAATGTATTGTGTGCTAAAATCCATACATTCATCAGGCAACATTAAAAGAATCAATGTCGCTTTTCATCAAACGACCTGACTTGTGTATGTCACTATCATTGATCACAACCTCGAACAGTGAATGGAAATATTCGACTATCAGCATACATGTGCCTGGTATAATCAGGGATATTAAAGGTTGTCAGTCTCGCATCACTGCAGACTTGCAACACAGAAGAAAGAAGGGAGCGTTTGTACAGGTAGGACTACGTGCCTACATATCATGTAATCTATTAGGCTATTTATTTAAACACAAACTGTGAATAAAGTACATGTTGCACAAAAGAAAAATGGTATAGTATCACAAATGCCAATGTCAAACAGCAAAATCAATTTATTTATTTGCGATATTATTGCTAGATCTATCTTAAAGGAGAAAGGCATAAACTTTATAAACACGTGATATTAGCAATATATCAGGATGCAAGATCAGATGCATGAGAAATAATATTCGGTAAACAAAAATCGGCCATAAAAGAAATAAAGAAATTGCGGCAAAACACAAAATTGTGGAACGATGGCACACATTTGGCGGTATCGATTTTTTTTTGTCTAATGCCGCCAGGTTGTCTTTAATGGAATCTCTGATTTTCTCCCCTGGTATTGGCGAAATTGTAATCCATTTCTTTGGTGGGGCACCTGGAAGGCGGAGTTACGTTACCCCGATGATATGATGGGTGATAAATGATAATGAAACTCCAGGAGAGTTTTTAACCTAAACTTAACCTAAATTCCAGACCATGGGCAACAACAGGAATAATTCCCTTTAAGGACAAATTCCTATGGTTTGACCGGAAATCGAACCCGGGATTTCATGAACTTTAGTAAGAAACGCTGACCACTAGCCCATGAGGCTGGTCTTGGCGGTATCAATAAGACTACAAAACCATGTCAACAGAATAAGAAAGAGCAGATATATAGGCCTAAAATAAAATCTTAGGCTAACATGTCAACTTAGAGAAAAAAGATCTATTGGCAGATCACGAACAAAATGGACAGGAAACAAGACCGTAACAGGCTAATCTGCCTAACTCTTGGCAAGATATTAATTTTATTAGATAAATAGATCATCGGTTGATTAATGTATTTGACATCGTCCGATTCCTAATACCCAATTTCGTCGGTCCGTCCAGTCTCCTGGTTGTCGATGTTTCTCCTTCATGTATAAATATATTACCTGGCTCCAGGAGGTTTTAGGTCTTCCTCTGCCTCATCTTCCCTCAGGTTTCAATTCCAAAACACATTTTGGTCGCCGATCCTCTTCCATTCGCTGGACATGTCCGCATTAATTGCTGAGTTTTAATATACAGGTAATCTAAAATAGTGTCTTCAATCTTCATTTTCTCCATTATAATTGATTTTCAATTTTTTTTCTCCTCTTGAAATTCTTGTAGCCCTTCGTATAAAATTAATTTCCATTGCCAAAAGATACTTATTTTTTGTTGTTAATGGCCTAAGTTCTACTCCATAAGTAATGATGATTTTAACAATTGCATGATATGTATTAATTTCATTTTATTACTTATATTTTTATCTTTTTCCTCACCTGTAAGACAAATGTCAGAAAAACTTTAAGGCCCAAACGGTCCCCGAAATCATATGGCCATCATCCTTATCATTATCATCCTTAACATTATCATTATCATCATCATCCTTCACCGGTGTGGAAAGCAACGGGAAGCTACCACACCTACACAATTCCCTAGTAAAGCTGCAAGCATAGCATGAAAAATGCTATTATTGCAGTGAAGGACCTGCCTTCGGGCAGAATTACTATGGATGGATGGATGGATATTTTTATCCCACAATGCTCTATTGAGGCAAGCAATTGCACATTTTCCTTTATTATTTCTATTTCTTATTTCCTCTTCATAACTCCCATTTTTATTTATTTTTATTCTTAAATATGTGATCTCACTACAAGATTTCATTATTTTGTTTCTCCAGTTTAATTTAATTTTATATAACATTAATCTCATTTGTCACACCAAGAGTTCAATGTAAACATAAGCCAGTAACTAAGTCTTCAAGAACTTAATGAACATATAGAAAAATATACAGCTTAACTTTAAATTGTGTATATAAATAAATATGTCTTACAAATTAGGATCCTAGAGACAAGGAATGGTATACAAATTTGGTTAGTCCATTACAGAAGTGATTAAAGGGTATATAGTTTTAAACAGAGATCTGAGAGATCTAACAAGAAGACAAGATCGATTCTTATTAAAAATAACTCTGTACGAATCCATCAGGCTTCATTTTTCCATTTTATATTTACAACTTTGTTTTTTTTTTTAGCATTGTACATGTTTCAAACGAACAGGGAACACATATTTTTCATAAGGAATGGATAGAAAACGTTAGGTTAGGGATTTATGGAGAGCTTATGTATGCGCGGCAATGAACCTCCGAGTTCAATATTCCAAACTAGTTAATACACAATGGCATTGTAGATCGGCGTTTTCTCCGTCTTCCCTTGACATAATATTCATTATTTGACTTCTCCATACTCATGCCACCCATTTCGATCCACTAATTTCATCGGCCCTTGCATAAGCATACATATAAAATGTATTATCATTATGAAACACTCTTCATTAAACTGAACTAGAACATTCTTAGGGTTGATACTAATCCCCGCAAGATTCTGATTAATTCCTTCATGAAATTTTATTCTATGAAATCTAATCTTACTAACCCTTCATAAAGAATGTAAGTGATATAAAAATATTTTAAACTCTGTAAAAAGTAATAAATAGTTTAAAGTCAAAGGCAAAAAAAAACTTTTTATTAATCTTAATTTTAAAAATTATTTCATAGGGCGATGCAAAGATAAAAGTAACAATTTTTTTACACATAAATTTATGAAAGTCTTTTTAATATTCAACTTTTAGAAATTAATGTTTGCATTACATGAAGCGATCTTGTTCCAACCCGTGTTTAATAAATGTCTCGTAATGGAAATATTCCATAAAAGTACAGAATTAATAACGTTCAAATTTCCATTTTATCTGTCGTATATTTCAGTAGTAAAAGAAGATTTGTGTCATCTTAGAAACCTGATTCACTCGGAGATAGTAAGTTAAATGTGACAAGGCGAGGTAGTGTGTTTAACATGTAAATCGAGTATAAATTTTAAATTGAAAGGTGCCAGAATTCACTCTCTCACTTCAGTAATAAATGGTCTCAAGGGGCTGTCGATATACAAACTCTAGTATGTTGGTTCGCATCAGAAGTGATCCACAAACTATAAAACTTAACTTGAAATTCAGTTTTATCGTCAAATTTATTCCTGAATACATTGAACCCAACTCCATCAATGTTTTCATAAAGATAGCTATCAAGTATTTCATTCACTCTGGAAATGAGGTAGACCTACTGATGCAGTAATTTTCTCTTGAATATTTGTATTTACGACAACCAAGTAACTTCCTTTATACCGGTACTGTATTTTCATCATAACAATTTCAATAATGGGGATTTGTGTCTCACTTTCGAACGATTCAAATTGAAATACTGTATATGTAAAAAAATCCTAAATCTTTCCATGCAGGAGTTTAACAGAATTTTTAGTTTGAATCATATGAGAGTTCGTGTAAATTCCCCTTTTTTCTTCTTCTTTTTCTTCCTTTCATGTGATAGACCTAGGGGTATAAAAATTTGCAATTATTGATAATTGCAAGTCAGATATATTCCAACCTAAATTCTACCCCCCTTAAAGATAAAACTTTGCAAGAAATTTGAAGCCAACCGGGGGTTGATTTTCTAGAAATTTTATAGATAGTATTTCAGGTCAATGTGCAATTTATGTTTAAGTGGTTACGGTCCAATCCAACATTTGAAGGGTCTGTCCTAGGATCTCTTACCTGGTAGCTGGTAATTTAAGATTTAACGTGGTTGTATTGTTCGGCTCATTATTCTTAGGTGAGATTTTCAGTTCTTTCTATATTTTTGTACATATTCCATGATTTATTCTCTTTGTAATTCTTTGAGAATCTCAGAATTCCTTTTATGATCTGTTCTTGAGTAACCTGCAGTACGTCTCATAAAATGGGTTGCAAAAGATAGTGAAGTGCATTCCATATAAACTCTACTATCTAAATCCCAACTCCACCTGCTCATGGTGCAACCTGCTTAAAACAAACGGGGCTCTGGGGACCGAGTCACGGCGGTATAACCGTTCCATCAAGATACAGGGAAAATGCTGTATCATAATCACGCTTGTCCAGAGGCCTAAGGTTGCAACCCGACCACTGGACTGGCTCACTTCAGGCCAGCAACCTTATTTTACTAAAAAGTCTCAAAGAAAATGTAAATTGCCTTTATTGACATTATTAGAGCAAATATATATCTGAGGTCACGAAAAATAAATATAAAATAGGCATCACTTTTAGCCTAAACATGCACTATTATTCCTACTAACAAACATATTTATAAGTCAGAAATCCATGGCACAACAGTCCGGAAAGTCAAGGTCAACTGAACTGGTTGATGTTTCTGCAAGCACGTGACAGTACAGTCAGTCACGTGACGTAAACTCTCAAACTTAATTTTAGTTTTCCATGAATCTATGCCACCTACACAAACTCAAATAAAAAACGTAAAATACATAATTTATTGCTGCAATATGTGAATAATTACCTGAGAGAAATATATGTTGATTTTTCTCTGAAAGAAAAGAGAACAATGCCTTGAAATTAAGTGAGAAGATGAGGTCAAAGTAGCCTAAAATTGCCATATTTCTTCTTGTAATCTTATAAGCCCATGTTTCCCATAACATATATTTATGCGCTCTCCCCCTACAGGGAAGAATTTGTACCATACTAATTTAGTTACACTTGTTTTCGTATAGATGTCACTTGAATGGTCCGTGATCAGCGTTCCGCCTCATACTGACATCTAGAAAACCAAGGTAGTACTAGGACGGGAAAATTCGGTAAATTTTGCTTAGAGGCCTTTTCATTCAGGCTTAAGGATCTTTTACGAGCCGGAAAATCTTCAGACTTGGGACCCACGGCTTAAAGTCTCTCCCGGAGGACTTGCTCCTGGGATTTTTGCATCCTAAAAAAATCCATTGACCCCGGCCGGGTTTGAACCCGCGACCCTCGGGACCAGAGGCAAGGAGCATAACCACTAGTCCACCGCTTATAATTCATAATTTACGTATTAGTCATTGCTCAGACAGTGTAGCCAAATTATCACAAAAATCCGCTAACAAACAAGTGAATGCTAATGTACTACTACCACAAGCAATGTAGTGATTTAACGTTCATGTGAGTACACTGACGTGTCCTGTTCAAGGGCGAAATCAATTTGGGTATTTTTCATATATTTTGTATCACATTTACTGGAATCTGCGGATTTAATTGGATATATTTGCATTCCAGATTGATTTCTGATTCTTTTAGCGGAGTTACTACTAAGGCAATTTTTTATATACAATTATTACTTATACCTCTTGCAGGATATTCTCTCCTTGACCATAAAAGAAACGAACATATTCGTCAAGAACTAAATATCGGCAATATATTAGATATTATTGACGAATACCGATCAAACTGGCATTTCAATTTACAACGCATGCAACCATCAATAATTCTGTTACAATCATATAGATACAGGCCACAGGATAAACGAAGAATTGGAAGACCAAGGAAGCGATGGAGAGAACAGGTATAAATTTTGGAGACGGAAAGGATCAAGTGGTCCAATCATTGAACCTAATGATGATGATACACAATTATTATCTGATCAATTGAGTTGGTTGTTTACTTGAAGAAAATCCATATTTATTAATTAAATAAAAATAAAACGTAGTTTTATTTGATTTTCATATTTATTATATAATTCAGTGACAGCTGTTTCGGTACACTGTACCTTCTTCACACATGTTAACAAATTATGATTTGTGTTCCAACTGATCTAAGCAACAATACAACAATATTTATTTAAATTTTTTAATTTAACAAAGGGAATTCATTCAAATCAAGTTGAGAATTTAACAGTTTTTTACTACTTTTAAACTTATTAATTTCTACAGCCTCCAAAAGATCTAACTTCTTACCCTTATCACAAATATGTAAAATTTCAAAATTGGGATCGAAACAATGATTAAAATGGAATAGGTGGTTAGCATAGTTTGAATTTTCTAAATTTCTGTATGCTCTCATGTGTTCCGAGATATAAAAGGTCTACCCCCTCCATGGTATCTTTACCTTGTTGTGGTGGAGTGGCTTGTGTGCTTAAATGATCCTGAGAGCTATGCCGGCGGTAGCATTGCTGCCGATAGGGTTACCCATGCCGGACTGGTCGAAGGTGATAAGCCAGACGAAATAAGTACCTTGGTCGAAAGAGTGACGATCTTTCACCGTAAAAATACAACCGTCAAGAAATGCGGACATGGGTTCTACTGGGGTAAAATTTTCCGGAGGTCAAATAGTCCCCCATTCGGTTCTCCGGGCGGGGACTACTTCAGGGAACCCATGCCAAAGGCTCAAACACAGGGACATGTTCCTAGGAACATGGAATGTTAGGACTTTATACAATAGCGGGGCACTAGAGATATTAACGCGGGAATTGGATAAATCGCCCTTGGATATAGTCGCTTTACAGGAAGTTAGGTGGCCAGGAGAAGGTAGTCAGGAAGTTTTGTATTATACTATGGGGGTGCAGAAAGACCTGCATTTGGAACGGGTTTTTTAGTCAGAAGGAGGATCCTATCCGCTATCCGAGGTATTAAGTTTGTTAGTGATAGGATATCATACATAATTCTAAAGGGTAAACGACATGATTTTATAATTGTAAATGTACATGCCCCCACAGAAGATAAAGATGACAAGATCAAGGATGAGTTCTATGAAGAATTAGAATGCTTATTTGATAGCCTTTCACGATATCATATGAAAATTGTCTTAGGAGATTTTAATGCAAAAGTGGGGCAGGAAGATATATTCAAACCAACAATAGGCAAATTCAGTCTTCATGAAGATAGTAACGACAACGGGGTTAGATTAGTCACATTTGCCACATCAAAGAATCTCATTGTTAAGAGCACAACATTTCAGCATAAGGATATTCATAAATACACCTGGACGTCCCCAGATGGAGAAACTCGGAACCAGATAGATCATGTATTAGTGGATAAACGCTGGCCACAGTAGCATCATTGATGTTAGATCAGTTAGAGGGACAGACTGCAATTCAGATCATCATCTGGTCAGGGTGAAAATCAGACAACGGCTATCGCTTATGAGAGGAACAAACGCTAAAGATGATTCAGTAAAATATGAATTAAAAAACTTGAAAAATGATGAAATGCGGCAAGAATACCAAATCAAAATTGCAAATAGATTTGGAAGTACTGGAATCTTCAGATGACAATGTGGCAAACGAAGAAGAAACTGATATAAAATAAAGAAATGGGAGGCTATAAGAGATACTATTAAATTGTCAGCATCAGAAAGTATTGGTTGTTTAAAAAAGAGGCAAAACAAGAAATGGTTTGATGAGGAATGTGCCGACATTGTAAAGAAAAGAAAGCTAGCAAAAATGAAATGGTTACACGAGCCAAATGAGGTAAATTTAGAGCAATTGGGTAGTGTTAGACGGGAAACCACCGAGTTACTAAAGAGTAAAAAGAGGGAATATTTGAGAGAGAAGATTAATGATCTTGAAATGAATGCAAAAAATAGGAACATTAGAGAATTATATCAGGGAATTAGTATAGAGAAGAAGAAGGGTTTCAGGCTAGAACAAACATAATTCGCAATGAAAATGGGGATATGATTGCAGATTCCAAGAGTATATTAAATAGATGGAAAAGTTATTTTAATCAGCTATTAAATGTACATACAGAACAGGACATTGAGGAGGATAAGTTACAGACAGCAGAAATGCTAGTCGCAGAGCCAAGTGCATTAGAGGTTGAAATGGCAATTGAAAAATTGAAGATGTATAAAGCATCAGGTTCAGATGAGATCCCAGCAGAACTGATAAAATCAGGGGGAGAAAAATTGATGGACAAGATACGCTGGTTGCTTAGTATGATTTGGGAAAAAGAAGCTCTTCCAGATGAATGGAAGGAATCAATTATCGTACCAATTTATAAGAAAGGAGATAAAACTGATTGCAACAACTATAGGGGCATCTCATTACTTTCAACTTCGTACAAAATTCTAACAAATATATTAGTAAGCAGACTTGCTCCCTATATTGATGACATTCTAGGAGATCATCAATGTGCATTTAGAAGAAACAGGTCTACAACAGATCAGATTTTTAGTATAAGACAGATTTTAGAAAAGAAATGGGAATATAATGGTACTGTACATCAACTATATGTAGACTTCAAAAAAGCATATGATTCAATTAAGAGGGAGAAGTTATATAGTATCCTGCTGGAGTTCGGAATTCCCAAAAAGTTAGTTAGACTTATACGAATGTGTCTAAATGGCTCAACGAGTAGGGTGCGTGTAGGCAAACAGTTTTCAGACACTTTTGAAATCCAGAATGGGTTGAAGCAAGGAGATGCACTATCTCCTCTACTATTTAATTTTGTACTAGAGCATGCCATTAAATCTTTAGAGAATAAGGAAGGCTTACAACTGAATGGTATTAATAAGCTGTTAGTTTATGCTGATGATGTGGTACTACTGGCCGATAGCGAGGAGATACTAAAGGCCAACACGCACACACTATTGAGTAACACTAAGAAATTAGGACTGGAAGTAAATATCAGTAAAACTAAATATATGGTCACACGTAGAAATACATTATATAATGGAAATGGACAGCTAATGACAAATGAGGGAAATTTTGAGGAATTGGCTGAATTCAAATACCTAGGAACAATAATCACAAATAGGAATGAGATGCACAAAGAAATTAAAACATAGGCTCAATTCTGGAAATGCATGCTATTATGCATTGCAGAGACTTTTGATGTCCCAACTCCTTTCAAAAAACGTTAAGCTGAAAATATATAAAACTATTATTCTACCAGTTATATTATATGGGTGCGAAACATGGACTCTTACTTTAAGGGAGGAAAGGAGATTACGAGTATTTGAGAATAAAGTTCTTAGGAAAATTTTTGGACCAAAGAGAGATGAACAGACAGGTGAATGGAGAAGACTACATAACAATGAACTACATGGTCTTTATAGGAAGCCAGATATAATACGAACAGTTAAGTCCCGTAGACTGCGATGGGCAGGACATGTTGCGCGTATGGGGAATGAAAGATGTGCATGGAAACTTCTTGTAGGAAAGCCAGAAGGAAAACGCCCAGTTGGTAGACCAAGAATGAGGTGGGAGAACAACATTAACTATGATTTGAGGGAAGTAGATTATACAGGAAATGATTGGAAAGCATTAGCTCAGGATAGGGATGTATGGAGAGCTTATGTCCGCGCGGCCATGAACCTACGGGTTCGATAGTGCCAGTGAGTAAGTAAGTGAGTAAGTATAAAAGGTCTACCAGTTTGTCCTATATAGACATTGTCACATGTGCCACACTTAAATTTATATACACCTAATAATTTTTCTTTTTTTGTTTTGGTTTTATTGTTTTTTATTATTTTTGTAGAGTTTTATTAGTTTTAAATGCCACATTAATGTTCAACTTTTTGAAGTGTTTAGATATTTTATTTGAAAGTGGGCCTATGTATGACATTACGACATATTTCTTATTGTTTTATTTGGATACAGGAAAAACTTTGTTAATTGCTTTTTTTGTAATTAATCTTCTTAATTAAACATTCTATAATTTCAGGGTCGTATCCATTATTAACAGCCAATTGTTTAATAATATTCAATTCATTATTATATTCCAAGGGTGAAAGAGGGATATTTAAAAGTCTATGAATGTAACTATTAAAGGCTGCCATCTTATGAGTATATGGGTGAAGAGAAGAACTATGGATAGTGGTATCAGTACGAGATGGTTTGTGAAAGATACCAAACTCAAACTTATTATCAATGTGTTTTATTGATAAATCCAAGAAATTTATACTATTATTTGTTTCTAATTCCATTGTGAAATTAATACTTCTGTGAATGTTATTAATAAAATTTAAAAAGGAATTCAATTGTCTTTTGGTTCCTGTGAAGCCTGCTATGACATCATCTACATACCGATACCAAAATAGAACATTTCTAGCTAATACATTCTTATGTATGGTTTGTTCGAAGTCATCCATAAATATCTCTGCCAAAATAGGGCTCAACGGATCACCCATAATCAAACCATCTTTAGCTATGTACAATTTGTTATTAAATTCAAAGTAATTTTGATGTAAGCATGTTTTAAGAGTGTGTAATATTTCTTCAACTACAAAACCATTCACTTTATTAGTTAGTAACATTCTATTAATAATCTCCATCACATCAACAGTAGGTATACTGGGAAACAGATTCTTTACATCAAAAGAAACTAAAATTAAGTTATTAGGCAAATCAATGTTCTTTATATTGTCAATTAATTCAATAGAGTTTTTTATATTGTAAATTGGATTGAACTTGGTATTAGATGAAATTATATTTATTAGCTTTTTAGATATTTTGTATGATGGAGAACTTATAAAGGATACTACTGGTCTAATAGGATAATTTTCCTTATGTAATTTAACTAGGGAGTACAGTTTGGGTGGTTGGGGATTCATTTGTATTATAGAGTATTCAAAAAAGTTATTAAAAATTATACTATTTTTAAAAATATTTATAATTTCTTTTTGATATTTCTCTGTTGGGTCTTTATCAATAATTTGAAAAATTATCTGAATTTAGAAAATCTACAGTTTTAGAGATATAATCATCCTTATTTAAAGCTATTAAAGTTTGTCCTTAATCTGCTCGTGCAGAGAAAGGACAAACTTTAATAGCTTTAAATCTTCTTCCTTCCAAGCATTAGGCCAAGGCCTGTTACGAATAGCTTTAAATAAGGATGATTATATCTCTAAAACTGTAGATTTTCTAAATTCAGATAATTTTCAAATTATTGATAAAGACCCAACAGAGAAATATCAAAAAGAAATTATAAATATTTATAAAAATAGTATAATTTTTAATAACTTTTTTGAATACTCTATATTACAAATGAATCTCCAACCACCCAAACTGTACTCCCTAGTTAAATTACATAAGGAAAATTATCCTATTAGACCAGTAGTATCCTTTATAAGTTCTCCATCATACAAAATGTCTAAAAAGCTAATACATATAATTTCATCTAATACTAAGTTCAATCCAATTTACAGTATAAAAAACTCTATTGAATTAATTGACAATATAAAGAACATAGATTTGCCTAACAACTTAATTTTTGTTTCTTTTGATGTAAAGAATCTGTTTCCCAGTATACCTACTGTTGATGTGATGGAGATTATTAATAGAATGTTACTAACTAATAAAGTGAATGGTTTTGTAGTTGAAGAAATATTACACACTCTTAAAACATGCTTACATCAAAATTACTTTGAATTTAATAACAAATTGTACATAGCTAAAGATGGTTTGATTATGGGTGATCCGTTGAGCCCTATTTTGGCAGAGATATTTATGGATGACTTCGAACAAACCATACATAAGAATGTATTAGCTAGAAATGTTCTATTTTGGTATCGGTATGTAGATGATGTCATAGCAGGCTTCACAGGAACCAAAAGACAATTGAATTCCTTTTTAAATTTTATTAATAACATTCACAGAAGTATTAATTTCACAATGGAATTAGAAACAAATAATAGTATAAATTTCTTGGATTTATCAATAAAACACATTGATAATAAGTTTGAGTTTGGTATCTTTCACAAACCATCTCGTACTGATACCACTATCCATAGTTCTTCTCTTCACCCATATACTCATAAGATGGCAGCCTTTAATAGTTACATTCATAGACTTTTAAATATCCCTCTTTCACCCTTGGAATATAATAATGAATTGAATATTATTAAACAATTGGCTGTTAATAATGGATACGACCCTGAAATTATAGAATGTTTAATTAAGAAGATTAATTACAAAAAAGCAATTAACAAAGTTTTTCCTGTATCCAAATAAAACAATAAGAAATATGTCGTAATGTCATACATAGGCCCACTTTCAAATAAAATATCTAAACACTTCAAAAAGTTGTACATTAATGTGGCATTTAAAACTAATAAAACTCTACAAAAATAATAAAAAACAATAAAACCAAAACAAAAAAAGAAAAATTATCAGGTGTATATAAATTGAAGTGTGGCACATGTGACAATGTCTATATAGGACAAACTGGTAGACCTTTTATATCTCGGATAAAGGAACACATGAGAGCATATAACAGAAATTTAGAAAATTCAAACTATGCTAACCACCTATTCCAATTTAATCATTGTTTCGATCCCAATTTTGAAATTTTACATATTTGTGATAAGGGTAAGAAGTTAGATCTTTTGGAGGCTGTAGAAATTAATAAGTTTAAAAGTAGTAAAAAACTGTTAAATTCTCAACTTGATTTGAATGAATCCCCTTTGTTAAATTAAAAAATTTAAATAAATATTGTTGTATCGTTGCTTAGATCAGTTGGAACACAATTCATAATTTGTTAACATGTCTGAAGAAAGTACAGTGTACCGAAACAGCTGTCACTGAATTATATAATAAATATGAAGATCAAATAAAACTACGTTTTATTTTTATTTAATTAATAATTATTATCTGGTTCGTTTACCTAGATAACCAGGATAATATAAGATTACGTCATTATTGTAGCATTAATACTATATATTTCAGGATTAAAACATTTTTTGCTAGTTCACTTGCACAATCTTTATAGTGTATAAAATGATTTATGAATCATTATTCTGTGTGCAGACATTTCCAATCACAGTCTAAAGGAAACTTCCTGCTCTGGTATTAATAAAGAAGTAATCAATGCCAATATTACGAAGTACTTTTATATATGCTCATAGAGCAGGTGACAAATATTTGAGTTTTCAAAACGTGGACGGGTAGTATGGGTATAGCTATAAAATATTATATCAAATTGCAGACTACTGCAAAACCTCAAACGAGCTTGTGAAAAAATCAGATGAAACGAAATTAAAATCGTACAGACATGTCGGTGCTATTGTATCGTTTTCAATGTTTCTGATTTCAACAAATGAAAATAATTAGAAAACTTCCAAATTCATTATAAATGGCGCCCTAAAGTGAGCATCATAATGGTATACCTGATGTCTATTTAAGGTAAAAATGTACACCGCCTGTGGTCTCGAGGTAGCGTGCTGCCTTGTCACGCAGCAGGCCCGGGTTCGATCCACGGTCGGGGCAGTTTTTCTGGGTGAGGTTTTTATCGGGGTTTTTCCTCACCTGTAAGACAAATGTCAGGAAAACTTTAAGGCCCAAACGGTCCCCGAAATCATCTTCCTTATCATTATCATTCTTATCCTTCACCGGTGTGGAAAGCAACGGGAAGCTACCACACCTACAATTCCCTAGTAAAGCTGCAAGCATAGCATGAAAATGCTATGATTGCAGTGAAGGACCTGCCTTCGGGCAGAATTACTATGGATGGAAGGTAAAAATTTCAACATAGCGTAAAATAAAATTTAGTACGATGCAAGGATGGATTACGTATTAGTTTAATAATTATGCCATCGACTATCCACTCGGTCATGAAAGTTTTAACTCATAAATTAAAACAATGCCTTCCATCCTTGTAATATGTGTAGCACAGTCATACGTATAATGCAAAGTTAAACTTTCCGAACAATAATTAGTTACATGAAATACAAAGTTCCATGCAGATGTATAAAACATTAATAATGTAAATTATTAAATGTATGAATCAAGTATTACTATAGTAATTTTATGCAATCAATGTCACAATTTTAGCAAAGTTCTCGCTTATAATTTAGTGAACATATTTAAGTAGTCACTAAATAATAGAAAGTTAAAAGAGAAACTTAATAGATATTTTGGATACAAGTTACAAAAGTCAAGCTCCAGTAACGAGTGATGTTAAATTTAATTACGACATTGGGAGTGTTTTTAAGACCCACAGGTTACTGAAGCTTATTTTTTAACGTGTATTTTTCAATAGTTTATCTAAGTTTCGAAAATTAAATAGAAATTATTTTAATAATTCAGGAAATAAAATTATTATATATCTTGAAGCTGCACAAGATTGGATCGGATAAGAAATGAAGATATAAGAACAGAGTTAAATATATATCCATTGGATGAGAAAATCAGAGAATATAGAGAGAAATGGTTTACACACGTGGAAATAATGAATGTATCAAGATTACCAAGAGCAGCATTCAACTACAAGCCAAGAGGTTCAAGGAATGTAGGAAGGCCAGTGAAAAGATGGACAGAACAACTGTGAGGCGGAACAGGCAATTTGCCTAGCCCGTGAAGCGAAGAAGAAGAAGATATATCTTGAAGTTTTCGGATTTATCAAACGCTTGAACCATTATAAATTTAAATAACGTTAGCTCTTATTTGTTTCACAACGCAATTTTTCTAACTGACAGGTCCAGGGTTAACAAGTGAAAATCGAAACAATTACATTAGATTTTATTAAAACTATGTTTTATGTGTATTCTGTGTTTTATGCGAATGTAATGATTTGTTTTCTCTATCTGTTATACGCTGAAATAATCGTGCAGTTTCATAACTATAGTACAAAAATTATTTTAATCAACAATAATGGATATTTATAACAATGTTATAGAATATAGGGAAGACCAAGGAAAAGATGGAAAGAGCAGCAATTTGGAGCCGGAACAGGCTAGTAAATAAGCCTAAACCGTGAAGAAGAATAAGAAGTTATAGAATATATAACTAATTCACTGATACTATCGAACCCAGGCGTTCATAGACTTGCGCACATAAGTTTTCCATACAGTCCTATCATGAGTTAATGTTTTCCAATAATTCCCAGTGTAATTCGCCTCCCTGAAATCATGGTTAATGTTTTTCTTGCATCTCATTCTTTCCCTCTTGATTCTTACAATTTTCCAAATCCCTCTTTCATTCCCAATTCGTACCAGAAGTCCTGTCGATCGCAGTCTACGAGACTTAACTGTTTTTATTAAATTAGGTTTCCCATAAAGATTATGTAGTTCACTGTAATGTCATTTTCACCATTCACATCTTTTCGTCTCTTTTGGTCCAGAAATATTCCCAAGTCCTTCATTCTCAGATATTCATAAACGTTTACCCTATCTCAAAGTAAGAAGCCATGTATCACGTTCGTGTATATAGTATAACAGGAAGGAGAACGATTAAAATATTTTAGTTTGACATTAAGAGAAGTTGGGCTATCGGAAGTCCCTATACACCATAACAACATGCATTTCTAGAGTACTTGCCAGCAATGGCGACCATTATTGAAATTTCAACTTCCTGCATTTCGGTGTTGCCAACCGAAATTACATTTATACCCACTCGCGGGAAATAAAACTACTGATTTGAAACAATATAAAACAATAAATACGTACTTGCGGCCATGTCATCAATAATTGTTCCCAAGGCCTCCTGTAGTTTCAACTAATAAACATTGCCCACACTGTTAACGTTAGTCAATTGTTTATAATGAACGCAAATATGTCCAACAAAGATATTATTATTTTACTATTATTTATTATTTTGAAAACACCATCGCGCAAAAAATAATGTTCAACGCACGTTTGTGAAGTGTTTTACAGAATCGAGGAAAAATGTTTAAAAACCGAGCGATAGCAAGGGTTTTAATTTACGAGAGGTTTTACAGAATCTCATAAATTAAAACCCTCGCTATCGCTCGGTTTTTAAACATTTTTCCTCGATTCTGTAAAGATCACTTCCCAACCTTGCATCGTAATATACTATTATAATGGTACTTTCCAAATTTGCTTTGTTTCTAAACAAGGAAAGTTCTACATCTAGAAATATTATTGTACATTTTATTACTTTTTTTTAATATTGGGAATATAATATTGTAAAGTTTATCCTATGATTTAATATTGTTCGTTTACTCGTAATTCTCACGAGAGTTGGTTAAACAGCCAATGCTAGGATCCCACTCCATTTTCTGGCCATCAAAGAGCATTACTTGAGTAACGATGTTATATAAGCCCCTCGTTTTCCTTCTGGATGGACCAATCATCACCACATCGACATCCCTGATATGCCATCAACTTTGCGGGGGTTGTATAGGATGAACGTACGGTCCATTAGCTATCAAAATCTCGGGTAAATCTGGGGTCGTTTCCCAGTATGGAGTGATCCCTCTGTTCCCTATCAAAACATAGTTGAGCACTACGCTTTTAATTAATTACTGTACCCGATAAATGTAGAGCAAAGTTTATTTTCCACATCCCCATGTACATCCTTATTCTTCAATAAGCAAACCAAACTCATATACAAAACATTATAGAAGAATCACAATTAACTGCAAAAAAATAGAGGCTAAAAAATTGTTATTTAAACTATTCAAAGAATTGGAAGAGAACAAGCAGTTGAATGCATTATGCGAAATCTATTAATAATATTTTTCTTTTGTTTCTTCAGTATTCTCACTTTTAATTTTAATTTCGTTTGAACATCTATCCCGCGCATACTATTAAACTTTCCACCACGATTCGAAATTATTTTATTATAACTTGTTTCTTATGTATAAATGTGTATGTATCAATTAGTGTTTCTGTCTAATAATACTATTAACTGACTACACAACTCACTGGCACTATTGAACATATAGGTTCATGGCCTAGCGAACAAAAGTTTTCCATAGACCTATATCCTAAGCTAATGTTTCCAATCATCCTCTGTAAAATCTACTTCCCTCAAATCATGGTTAATGTTATTCTCCCGTCTCGTTCCTGGTCTACCAATTGTGAGATTTCC
Organism: Diploptera punctata; assembly: GCA_030220185.1. Taxonomy (NCBI): domain Eukaryota; kingdom Metazoa; phylum Arthropoda; class Insecta; order Blattodea; family Blaberidae; genus Diploptera; species Diploptera punctata. The sequence continues at coordinate 1,191,601 of JASPKZ010000009.1, forward strand.
CTCTGGTTTTCCTAGAAGAAGCTTCCATTCGTCTCTTTCATTCCCCATACGTGCCACATGTCCAGTCCTTCGCAGTCTACGGGACTTAAATGTTCTTATTACATCTGATTTCCTATATATATATATATATCATGTAGCTCACTGTTATATAGTCTTCTCCATTCACCTATCTGTTCATTCCTCTTTGGTTCAAAAAAAAATCCTAAGAACTTTATTCTCAAATACTCCTAACCTTTTCTCCTCCCTTAAAGTAAGAGTCCGTGTTTTGCATCCATATAATACAAGTGGTAGAATAACATTTTTATGTATTTTCAGTTTAACTATTTTTAGGGAATTTGGAACGACAAGAGTTCTTGTAATGCATAATAGCATGCATTTCTAGAATTTGGCTATACTTAATTTCTTTGTGCATCTTATTCTTAATTAAATTAATATTGTTAGTGGTACTATTATTATTTTAATCGGAATATTCCATAATACACTGTTTCTCCTTAAACCCAAAGTGATTTGTGGCTAGAGGGTCCTGTCTAAAGCATCTTCATCCCTCAAATCTCTAGCTTCCATACTTCTCCTCACTCCATCTATCTAAACGTTTTCTAGGTCTGCCTCTTCCACTTCTTCCACTATCTTTCCAATCAAGGATCTTGGAAAGCTATTATTATTATTATTATTATTATTATTATTATTATTATTATTATTATTATTATTATTATTATTATATTGGAACGGGTTAAAGTTAAAGTGGTGAAAATGTAACCATGTAAGCCTACAATTCAATTTAGTTCTTACCTATTCGTTAAAATTGAATTCAGGTGAAATCCCTAAAATAACAACATTACGCTAAAATATTTTTGGTACTGAAAGTTTTGCAGTAAATTTTGCGTTATGTTCATTTCTAAAAAAAAAGGAGTGTGACACAACTGTACAAGTATTTTTAATCGGTCAATTTAGTATAATTATTTCCTCTTATTTTTTCATGTTTTGTGAATTATTATAAATTGTACAATTATATTATCCGCTGTGGTTTCGAGCCAGTGTCGCTGATTTGTAAGCAGCGGGCCCGGGTTCGATCTCGGGTCGGGACAAGTTTGTGGGCGATAATTCCCTTCGAGATTTTCCTCACCTGTAAGACAAATGTCAGTAAGACCAAGTAAGTGTGTGATCCATAGTTTTGTAATCCTCTCCTAATAGACTGTGTACTGTAAGGTCCGGGTGTCGTGTGGCAAGTAAAATGTATTATTAAGTGAGAGATTAAACTATGGTAATGAAATGCTATAATTATAGTATAGGCTTATATTTTTTTAAAACTTTATTTCCTTAGTTTCTGCTGGGCTTCGTACATCCCTATCCTGAGCTAATATTTTCCAATCAATCCTTGTATAATCTACTTCCCTCAAATCATAATAAATGTTATCATCCCACCTCATTCTTGGTCTACCAACTGGGCGTTTTCCCTCTGGTTTTCCTACAAGAACCTTCCATGCAAGTCTTTCATTCCCCCACATGTCCTGCCCATCGCATTCTACGAGACTTAACTGTTCTTATTATATCTGGCTTCCTATAAAGACCATGTAGTTCACTGTTATGTAGTCTTATCCATTCACCTGTCTTTTCTTCTCTTTGGTCCACAAATTTTCCTAAGAACTTTACTCTCAAACACCCGTAATCTCCTTTCCTCCCTTAAAGTTTCCATGTTTCGCATCCATATAATATAACTGGTAGAATAATAATTTTATATATTTTCAGTTTAACGTTTTTTTTAAGGCGTTGGGACGTCAATAGTCTCTGTAATGCATATAGCACGCATTTCTAGAATTGAGCCTATGTTTAATTTCTTTGTGCATCTCATTCCTATTTGTGATTGTTGTTCCTAGGTATTTGAATTCAGCCACTTCCTCAAAATTTCCCTCATTTGTCACTAGCTGTCCATTTCCATTATATAACGTATTTCTATGTGAGACCAATATTTAGTTCTATTGATATTTACATTTACTCAATATTGTGTGCTTGTTGGCCTTTAGTATCTCTTCGCTATCGCCTAATAATACCACATGAGGAGTGAATTTATCTAGAGAATTTGGAAATCAAGAGTGGCATTTGTTAGGACTATTTCTTCTTCTTCTTCTTCTTCTTCCTTCCAAGTATTAGGCCAAGGCCTGTTACGATCCTATAGAAAATTTTCCCTCCAGCGTTTCATTGGACGGCCCAGTGATCTTCGTCCTCTTGGTATATAATTATAAACAGCTTTGGGAATCCGATTTGAACTCGTTCTTTCACGATGGTGCTTCCAATTTAGTTGGTACTGTTTAATATATTCCAAAATTGGCGTAGTCTTCAATTCTTTTAAGATATCAGTGTTCCTTTTCCGATCCCATCTGGTGTAACCCGCTGTTCTGCGCATGAATCTCATTTCACAAGCCGTTATTCTGCTTTCATGTTGTCTTTTTAGTGTCCATGCTTCACTACCATAGGTCAACACTGGTCTAGCCAAAGTGTTATATAAACGTAATCTGGTGTTTTTTTGTACAAGGGATGGTTTCATAACTTGATTAATAATTCCTAAACTTTTATTATAACTAGTTAGGACTATTTAACGAATAAAATTAAGCTGTATACTCACAAATCATTATTTGACTATAGCTATTTTAAAATATTTATATATTTAATGTAAACGGCGATGTTTGAAAACAAATGAGAAACGGTTGGTACGCTTCATTTGCTTTTTTTGTTCATCACTGCAACCAAATCATAATATTATTTATTGCCAAAAGATCATGTTGTAATAATGGAGAAATTTGTAACCAACGTTATAGGTATTAATTAATTTCTGATGTCCTATGATGTAAATATGTCAATTATATTTTTCTGCGTCATTTTGGAAAATAATTCGTTTAAGAAAGTGCAAACAGTGTTTTTTTTTTTGTGGTATAATCAATTGTTACAAATGTTTTTATATTTTCTCTCGTATGCGCTTTCTGTTGACATTCATACACTATATATACAATCTGGTAGCCGTATTTCTTAGTGAGTCAGTCACTGCAAAATAATGCTATGACCTATTCAGAATGTTAAAAAGGAGGTACCTTCTTTATTATGATAAAACTTTAGTTGGTAAATTTTAGGCGAAACACGACTGTGATTGGTTGTACATAAAAAATCATTGAAATATGATTGGTTATTGACTCCCATTTGGGGCATGAGTTAAATAGTCCCTGGAAATGATTTCTACTTAATTCGTAGGTTACCACATTGCGCAGTTGTTGCTATGTATTTAACCCATTTTTCACAAGAAAGTGTTTAAGGAAAGAGGGATCGCGTTTTGAAAATATGAAACTTGAAGACATTCACCTGACGTGTTCTGGATGAACAAATCATTAATTTTATAAACACTCTCTACAACTCAACGTCAGCAAGAAAAAATTTCGCATATTTTCACCCCAGTCCATACCTCTCGTGATATATCACTGTCGCCATTTGCCGGTTAATTTTCTACAACCTTTCCTCCCTTTTAGAATATAGTGCGGTCAGTAACTGTGTTATATTTGACTGAAAGGATACAGACCCTCATAATCTACATCATTAGAAACAGGCACAACGAAATTGTAATGGGGAAAATTCTTCAAATTGTTACGTATAGGAATAAACTAGCACACCACTTCGGTCTATCGATAGTGTCGTTGTCTTCGAACTAGTGAATCCATGTTCGATCCTGGGTCATCATAAGTTTCCGATTGAGGTTATTTCGGTTTTTTTTTTCCTCGTCTTTCTTCTTATTTGGAATTACAGACCGAGTGAGCCTTAAACTCCTCTATGGCCTTATTCCAATCATCTATATATATCGCCAAATACCTCCAGTTCTTAATTCCAAATCCTTTCACATATACTTGTACACAATTCCACCACCTTGTTCTTGGTCTACCTCTTAACCTGGTTCCATCTGAATTGTTGTTGAAGACAATCTTCACTTTCCTTGTAGTTTTCATCCTTGTGATATGTCATAACCTCTCAATCTTTGACATATTTTCCAAATCATATTCTTTCCTCGTCCATAAGACAAATGTAAGAAAGCTATTATTGCACCATATTGTGCGTTGGAATGTTTTCCTTGGAATATTCTCTATGCAGAACATATATCAGAGGTCTGGGTTCGATGTCGTCTCGACATCAATCACTGGTGGGAGTTTCCTATAAAACTAGAAGACTGTAGATCTTAAACGTTGTTATCCTATCAAAATCACAAGCAGCAATTAGTGCAATTTGAAAATATTTAACACCGACTAATGGTAAAGAAGTTGTACATTACATGAAATTTATGAACATCCTTAGTTGCCACCAAAAGCTAGTTTCACTACATTATATATCATCACACTGTGGGATCACAGGAAATGAAGCTGCAGATCTACTTGCAAAACGCTAGACCAGTATATATATATATATATATATATATATATATATATATATATATACATATATATATATACATACATACATAGATACACATATATATATATATATATATATATATATATATATAGAGAGAGAGAGAGAGAGAGAGAGAGAGAGAGAGAGAGAGAGAGAGTGACTTTAACTTTAGAATAAAAATTATAAAGATTTCAGAATATTGTAAACTTGATATTTGACATAAAGATTCAATAGTCGCAAAAACATATTTCAGTTCATTGTGGACTAGTTGTTACTAAGACTATTTAAAACTTATGCCCCAAATGGGAGACAATAACCAATCACGTTTCAATGAATTATGTTTCACAACCAATGACAGTCGTGTTTCACTTCGCTTTTTATCGAATTCTCTTTACCAGTCCCTGCTTTTGTGATAAAGAAAGATCCACCTTGTTAATATTCAGAACATTATTTTGCAGTGACTGATTCCCTAACAAATACATTTAATAATGAACAGGTACCTTCGAACTACACATTCAGTAATTGCGTGTTCAATAGTGATTTTACTGAGTTGTTTGCTAAAACAATACATTTATAACCTATAATGTTGGTTATAATATACAGTTTGATGTGTTTCATTTTTTCTCCACTAGGGTGCATTCTTACAATATTGCGAACCTATTTGGCAATAAATAATATGATCAAGTTGCAGTAAATAAACAGATGAAACATAACCACACATTTTTCATTAGTTTTCAAACATTGCCGTTAACATTAAATATAGGCCTGTAAATAATTTAAAATACCGGTAACAAATTTAAATAATGATTTTTGAATAAATAGCTTCATTTTATTCGTTAAATAATCCTAACAAATGGCACTCTGTGACTTGTGAATTTATCTAGAGGATTTGGAAATCACTCGTGACATTAGTAATGCACTATGGTAGTGCGATTTGGGGTTTCCAAAGAACGGAAATACTAAATAAGGTATATACGCATTTTCTAAAGTATATTACAGGACTTAGTAAGGCCGTTTCTAACTGTGGAATTTTATATGAATTCGGGTCATTCCAGGACGACATTAACTGTAAAATTCGTGTACTCAAATACTGGTTGCGAGTAATCCAAGGTGAACAAACAATGCTTAGAGCAATTTGTTACGACCACCAAATTAAAAACATAGATGTTAAATTTTGGGCAGACGAGGTTAGGAGAGAACTCCAAAAGATTGGGATGGGCTGGATATGGGAAAAAGGGACTGAAAATCGCAAGAACGTGTGGAGAAAAATAAGGAGGAGGTACTTAGATATAAACCAACAAGATACTTTCGCCGAATGTACAGGAAAACGTTCACTGTGTTTACAAAGGGACCTAAAACACGTCTGGGGAAAAGAATCGTATATACTCAACCTAGGATTTAAGGAGAGATCAGGGCTTGCTTGGTTTAGGCTAGGAGCATGGAAATTTCTAAAAATTAGCGACGATCACACGCGAATATGTCCAATGTGCGGGAACTTTGAAGATGAGATACATATAGGCCTATTAGGAAAATGTAATGATTTAGAATATTGGAGACGTCAGTTATTACCGGAAAGATTTCTAAATTCAAATCGGGAAAGATTGGCATGCTACGAGTTATTGGTAAATCCAGAAAATTGGATAACCTCGGTAAATTTCTGGACAAAACGCGAAAAATAAGGACAACACTCATTCATGAATAAATATATGTTATCAAAATGCAATACCATTAATTATTAACAATTATATATACATTAATTAGTGTATAATGCTATTGTGTTATTATTTAATTCTAATATTAATGTGTTTTCTTTATGTAATTGTAATGTTAATGTTTTTCTAGTGTATAATGCTATTGTGTTATTATTTAATTGTAATATTATTGTGTTTTCTTTATGTAATTGTAATGTTATTGCTGTTTTTGTTGTTTATTTTTCGTTACACTAGTAGCAATTATTACTTTATTGTAACGGACTATCAACAGCACGTACGGCTTACTGCCCGTGCGACCCTTATTTGTAAATAATATTGTAAATATCTTACTTTTGTCTAATAAAGTCTACTACTACTACTACTTATGACAATGAATTTTACAGACGTAAAAATCCAGAGATTGCTTTCTTCGGAAGTAAAGGTTTGCGATTAATATAATTATTTATATATTATTTGTAGCTCTCCTGAAAACATACATTATATTGTTTTTGCGCGATAGTGCGTTTTGTCGTACTTACCAGCAGTGGCGACCATGATCGAAAGTTCAACTTCCTACATTTCGGGATTCCAAACCTAAATAACTATAATGTAATTTTACATTTACACCCACTTGCAGGAAGTAAAATCACTGCCCTCTATGTATACTACGTACAATGTATATAGGCCTACAAAAAAAATATGCAAAAGGTAGTGTTAATATACATTACACGAAACAAATCACTACACTTTAACTGAACTTTATTTGAAACAATATAAAACAATATGGCCATCGCAATCGTCATTCATATTCATCTTAGATTAAGCTTAGGATTTGGGGCTCACCTGGCGCACCACTATCATCATCATCGCCACCCATCATATCATCGGGGCAACGTAACCCCGCCTTCCAGGCGCCCCACCTCAGAAGTGGGTTACAATTACGTCATTACCAGGAGAGAATGCCAGAAATGTCTAAGAGAACAATACTGGAGGCATTATAAATATATAAATATATATAACAGTAAATACGTACTTGCCGCCATTTTATCAATAATAATGGTCTCACGGCCTCCTGTACTTTCAACTAATAACATTGCCCACACTGTTAACATTACTCAATTATTTATAATGAACGCAAATATTTCCAACAAAGATGTTATTATTTTACTACTATTTATTATTTTGAAAACACGATCGCGCAAAAAATAATGTACAACGCATTTTTGTGAAGTGTTTTACAGAATCTCGGATATAAAAACCTCGTTATCGCTTGGTTTCTAAACATTTTCCTCGATTCTGTAAATATCACTTCCCAACCTTGCATCGTAATATACTATTGTAATATTATTACAATTAACCTTTGAATTAAACTGCATCGCCCTGATTTCCATAATCTTTCTGATGGATAAACTATGATGTCGCTTGGAAGTAGGTCATATGGAAATCAAACCGAGTTCTTGAGAACTTGGAGTCAACAAGATGACCAGCTCATTTATCAAAACGCTATCTGGCGCTAAACAACCCGACATCGTTAACATTATTACGTGATATTAATGAGGCCATCTCGTTGTTTTCTCACAATTCTCTGCAGTCGTTAATCATTCCACCATTATACAACAAAAGCAACAACCAAATACTCCTAAACAGTGTTGTCAATTAGTGTTATATAACTTTCTAATGTATAGATATATAAAGCCAATCACTTACCCTATTTATCAATTTCTGTAATCATGCCACTTTAGTAAGATCACCAAGTTATGTTTCATCACTGGATTGAATGTGTACCGGTCCGGCCACTTTAGATCCGTTTCATAATCTATTCAACAGCAATTATTAGTAACTTATATGTGCTTTGGTGGCTCCGTTCTCACAGTTCTATAATAAATGGATGCGAAACATGGACGTTTACTTTAAGGGAGGAGAAAGTATTACGAGTATTTGAGGACAAATTTTGGACCAAAGAGAGATGAACTGACAGGTGAATGGGGAATACCGGAATTTCATAACAGAGAGGTACGTGATCTTTATAGAAATCCAGATATAATAAGAATAGTCAAGTCTCGTAGACTGCGGTGGTCCGGATATATAGCACGAATGGGGAATGAAAGAGGTGCATGGAAGCTATTTGTAGGAAAACCAGAGGGGAAATTCTTAGCTGATAGGCCAAGAATGAGGTGGGAGAATAACATTAACAATGATTTGAGGAAAGTAGATTATACAGGGGGATGGTTGGAAAATATTAGCTCAGGATAGCTATGTATGTCCGTGCGTCCATGAACTTACGGGTTCGACAGTGCCAGTGAGTTAGTTAGTTGGTGGCTCCGTGGCGCAAACGGTTAGACGCTCGCCTCTCACTTCTGGGGTCCCCATTGGTGGCTCCGTGGCGCAAACGGTTAGATGCTCGCCTCTCACCGCTGGGGTCCCCATCCCTGAGCATGAATTTTTCAGGTTTTCTCCCGTTTTCCTCTGCCTCAAATTTCATTCCACCATTTCTCGACACTCATCTCATTCATTTCATTTAATCTCCATCTGTGATGGCGCGTCAGGCGTGTTCAGCCGGCATCCTTGTAATTCACAAACCTTCAATGGTAAGTGGCTTCATCCCATCTCATTCCTCGACCCGGCTCAGGGTCGGAAACGAATTGAGCAGATATTTATATGTGTGTGATTTGATATAAAGATATTGATCGTTTCCTTGCTATTTCATATCTCGTCGTAGACCGTCCTGGCCGGAGGTTTCATTTTTTCTTTTTTTTTTTTCAATTGTGAAGGAAAATTCTAGGTAAAAATTGCATTACAAAACTCTTTTTACTACTCGTATAACCACCACTTAACAATATATTTTTCTCAGTTTCGTTGGAATAATAGTTACAATTTACTCATCTGTTCCCCATAGACTTTTTCAGGACATAAAATTTTGATTAAATATAATTTCTGAAGGTGAATAAGCCCATAGGTATCGTCTCGAGAATTAATATTAATAATAATAATAATAATAATAATAATAATAATACTTACTTACTTACTTACTCACTGGCACTATCGAACCCGTAGGTTCATGGCCGCGCGGACATAAGCTCTCCATACATCCCTATCCTGAGCTAATGCTTTCCAATCATTCCCTGTATAATCTACTTCCCTCAAATCATAGTTAAGGTTGTTCTCCCACCTCATTCTTGGTCTACCAACTGGCCGTTTTCCCTCTGGCTTTCCTACAAGAAGCTTCCATGCACGTCTTTCATTCCCCATACGTGCAACATGTCCTGCCCATCGCAGTCTACGAGACTTAACTGTTCTTATTATATCTGGCTTCCTATAAAGACCATGTAGTTCATTGTTATGTAGTCTTCTCCATTCACCTGTCTGTTCATCTCTCTTTGGTCCAAAAATTTTCCTAAGAACTTTATTCTCAAATACTCGTAATCTCCTTTCCTCCCTTAAAGTAAGAGTCCATGTTTCGCACCCATATAATATAACTGGTAGAATAATAGTTTTATATATTTTCAGCTTAACGTTTTTTGAAAGGAGTTGGGACATCAAAAGTCTCTGCAATGCATAATAGCATGCATTTCCAGAATTGAGCCTATGTTTAATTTCTTTGTGCATCTCATTCCTATTTGTGAATATTGTTCCTAGGTATTTGAATTCAGCCACTTCCTCAAAATTTCCCTCATTTGTCATTAGCTGTCCATTTCCATTATATACTGAATTTCTACCTGTGACCATATATTTAGTTTTACTGATATTTACTTCCAGTCCTAATTTCTTAGTGTTACTCAATAGTGTGTGCGTGTTGGCCTTTAGTATCTCCTCGCTATCGGCCAATAGTACTACATCATCAGCATAAACTAACAGCTTATTAATACCATTCAGTTGTAAGCCTTCCTCATTCTCTAAAGATTTAATGGCATGCTCTAGTACAAAATTAAATAGTAGAGGAGATAGTGCATCTCCTTGCTTCAACCCATTCTGGATTTCAAAAGTGTCTGAAAACTGTTTGCCTACACGCACCCTACTCTTTGAGCCATTTAGACACATTCGTATAAGTCTAACTAACTTTTTAGGAATTCCGAACTCCAGCAGGATACTATATAACTTCTCCCTCTTAATTGAATCATATGCTTTTTTGAAGTCTACATATAGTTGATGTACAGTGCCATTATATTCCCATTTCTTTTCTAAAATCTGTCTTATACTAAAAATCTGATCTGTTGTAGACCTGTTTCTTCTAAATGCACATTGATGATCTCCTAGAATGTCATCAATGTAGGGAGTAAGTCTGCTTACTAATATATTTGTAAGAATTTTGTATGAAGTTGAAAGTAATGAGATGCCCCTGTAGTTGTTGCAATCAGTTTTATCTCCTTTCTTATAAATTGGTACGATAATTGATTCCTTCCATTCATCTGGAAGAGCTTCTTTTTCCCAAATCATACTAAGCAACCAGCGTATTTTGTCTATCAATTTTTCTCCTCCTGATTTTATGAGTTCTGCTGGGATCTCATCTGAACCTGATGCTTTATACATCTTCAATTTTTCAATCGCCATTTCAACCTCTAATGCACTTGGCTCTGCGACTAGCATTTCTGCTGTCTGTAACTTATCCTCCTCAATGTCCTGTTCTGTATGTACATTTAATAGCTGATTAAAGTAACTTTTCCATCTATTTAATATACTCCTAGAATCTGCAATCATATCCCCATTTTCATTTCGAATTATGTTTGTTCTAGCCTGAAACCCTTTCTTCTCTATACTAATTCCCTGATATAATTCTCTAATGTTCCTATTTTTTGCATTCATTTCAAGATCATTAATCTTCTCTCTCAAATATTCCCTCTTTTTACTCTTTAGTAACTTAGTGGTTTCCCGTCTAATACTACCCAATTGCTCTAAATTTACCTCATTTGGCTCGTGTAACCATTTAATTTTTGCTAGTTTTCTTTTCTTTACAATGTCGGCACATTCCTCATCAAACCATTTCTTGTTTTGCCTCTTTTTTAAACAACCAATGCTTTCTGATGCTGACAATTTAATAGTATCTCTTATAGCCTCCCATTCTTTATTTATATCAGTTTCTTCTTCGTTTGCCACATTGTCATCTGAAGATTCCAGTACTTCAAATCTATTAGCAATTTTGATTTGGTATTCTTGCCGCATTTCATCATTTCTCAAGTTTTTTAATTCATATTTTACAGAATCATCTTTAGCATTCGTTCCTCTCATAAGCGATAGCCGTTGTCTGATTTTCACTCTGACCAGATGATGATCCGAATTGCAGTCTGTCCCTCTAACTGATCTAACATCAATGATGCTACTGTGCCAGCGTTTATCCACTAATACATGATCTATCTGGTTCCGAGTTTCTCCATCTGGGGACGTCCAGGTGTATTTATGAATATCCTTATGCTGAAATGTTGTGCTCTTAACAATGAGATTCTTTGATGTGGCAAATGTGACTAATCTAACCCCGTTGTCGTTACTATCTTCATGAAGACTGAATTTGCCTATTGTTGGTTTGAATATATCTTCCCGCCCCACTTTTGCATTAAAATCTCCTAAGACAATTTTCATATGATATCGTGAAAGGCTATCAAATAAGCATTCTAATTCTTCATAGAACTCATCCTTGATCTTGTCATCTTTATCTTCTGTGGGGGCATGTACATTTACAATTATAAAATCATGTCGTTTACCCTTTAGAATTATGTATGATATCCTATCATTAACAAACTTAATATCTCGGATAGCGGATAGGATCCTCCTTCTGACTAAAAAACCCGTTCCAAATGCAGGTCTTTCTGCACCCCCATAGAATAATGCAAAGGTTCCTGATTCCTGACTACCTTCTCCTGGCCACCTAACTTCCTGTAAAGCGACTATATCCAAGGGCGATTTATCTAGTTCCCGCGTTAATATCTCTAGTGCCCCACTATTGTATAAAGTCCTAACATTCCATGTTCCTAGGAACATGTCCCTGTGTTTGAGCCTTTGGCATGGGTTCCCTGAAGTAGTCCCCGCCCGGAGAACCGAATGGGGGACTATTTGACCTCCGGAAAATTTTACCCCAGATGAACCCATGTCCGCATTTCTTGACGGTTGTATTTTTACGGTGAAAGATCGTCACTCTTTCGCCCAAGGTACTTTTTTCGTCTGGCTTATCACCTTCGACCAGTCCGGCATGGGTAACCCTATCGGCAGCAATGCTACCGCCGGCATAGCTCTCAGGATCATTTAAGCACGCAAGCCACTCCACCACGACAAGGTAAAGATACCATGGAGGGATAATAATAATAATAATAATAATAATAATAATAATAATAATAATAATAAATGTTTAATAGGAATATTCCACACTGTAGTTGTTCTCCTTCAACTCAAAACTCTTCATCGCCAGAAATCTGTCTAATACTGTATATCTTCATTCTTCATCCCTAGGATCTTTTACTTCCAAACTTCTTCATCCATCCATCCAACATTCTCTGAATATACATTTTTCCTCTCTTCTTCTAGCTTCCCATTTAAGGACATTCTTTGGGATTCTGTCCTCTTCTATTCACAGAAAAGTCCATGTCACCTCAAACGTAATTCCTCTATTTTTCTAATACGCGTATGTTCCTTACGACACGCATAATTAAATAATGAATGTAGCGGAAATATATGAGATTGACGACAGTGCATGAGAAGCACAATAATAAACTTACATTTTTTTTCTTTCTTGCTATGTAACGAAAATGAACGAGATTGACGAAAACATATAGTAATTAAATATTAAATTAAAATGCTTAATACCTCACGTCATATCCATTCTTTTACGTAGACCGCGGTTTCAAAGCCTTGGCGGCTTCATCTTCAGTACTTTCTTGTCGATTGATGTTATATCAATCAGAAGAACTATTTCTTCTTCCCTTTATTGGTGGACCGACATCTCCCTCTGTAATGTAACATCAGTCAACAAGAAATTACTGAAGAAGATGAAGCCCCCAAGGCTTTGAAACCGCGGTCTACTTAGAAGACCGGATATGAGGTGAGGTATGAAGCATTTTAATTTAATCTTAAATTAAACCTCATAGTTATTTAATAAACTAATGATCTTCTTGGTCATAAAGGTGATAAATTGCAAAACATGTAGTCAATATATCCAATTCACCAATTAAAAACTGAAACATGTTGACTCTTTCAGTTTTTAATTGGTGAATTGGGTATATTGACTATATGTTTTAAAACCTCATAGTGATTTATTTCCTATAAAAATTCAATGTATAATAATTCCACAATAATATTAAAATATGTAAAGTTATATACTATAGGCCTATGTGAAATATGCATTATATCTCAAATTATATTAAAACGTGTAACTTAAAACTTTGGAATAAGGGCCCTTTCAGTGTAATTTGTCGACATTTTAGATTTCGTTTTTGACCATTTACAGAGGAACAGAATATGCGATTACATCAAATCGGGATCTAGTATTAACTTACTCTTTGATTTATTTTCTCTGTAGTTTTAAATGAACTGGCACCAGAAGTTGAGTTTCTCTAATTTAACAAAAGAAATATAATAATCCGTGAATCAACAACATAGGAACATCAATTCCGATTGCTGAGGAATTCGCTCCGTTTACGCAGTTCCTGCGTGACGGACTGTTTTGTTTACTTAATATTTCCTCAATAACCTCACGATATACCTTTTAAAGCAGACAAACTTCAGTATTTTTCTCTCACGAAAATGTATTGAAACTAGGTCAAAATTAAACTACTGAGCATACACGCAGTGCATGAGAGCTGTCTTTTTCAACGATGGAAACGCAATTCACCTCGTGGTTTGTACAAAATGTAAAAAGAACATAAACTCACAGATGAAGTGGGAGATGCTTGCGTGAATTCAACAGAAAACTCTACATTTGTAACTACAACCCACAAATAAACTCAAACACATTAACTCTACCAGTAGAATAATATAGTAGGCAAGTTATATATACACTATTCTTTTATTTAATATATAATGACCTAGACAGTTGCGTGCTTTATTGTAGATTTACTGACCTATCAGACGTACTAACATTGATCACAATTTGAATTCTAGTTATAAAATAAATGGGCACGCCGTAGCGTAGTGGTTAAGGCACTGAGCTACATGCCGGAGGGTCGAGGGTTCAAGTCCCATTGGGGTCAGGATTTTTAAAACTGATCCAATCCCTCTGGCGGCACTATGGCCTTAACTTCCTACTACCCCAAGGGCCTCCTGAGGCCTGTTGTGGGATCACTTTACTTTACTTTACTTTAAAATAAATCAATATTAAGACTTGGCCCACTAATGTGATCTATGGTAATTCCGAGCTAAGTTCCAGCTGTACTGTAAACAAACTTGCATAAGATATTACTCTGCCTACTCTATTGGGAGAAAGTGGCACTACTTTAACCGCTATATGACTGAATTGTGTAAGATAGGATCATTGTTCTTAAGGCAACAAAATTGAATTCAACATAAGATCCATTCATAGTAATTCTGCCCGAAGGCAGATACTTCACTGCAATCATATCATTTTTATGCTATGCTTGCAGCTTTACAAGGGAATTGTAGGTGTAGTAGCTTCCCGTTGCTTTCCACACCGGTGAAGGATGATGATGATGATGATGATGATAATGATAAGGATGATGATGACGATGATGATGGCCATATGATTTCGGGGACCGTTTGGGCCTTAAGGTTTTCCTGACATTTGTCTTACAGGTGAGAAAAAAACCCGCAACATAAGATAATACCAATGATATAATTAGGATATTCCTCCATTTATTATTTATTTCTGACAAAAATTATATATGTAGGCTTACCTAATTAGAAATTTACGCTTTTCTCATTATAAGAATAGATAACCTTTATTTACCGGTACAATTTCATTACGAGCAGAATTTATGTCCCATGTTGACTCCCCTGTAAATTCTGTTATTTTCACCATATTCTCAATGGTTAATATGAAAGATATTTTCACTGAACTGCTTGAAAATATTTATAAGTAGGCCGAATACCACGAGTGATTTCGAAATTATCTAGAGGATTTGGAAATCAGTAATGGCATTTGCTAGGACTATTTAACGAATAAAATTAAGCTGTTTACTCAGAAATCATTATTTAAATATAGTTATTTTAAAATATTTATATATTTAATATAAACGGCGATGTTTGAAAACAAATGACATGTTTGGTTATGTTTCATTTGTTCATCACTGCAACTTGATCATACTATTTATTGCCGAGTATGATCGCAATATTGTAAGAATGCACCCTAATGGAGAAAAAATGAAACAAGGAGGAGTTTTCTTTATTTTGGTAATCAAAATTCGATAATTATCGAGGTGAAACACGACTGTGATTGGTTGTAAAACAAAATTCATTGAAACGTGATTGGCCATTGATTCCCATTTGTAGCATGAGTTAAATAGTCAAAATAATTTGATTCTCTATGCTTTGCTTTCCAATGTTTAAGAAACGGTAAAAAGATGTAATTTTTAAACAATTGAAATTCCAACGTATTCTGCATTGCGTATGCGTAAGAATAAAATAATGATTATTTAATGTAATACAATTTTAATTAAATATTTTAAGATTCTCCTATGTAATTTATAAAGACATGTGCTAGATAACATGTATTTTTATTTCATTTATTCGAGCGCTAGAGAGCGAACTACATTTTCTTACACGCTAAAAGGTAAATCCATTATTCGACCAATGAAAATGCAGTCATACATTTGGTTTGTTTACAATACTACTGGAACTTATCTCGGAAGAGATATACGGATAAAGTCGTTTGCTCAGATGCAGCGAGCCCGATTCTGATCCTCGGTTGGTAATAGTTTCCTGGACAATGTTTTCTCGGGGTTTCTCCTCGTCTGTAACCGTCATATGGTATGTAAGTTCCTTGCCTCTGGTCCCGATGGTTGCGACTTCAAATCCGACCGGAGTCGATATATTTTTTTAGGATGGAGATTCAAAGGTAGAGTCTTTCGAGAGGGACTTTAAGCCGTGAGTCCGGATTCTGAAGATTTTAGAGCTCATAAAAGATCTTCAAGCCTAAATAAAAGTAGACGAGCAGATCTTTTAGGATCAAATCCACATTCGAAACTAGAAGTCTTGGTCTTAAATTATTTTCATATAATGTCCATGCTGGATTATAATTGTAAACATAATGTCATATATATTGACTTAGACTTTCACGGCCGGAGTTACTATGATGATCTTGCAGAAGATTTCCGGGCTGTTGGCCGTGGTCTTGAGACAACCCTTGAGGATGCCGGACGCAGTCTCTGGCGAAACGTTGGGGAATTACAAGCCTCAAGATCACGGCCAACTGCCCGGAAATCTTCTGCAAGATAATGTCATATGTTGTATTAGCTGTTTGAATTCAAAGCAAAAGTCTAGTGATTTTGAATAACTAAATTCAGAATATGGAGTGTTCACCTTATAAATTCTATAAGCTATATCAACACTATAGTTATTGTAAAAAATAAATTCATAACTTCGATTCTTGGTATAGGAAGTCACGAAAGGAAACATTATTAAGGGCCAGTTTACCTAGAGAGGTAACTGTATTACCCCAATTTAAGCTATGCATTATACATGGGGAAAACTGGCGTAATACAGTTACCTCTCTTGGTGAATCTGACCCTAAGAGGTAATTGAAGAGGTTATCGCTCTACTATGGAATATCTATACGTAAAGGGTTTTAGAAATAAACACATAAATAAAATTTCTGCGTTAAATAATTCGTCTTGTCGTTGTAATATTGCTTTTCACTCTGTTGTATTCTTCCTTTTATTATATTTTTCACTGCATTCAGATTTT
Source organism: Diploptera punctata (assembly GCA_030220185.1). NCBI lineage: Eukaryota > Metazoa > Arthropoda > Insecta > Blattodea > Blaberidae > Diploptera > Diploptera punctata. The sequence continues at coordinate 1,208,553 of JASPKZ010000009.1, forward strand.
TTTTCTCTTATCCATCTTCCAAGTATTCGTTTACAATTTTTGATGAATTTATTATAGCTAGTTATTTATTTACCATCTTTTCAATTGTCGTTTTACAAAATTTCTAACTGCATTTCATTTCTAACTTATCTTTGCATTATATTTTATCTCCATATTCTCATATGAATAGCTATTCCGCTATTTTCCTTACAGATTATACTCCATTCCAAGGTTCTTATTTTTTTCGGAAATATTGAACATTTCTGCATTTTTAATTTAGATACGAGTGTATCTTCAGATGTACATATATAATGCGAATTCCGGCTTAATAGAATCACGTTGGGACCGGACTTTTATCTGATGATTTAATTTATATGAATGTTGTGGGTTGGTTCCCATCATTATAAAAACATTCACACACTACTGCTGTTCTTCAAAAACTTTACTTTTATTTAGTTTAAGAATTATTCTTTACAATAAACAAGATGTTTCCTACATTTCACAATGAACAGATTCATGAACTTAAAGGCGTAGACATAAATAATTCAAGTCACTATGGAACCTGAAGGCTCATGGCCACGCGGACATATACTTTCCATATATTCCTATGTCAAGTTAATGTTTTCAAAGTATTCCCTGTATAATTCACCTTTCTCAAATCAGGTTAACATTATTCTCCCATCTTATTCTTGGCCTATCTACTGGATAGTTTCCCTCTGGTTTTCCTACAAGACGTTTCCAAGCCGTGTTTTCATTCGCAAAACATAGACATAGGTACAAAATATTTTAATTGGGGATCAGTTCCTTTATAAACCCCTGTCAATTTTATTTTTAGGGTTTCATTTTCCAAATTATTTCCCACCATTTATAATGATTAAATATTTGTTTTCTAATGATTATTTCAATAAATTTTCTATGATATTTAACCGCTTACGTAGCATGAAGACGTGGCAGCCATATTGTTTTTGACGAACATTCTATGCAACAACAATAACTGTTTCAATGCAGCCAACATAGAATATGTCCCAATTAACTGTACTTCAGAATTTCAAAACTTAGCATATTATTTATTTTTGGGTGTTGCATTCTTTCACAGGTTAGAGTGCTTAAATTGCGATAGGTTAGCTTTTAGGTTGGTCTTTCACAAGTTAGAGTACTTAAATTGTCTTAGGTTAGTTTTAGGTTCGTTAAATAGCGTGTATATGTTGGCTGCATCCCGTGATTCCATAATGTACTGCATCCCGTGATTCCATAATGTAAACCGCCCTGAGTTTGTTGTCACATGCGCATGGTGTACGCCTATGATTGGAATTTAGATTTTTTTTTCGCGTCATATGTTGTAAAGAATCCCCGGAGTTTGCCATGCAGATAATGATAGCCTATATCAAATAAAGAGGAAGCAAAAAAAAAAAAAAACGGACGAATTACTATTGTTGAATGTGATTAGTGACTCGACATTAGTGTCAATATACGAGGGCGGATCGGAAAGTAACGCACAATATTTTTTTTAAAAAGTTTAATAGTAAAAAAAAAGGAAAAAAATCACAAATGAACTTACATCTTTTACCTACTTTTCGACATAGTCACCAACTTTCTCAACACATTTTTCTCATCGTGTTACCAGTTTCAATATGCCCTGTTCGTAGAAGTCCGTTTGGTTGGAGTGTAGCCATCTGCGCACTGCTGATTTCACTTCCACATCTGTCTCAAAGCGTTTGCCGGCCAGGAATTTCTTCATGGGACCAAACAGATGAAAGTCCGATGGTGCAAGATCCGGACTGTATGGTGGATGCTGGAGCACCTCCCAACCAAATTCGGCGATTTTCTGACGAACGACAGCAGCAACATGGGGGCGAGCATTGTCATGAAGAAGTTTAACGTTAATGTTGTGACGTTTGTCACGAATGGCACGACGCAACTTCACCAAAGTTTTAATGTAGGCCGCAGCATTCACAGTGGTCCCGTGTTCAGCAAAGTCCACCAATAAAACACCATGCATATCCCAGAACACTGTCACAAGCACTTTCCTGGCAGATTGAGTCACTTTGAATTTTTTCTTTACTGGGGAACCAGCATGTTTCCACTCCATTGATGCCTGCTTTGTTTCGGGCGTGTAGTGGTACGCCCACGACTCATCACCTGTGACGATTCCTTCCAGAAAGTCATGTCCTTGTGCGGTGTACCGCGTTAAGTGGTCCAAGCTTGCCATCATTCGCTGGCCCTTGTGGTCGTCTGTCAGGTTCTTAGTCACCCAGCGAGCACTAACTTTACGGAATTTCAAATTTTCATGAACAATATCGTACACCGCACCATAGGAAATGTTGAACTTCTGCGATAAGGCTCGCAGTTGCACACGCCGGTCGTTCAGAATTGCCGCCTCAATGCCTCTGACATTCTGCGGGATTGCTGCTGTTGTCGGCCGGCCGGAGCGTGGCGAATCACTAAGGTTCACGCGTCCCTCTTGGAAGAATGTGCACCACCTGGAGACATTGCTACGGTCCATACAATCATCCCCATACACGCCACGCATGTCCCTGTGAATTTCACTGTGTTTATGCCCTTTGGCCCACAAAAATCGAACAACACTTCTCTGTTCCTCACAGGTGGACGACTGTAGCATGCGCGCCATCTTTGTTGCATAGTTCAAGCTTCTCTCGCAAGAGGTGCACCTGAGAAAAAAATACCATCCGTAGTGAAAACTTCAAACTATATCTCTGTGAAATTTCAACATTCTAGCTGCAATACCAAGGCAGAAAAAATTATTGTGCGTTACTTTCCGATCCGCCCTCGTATATAATCGCCACTACTCTGTTTTCTTCCCGTCAGAGAAGATAACATCCGCTCAATAAACGAACGGGGTAAATCCATTTATAATGCCGATAAGTTGTACTGTATACTCCATGCACATATGAGGTATGTATACTCGGCATTTCTGAAATTTTTAACCTATTTTTAATCTGACCATATAGGCCCTACCCTATTAGATGTTTTGTAAAGTATTTCTCAAAGCTTTTTTTTTGTCCAATGCCACCTGTTTGCCATTCGACATTTTAGGTATTCTCTCCTGGCATTGGCGTATTGTAACCCACTTCTGAGGTTGGGGCTCCTGGAAGGCGGGATTACGCTGCCCCAATGATATGATGGGTGATGACGATGGGTAATAATGAGCCAGGAGAGGCCTTAAAGTTAAACTTAATCTAATGAGATGAATATTATATTAATGATAATGATGGCCAGATGATGTTCGGGGACCGTTTGGGCCTTAAAGTATCCTGACATTTGTCTTACAGGTGAGGAAAAACCCCGAAAAAACCTCACCCAGGAAACTTGTCCCGAGAGGGGGTCGAACCCAGGCCCGCTGCGTGACAAGGCAGCACGCTACCTCTAGACCCAAGCGGTTAAATTCTGCCAAATTACTGTACCATAGGTAAATTAATAACAACCATTTCAACAATTTACTTTAGTATGGACATTTAACTATATAAATGGCCATTAAGTTACATTTAGACTGAAGAAAAAAACTTGCATCCTTCTGGGCGGGTGGCCCAACGATACAGTATAAGGCCTCGTTTGCACGGGAGGAGGTATGCCCACATTTCCAATGCCAACCTTACATGAATAAGCGCTAAGTTAGTTTCAGATATATACTTAAACATGGAATAGAGAGTTCACTTTTGTCACGGACCCGTCGATGGTCTGGCTTCGAAATAGTTTAAATAATCTGAGAGAACAGCTGCATCGTACTTCAGATTCCGGGTTTGGCTTTTAAGTAAGTAAGGAATTTGTAACATTAATTGGAGTTTACCATTAGCGATACGAAGGTGTTTGTAGGAATTTATGACATCATCCTCCCACAGAGCACACAAAATGAAATATTGATTGTATAGTGCTCCATCTTCTTAAATAATTACATAATTTACTTATATTGTAACTAAGATGGTGTCCAAATAAATTATTATTATTATTATTATTATTATTATTATTATTATTATTATTATTATTATTATTATTATTATTATTATTATTATTTAGAAATTAAGTTATAAAAGAGAACATGAATGTACAAAACTCAATTTTAGAATTTATCCAAGAAAAGCAACTAAAATGGTACGGGCATATTAGGCGAATGGAGGATGAAATATTACCAAAAAATAATGGAATGGACACCATCAGGAACGAGAAGTAAAGGACGACCAAATCTCACGTGGATTCAAGGGATTAGAGAAACTTTGAAGGACTGGGAAGTAGAGGAAGAAATGTGTTATAATAGAGCCGAATGGAGAAAAATTATAAAGCGAATTTGAAGAAAAATCGGAAAAATGTATCAACATTGTTAAACCCGGAAATATATATTATTATTAATATTATTATTATTATTATACAGATTTTCAATGTTTACATATATTTCGGTGCCTAAAGTTTTATTTTCCTTCTCCAGTCGTCCTTATCCATCCACTCCATATTCTTCAGTCCTCTTGTTCTCAATCAAGTTCTTATTTCTTGCATTTATAAGTTTCAAATCATCCCCTGTGTAATTATTCTTGGCCTACGTACTGGGCGCCTTCCCTCTGGTTTTCCTACAAGTAAAGTGATCCCACAACAGGCCCGGAGGCCCTGGGGGTAGTAGGAGGTTAAGGCTCCCACTTTTTCTGGACAATTGGCCCTTTATGTTAGCCGGGTTGTCAGCCCTGCGTGACGGCCGCCTTTACCCCCAGAACAAGCGTCTGGTACTCATTTCCGTTAGAGGCTGAGTCGACCCCAGGGTCATAGTGCCGCCAGAGGGTTTGGGTCAGTTTAAAAATCCTGACCCCAACGGGACTTGAACCCTCGATCCTCCGGCTTGTGAGATTCCACTATTCTTACTAAATCAGGTTCTCACTGTTATCTAGTATTCACTGTGCAACTGTCTTTCGTTCAACATTTTTTCTAAGTACTTTAATCTCAAATACTCATAACCATTTATTCTCCCTTAAATTAAGAGTCAATGTGACGCGTCCATATAACTGGGAATGACAATTATGTATAATTTCAGCTTAATGCTTTTTTAGAGAAGTTGGAACGACAAGAGTTCCAGTAATGCATAATAGCACGTATTTCCAGAATTAAGCCAAGTTCAATTTCTTTAGCCACCTCATCCCTGTTTGTAATTACTGTTCCTAGGTATTTGAATACACCCATGCCTTCAAAATTTCCCTCGTTTGTCAATAACTGTCAATTTCCATTATACGTACAATTTATTTCTAAGTGTGACCATATATATATATAGTTTACCGATGTTTACTTTCAGCCCTAATTTCTTAGCGTCACTCAATAGAATGTGCAAGATACCTTTAGTATATCCTCCCTATATCCTTATAAATACTACATCAACAGTATAACCTAACAGCTATTTAGTAACATTGAGTTGTAGGCCATCTCCATCCTCTAAAGATTTGATATTATGCTCTGTACAAAATTGAGTAGTAGAGGAAAAAATGTACATCCTTGCTTTAAAAGTTTAAACCATTGTGAACTTCAAAAGTATCTGAAAATGTCTACATATACCCTATTCTTTCCGTCATTTAGACACATTCGAATATGTCCTACTAATATTTTAGGATGTGCGAACTCCGGCAGAATATCTTACGACTCCTCTCTAAATTTAATATTATACCTACTTGAAAACATTATTATACGCTGATGACCAGGTAATAATAGCAAATACGGAAGACGAACTTCAAAAGAATATTTTTAAACTACATAATATATGTGAACAATATAATCTCAAAATATCCATAGAAAAAACTAAGGTAATGGCATTCCAAAGGAAAAATCAAATCAGATCCAAAATAGTAATAGGAAACAAAATCATAGAACAGGTGAACCATCTCAATTATCTAGGATGTGACATTTAATTTAATTATGATAATGATATAACTAATAAAATGGCAAAATTCTAGGGAATATGTGGTACGATAAAACGATCACTAAATAACAAAACAACAAGAGAGACCCAATTGAAATTTTATAAAACGTTGGCAGTACCGGTACTGCCCTATGGTTCAGAAGCCTGGATACATAAAAAACAAGATCTAAGTAGGATAACGGCGGCAGAAATTAAATTTTTGAGATCTGTTAAAGGGTGCACTAAGGAAGACAGAATCAAGAACACAGAAATAAGACAGGAACTTGAAATATTTGCAATAACTAATAAAATAGATACATATAGACAAAATGGAAGCAACACATAGACAGAATGAATGAAGATAGATATCCAAAACAAATAAAATATAAACCTAAAGGCACCCGAGATGTGGGCAGACCTAGATAGAGATGGGCTGAAGTCGGAACGGGTCAACAGACCTAATCCATGAATGCAAATGATGATGATGACCTATTTGAAATGTACATATAGTTGATGCATAGAGCCACTAAATTCCCAATTATTTTCTAAAAGTCTTACTAAAATTATGATCTATTGCAACATATTTGTTTCTAAATCCATTTTAACCATCATTTATTACATCGTCAATTTAGAGAGTAAGTTTGCATACTAATATATTTGTTACAATTTTGTACGAAGTTGAAGATAACGAGATGTCCCTTTAGTTGTTGCATTCAGTTTCATCTCCTTTCTTATAGATTGGTACGATAATCGTTTCTTTCTACTCATTTGGAAGAGCTTCTTTTTCTCAAATCATACTAAGCAACCGACGTATCTTGTCCATCATTTTATCAGTTATGCTGGGATCCTATCTGAATCTATTATTTCAAACATCTTTAGTTTTTAATATCCCCATTTCTACCTCTAATGCACTAGGTTCTGTGACTAACATTTTTGCTGTCCTTAAGTCATCCTATTCAATATCCTTTTCTGCGTGTACATTCAATAGCTGATTAATGTAATTTTTTGTATTACTTAATACACTCCTGGAATCTGCAATCATATACTCTTTTTCTTTCCTAGTTGTGTTTGTTCTAGCCCGAAACCATTTCCTATCACCACATTTTACCACAATTTATTATCATTTATTATTATTATTATTATTATCGTCATCATCATCAATATGATCTATGTAGGCTAATGTGGTTTTCTATCACGACAAGGCACTACGATCTTACATATGGTACTATTCCTCTTCTTTTCCTTTTTAAACTAGTCTTGCATTCCCATTCAGGGGATCGAGGTTCTATATGTAAGAAGTAAGTATCCCTACATTAATAGGCCTATTAGAAAAAGGTTATCGTCCTCAATGGTCTAATGGTTATGTACCTTGCTCTAATCCCAAGAGTCGCGGTGTCGATGGATGTTTAAGATGGAAAAATCTAGAAGACAAGTTTCACGTCTCCGAAATATATTCGGTCTTGTAAAAGAACCTCGAGCCTACATGTGTGCCTCTGTGCAAAATTTAATCTGCTTTACCCATCTAAGTATTACCTTAGATGCTTATTAGATGTCTCATTGACACGATGTACTGACCACATGCCAATTACTTACATCTAGGGAAATAAAGGTAAATACATTTTCTTGGTCAGGAAAATCCCACTAGGGGAGCACCTGCATCTCCACGAGAGACGAATGGGATACATACATACATATATACATACATTAGAAAATTGGATACTATTACGAATATTCGGTCCTTTAAGAGTTAAAAATGAAGACTTGAGGAGGTTTCACAATGAGGAAATATGTTATTTATTATCCTCATAAGAATCTCAGTGTTAAAATATAGTAGATTTAGATGCACACGTCACGTACCTCGTGTGGGCGAATACTTTCAAAGTTTTTATTGAGAAATCTTTGGGGAAAGTATAATTTTTAATCCATAGAAGTAGAGGGATGATACTATTCGGATGGATCTTGGAGAACTGGATATCAAAGGTGTGAACTGGATTCAGTTGACTGAGAATAGGACAGAATATGTATGGGTTCAATAACCCATATCACCTTGACGTGGTGAGGGGGGCTTAGTACCCGATGAAGCAGACGACCCTACTGGGGAAGATTGACTTAGGTTAATCTTGCTGGTGAGTAAGAGGCGAGGGGAACTAAGTATAGCTCACAACGAGGGAATGGCGTCTGTACCCATATTGGGCGGCCACATCTTCGTCAAGTCTTCAACGGTCAACAGGGCGACAAGGAATAGCAGAGCTAAACTTGTAGGGCTTGAAGAGCGGAAGAAGCAGCCCTCTCTTGGGGGGTGGATACCCAGAGGAGCATGTTTGGAGGCTCAGAGGAAGCAGCCCTTCCACCATCTTGTCCTGCGAAGCGCTCGTAACGCTTCCAGGAGACATTCGTCTTACTGAGAAGCTTTATGGAATTGGAAGACCTAGAAGACGTTGGGCTGATGTATTATGAAGTCGGAACCGGCAATTACCTAATCCCTGGAGTGATTATGATTATTATTATTGTTATTATTATTATTATTATTATTATTATTATTATTATTATTATTATTATTATTATTATTAATTATAATATCTGGGAGTAAAAGCTGATAAAGAAGATAAACAAGAAAGTGATATTAAGAACAAAATAAATAAAGGTAGATCAATAACAGCAATGATAAATGTAGTCTTATGGAACAGACATGTAACCTGATAAAAATAAGTTATAAATATATAATTCAATAGTAAGAAGTACTGTCACATATGGAGTTGAAGTTTGGAAATTCAACAAAACTTAGAACAAAAAGTTATGTCGATGGAAATGGATTTTTTGAGGAGAGCAACAAAATGTTCTAAATTAGAAAAAAATAAGAAATACTGTCATACGAGGAAATATGAAAATTAGATATTCAGTAGTAGATTATATAAGATACAAGCAATTATATTGATATGGGCATGTACGACGAATGCAAGAAGAAAGGTTACCCAGAAATAAACATTGGAATGGTGACCACGTGGAAGAAGAAGGAAAGGAAGACCTCGAAACTCGTAGAAGCAAGAAATAAGAACTGGAATGAGCCCAAGAGGACTGGAGGAAATGGAATGGACGGATACAGACGAGTGGAGAAGAAATATAAAACTTTAGGCACAGAAAGATGTGCAGGCATTGAAAATCTGTATATAAAATAAAATAAATAAATAATTTTTAATGTCAACATTATTAATATTCTTGACTGGAGAGAGTTTGTAGAAGGTAATACTGCCTCACCTAATGTAACTTCATAAGATTTTTGTGGTTATTTCTCGGGCGAGAGTAGTTCATTCTGCTAAGGAAGTGACAGCGTACTAATCTGTTTTAATAGACTGAGTTTGTCTAAAGCTAGTGATATTTTAATCCAATTGCCTCGTCTAGATGAAGCTGCTTTAACAATGGCTCGTACTCCCACCTTCCTGGGGAAAATAGTTCTATCGTGTTATCAAAGTCATGTGCATGATGTTCAGCGATTATCTTATCGTACGGCATGTGTTTTGTTTGGGACATGCTTCCATCCATTAAGTATGTAACTAGATACGCCCCCTTGCTTCCCTGAGTTAAGTGGCAACCCAGATTGCTAGATGTGCTCGTTCGGTGAACACAAGAGGATTTACTGCCAGGGATGGATAAATTTTAAGACATGTATAAGACATGTGGGTTGTTTAATCAAAATGGAGACAAAGAAAGCTACTGCTGGAGAACGTGAGATTAAAATGTCTAAATTTTAATGCCATAAATGTAGAATAAGAAGTGATTATACAGTTACCTGACCATATCAAAAATACCATAATTTGAGATGAAATTACTGAGGAGGATAAATAAGAGCAAATCCGCAATATCGAATTTAAATGGTGTTTCATGGGATCAAAATTGATAAGTTCTAAAACAAATACAAACATTTTAAATTCAATAATAGAGAGTACAATGACATACGTCGCAGAAACATCTTCTTCTTCTTCACTTCACGGGCTAGGCAAAATGCCTGTTCTGCCTCACAGTTGTTCTGTCCATCTTTCCACTGGCCTTCCTACATTCCTTGATCCTATTGGCTTGAAGTTAAATGCTGCTTTTGGTAATCTTGTTACATTCATTCTTACTACATGTCTAAACCATTTTTCTCTGTATCCTTTGATTTTATCATTTAACTCTGTTCTTATATCTTCATTCTTTAACCGATCCATTCTTGTGCAGCCTTTTGTTCTTCTAAGGATGTTCATTTCTACACTTTAACAAATTAAATGTAAACCTGCAGAATATTGACACGGTATTGCTAGATTCAGTATAGCTGTTCACCATATTGATTGGTTTAAAAGTCACTGTTTGCTAGATACAAGCAACATTGTACAAACTTCACACCGGGCGGTAAAAGATAACATCTCTTAACCGAAAGCCTTTTCCTTGAAGAAAGAAGAACGTTAACATTGAATGAGTAAATCCCTGGTTGAGAGGATTAAGTTGGCGAGTGCTTAAACTAGAATGGACGAGATCAACTCAAATAGCTCTCAACTAATGTAGGTGAAGGATAGCTTTCGTTTTCCGTCGAAATTTTCGTTGACCACTGTGAATTGTAAATAGCCTAAGTTTTATTTTCGAACAGATTACATAACATTTTTCAATTTTCATTTGGACAAATTTAGATTTTCTTTTACTTTGGTTTATATTATCTTGGCATTTATCTAAAACGGTTGATCCTGCAATACATAACTTGTTTCTGCATAATTCGGTTTTATGCGTAAATGTTAGAGCAACAAAAAATAAACTTTTTTCTTGTCTCAGAAAGAAAAATATGTGATTCTGATAGTATATTTTCTCCTGAATTCAAATATGATATCGGGTTTTCTCCATCACGCAAGGTTTCCGAGAGACAGAAATTTATATTTTCAAACACTATAATATTTTCTACATTCGTAACTACACAATATTCGAACATTCGGATTCGCCTAGAAAGAAAGAAATGACGGTTTTCTGTTATATTTCGCCTGTGGAGCATCCCTCTCGATGGTCCAACAATAATCGGCCAGCATATTAGGATTCCATTTGCCTTGATATATCTTTTCCATAGCTGAAATCATTTGAGTAGCTCATTTGGTTTTATTTTACAATGGACAAATGGACGAAAAAAGATTTATTACAAAAATATTATTTAAATCCATTAATTGAAATTTAAATAAAAAACTGTGGATGGTGGAGATATTCGGAATGCATATTTGCAAACACGATAAAAAAACTGGATAAGTACAACTATTGGTCATCATGAGACAACAATCATGTTGACCAGTACAATTAAAACTTATTTGTGTGTAATGCATATTACGTAATTCACTGTTTTAGTACCGAAGTTAATTAAATATATCTGAGTTGTACGTAACCAAGGAATTCAGACATTTTATTATTAAAATGGATGTCAATACGAACACATGGTGAGTTCGTTATACACGAGATAAGATAAGTGGCATGGCAACAAGGGCTGACAGCCGAATTCCAGTTACAAAGAAAGTAGTGAAAGTATCTTATCAGCAGAGTGTACATAATACTTAAACAAAAAGACTGTTAAAGAGAGATACATTTGTTTCTAATATGTTATCCACTTTCCCTGGGAACAGTTGGTTAAATAAGAATACGCGATAAAAAAGTACAGGTAAGTGCAAATGTTTTGAACGCGAGGCGTACTATCGAGGAAATCATCGGGAAATTTAAAGTACGGGGTAAATCATAAATATGGCTATACGTCTGATCGCGTTGTATGATGAAAATATTACCATTACAGGAAATATTAAATTACCGTTGGAAAGGCAATTATTCAAATTACAACAATGTAATAAAACAAAACAGTGTAGAACTTACGTCATTAGTCAAAATGGCGTTGAATATGCAACAGCAAATTACAATTGCTGCATGGGCAATAACGTATGCTAATGATCGCGAGGCCGCAAGACGGGTAAGACATGAGTTTAACGTAGCATTGCAGCCGTCGGCTGTGGGGAAATGGAGAAAACGATTGCTGGAAACGGGAAGGATGCAGAAACAACAAAGAGAATTGTGGAGGCGTTCGACGCTAGCCCACAAAAATCAGCCCGCCAAGCGGCACGTGAGCTTCATATCGGTCAATCGAGTGTGTGTCGTATTTTGAAGCGTGAGAAGTACCACCCCTTCAAACCGATTCGTGTTCACGAACTTAATGAAGACGACCCTGACAGGCGGATGGAATTTTGTGAATTTGTTGTAAGGGAATCAGAGGCCCCATCGAATGGCTAGCCCGTTCCCCTGATCTCACAGCATGTGACTATTGGTTGTGAGGTTATTTGAAGGAGAAGGTTTATGCCCGGAAACCTCAAGACGTCGACATGCTGAAATTAGTGATTGAGGAAGAAATTATAGCTATTCCTCAAAACGTGTATCATAACGTAACGAATGACTTCCCAAAGCGTTGCCAATTATGCTTGGATGTAAACGGCGAACAGTTTGAAGCAATAAAGTGACTTGCTTAGTGGTGTCGTAAGTTATTTATTTTGTTTTGTTCTATTGTTGTAATATGAAGGATTCCCTTTCCAATGATAACATCATAATTCCTTTAATAATAATATTTTCGTAATCAATTGAGTTGGTGTTTACTTGATGAAAATCCATATTTATTAATTAAATAAAAATAAAACGTAATTTTATTTGATTTTCATATTTATTATATAATTCAGTGACAGCTGTTTCGGTACACTGTACCTTCTTCAGACATGTTAACAAATTATGAATTGTGTTCCAACTGTTAACATGTCTGAAGAAGGTACAGTGTACCGAAACAGCTGTCACTGAATTATATAATAAATATGAAAATCAAATAAAACTACGTTTTATTTATATCTAATTAATAACAATATTTTCGTCACAAAATGCGATCAAACGTATAGTCATATTTCTGAATCACACTGTACATAATAAAAATGCCGATATGATAGAAAGTAGCCAATAGCTGTGTTCTATAATGGGAATAAAACAGTGGTTCTTTCATTTGGATTTGGTCTGCCGTTTGTTGTAAAATATAGAATTTCTGATAGGACTGACAGTGTTTACATTTTTCTTTAATAATAGGGCTACATTTAAATATTTGGCACTAACAGTGTGCGTACACTCACTTCATGAGGCAGTGCAACAGATACCATTAAAATATAATTTTTTTAAACAATGGCGCTTAGCCGGTTGGTGTATAATATCGTCCAATTGGAAGAACCCCTGAGATAAACCTACCCAAGATTCAATTCCATGAACCTCCGGTTTCGATAATGGCATGGATTTAGTAGGGTAATGTAGAAATATCTTCTTGTAATCTTGTAAGCCCATGTTTCCCTTAACAGAGATTTAGGCGCTCTCCCCCTACAGGGAAGAATTTGAACCATACTAATTTAGTTACACTTGTTTTCGTATATATATCATTTGAGTGGTCCGTGGTTAGCGTTCCGCCTCATACTAACATCTAAGAAACCAAGGTAGTACTAGGACGGGAAAATTCGGTAAATTTTGCTTAGAGGCCTTTTCGTTCAGGCTTAAGGATCTTTTACGAGCCTAAAAATCTTCAGACTCGGGACCCACGACTTAAAGTCCCTCCCGGAGGACTTGCTCCCTGGATTTTTCCATCCTAAAAAATCAATCGACCTCGGCCGGATTTGAACACGCGACCCTCGGGACCAGAGGCAAGGAGCATAACCACTAGTCCACCGCGGCCGATTGATGTAGAAATATAACAATCTTAAATTTAATCTAAGTGAATTCAACAATAAACGCTGCTCACGCTTTTTGAATTTTGCATATTATTCGTGGGAGTGTGGGTTTCCTACCTTCGCCAGTGACATTGAAGCATCATCGATTGGAAACTGTCATTGAATGGTAGTTAAGCCTACACGTAACAGGTGGTCAGCTTCAACAGAGCATATTTAATCACGGGATTATATTTTCAGCTCATTATTATTCAATCTGTTTGATGTTTATCAGCAAACTTCATATTCTCGACATATTAAATCCCAGTCATTCTACTATTTTGTTTTATCAAATTCTTCCTGGTCAATCGATTAACTCCATCTGAAAGATGAAAGGCATTTTAATTCAAACAGCTTCCTGTTTGCACATAAACTACATTTATGTCTGACATTTGTTGAGTTTAGTTCTATCCGAGTCTCTTTTATTTACGACATGAGTTATTTTGCATAAATTATGATGAAATCCATCAATAGTGTTTGATAAACCTTTAAATAAAATACTGTATGTTCTGTTCTTAAACGGCAAACGGAAGATACATAAAATTGTTATTCTCTAAGTTTTATAATACGGATGCGAAACATGGACTCTTACTTCATGGGAGGAGAAAAGATTACGAGTAGTTTAGAATAACATTCTTAGGAAAGAAAATTGAACCAAAGAGAGGTGAATAGACAAGCGAATGGAGCAGACTATATAATAGTGACCAGCATGATCTTTATAGGAAACCAGATTTAATATGAACAGTTTAAGTCTCGTAGGTGGACATGACATCTGGCACATAAATGGGGAATTTAAGAGGGGTATAAAAACGTATTGTAGGGAGGAAAACACCCATTGTTAGACCAATAATGAGTGGGAGAATAACAATATAGAAAGAATAGAAGACAGCCGACTTGCAAAAAGAGCTAAAGAAGATAGACCAATGGACGGGAGAAGAACAAGAGGAATACCAGCCAAGAGATGGATAGATAGTGGATGCACATCCAATACGTCTTCCTCCGAGGAGTAATTTTGAAAATAAACTTTATGAAAATCCTATAAATTATAAAGAAGAAGAAGAAAAAAATAATAAATATGTTTTACGAAAACAGAAGTTAAGCTCCAGTGGATACTATGAAGTTGATTGATGAAGTCATAAAGGACTTAAAATTGGCAGAAATTACTAAAGAAGATATCCCAAACAGAGATACAGGCCTATTTAGAATTAAAGTGAATAAGTGGCAAGTTGACCAAGAGGACAAACCGAAGAAAAAAACTGGAGCAACTTGGACAGATTATAGAAAACAAGTTCATAGCAATAGAATGAAAGAAATTTGGGCTCAAAGGAAACGCCTCTAAGTACTTTGCGTAGTCCTACATTGGCTCATCCGCAATCAAAAAAAAAAAAAAAAAATATATATATATATATATATATATATATGATTTGAGGGAAGTAGATTATAAAGGGGAAGATTGGAAAATATTAGCTCAGGATAGAGATATATGGAGAGCTTATGCCCTCACGGCCATGTACCTACGGGTTCGATAGTGCCAGAAGTTAGTTACTTATGTTCTGTTCTCAGGAAATATGGTTAAACTAATTTTTAAAAATGTAAAAGTTTGCACTGTAATAGGTATATTATAATACAATTATAACACTGCATGGCAAGTATTGTCCTTGATGGTCTAGGAGTCGCATTCCTAGTCTCTGGTTCCGAAGGTCGCGGTCGGGTTTATGGATTTTTTTAGGATGGAAAAATCCAAGCGACAAGTTCTCCAGCAAATATTTTAAGCCGAGAGTCCCGTGTCTGATTATTTTCTGACACGTAAAAGAACCTCAAGCTTAGATTAGAACCTTTGTGCAAAATTTAATCGATCTCTTTCATCCAAGTAACATCTTAGTTACCTAACAGGTGTCTCTTTGACACGATGTGTTAACTACATGTCACTAGCTGTACGGAAATAAAAACTGAAGTAAAGTGATATCACTACAAGCCTCAGACGTGTTCTGAAAATGAAATTCCAACCAAGTATTTGGCTTGTCGACTGATCAAAACCAGGAAAAAGAACCTCAGTGAGGTTAAATAAATATTTTAAATTATTATATTGTCATAATTGATTAATGTTACCTATTATATATAGATTTCCACCGCTGTGGTCTGGAGGTAGCGTGCTGCCTTGTTACGCAGCGTGCCCGGGTTCGATTCCCGGTCGGGGCAGCTTTTCTGCGTGAGGTTTTTTGGGGTTTTTCCTCACCTGTAAGACAAATGCCAGGAAAACTTTAAGGCCCAAACGATCCCCGAAAGCATATGGCCATCATCATCATCCTTATCATTATCATCATCATCCTTCACCGGTGTGGAAAGCAACGGGAAGCTACCACACCTACAATTCCATAGTAAAGCTGTAAGTATAGCATGAAAATGCTATGATTGCAGTGAAAGACCTGCCTTCGGGCAGAATTATTATGGATGGATATAGAGAAATCATAAAATGTGTGCCCTACCAAATGTTAATTTTAACCTGCATCAAATTATTTTCACGAAATGTTATGTTATATGGAATCTTATCCATGAAGAATTAAAAACATCGATGCCCGGAATTTAACCCTGATCTTCCGAGTCTCAAAAGCTACCAACAAACTCACTCGTTAAGATACGTATTGTTTCTCCAAAAACTGACCTCTTGGATTCAGCATCCGTTATAAAATGAAGACAGTTATACTTACACATACACGCAAATGTGTTATATATCTGTTCTCCTTCGGAAACAAGACATGTAATAAACAGGATGTTAGAGCAGAAAGAAACATCCGCACATTGGCAACTGGGAAAACACTTGAAGACGACTTGCAGTACTGCACCTGGATAGAATACTTCGCACTGCAGGGGAAGAGCAGGTGCTCTTTGCGAACTCTAGCAGATGCTTTCATTATTATTTACACATTACTAGATGCAAAGATTTCTTAACAATATGCATAGTGCATTGTCCTTAAAGTTATTCAGCTTTATGTTATGCTGGTATTAATAAAAGTACCTCAAAGGTCATGTACGAGAACAAAGCACTTTTTGACCGCAAGTAATTATTCTATATGTGGAAAAATCTAGTGATTGTATAATCTATTTTTAAATATATGGATATATATATATTTCTAAATAAATAATTGGAATACTTTTTTCAAACATTTTATGTTATTAGCTAACATATGATAGTAAGGGGAGTTACGTGGTTATAAAAGTTAAAAAAATATCGATAATAATAATAATAATAATAATAATAATAATTTGAATTAGACATCGAAAAAAAGAACAATCGAGATAAATAAAGTTATTGGCATATTAAATTATATGTTATGGAGTAGGAATATAATCAGGAGGACTAAATTATTAATATATAACACAATTGTGAAGAGTATTTTATTATATTATGGTGCGGAAACATGTACGTTGAAGCAAAAATACAGAAATAAATTATTAATAACAGGAATGGACTTTCAAGAAGATCGGCAAGAATATAAAAATTAGACAATATAATAAATAATATAATATATCATGAATGTAGAAAAGGTTACTGGACAAGAGATTGAAGAAATCCAACTAAGATCGTATGGGCATATAATCAGGAGAAGGGACATAGAAACAAACAAAGAAGTATTGAAATGGATATCTCCTGGAAAAGGGAAACGTGGTAGACTAAAGCCAATGTGGATAAAGGAAATTCAAGAGAATATGAAGAAGAGAAATATGACAGAAGCAGACATGTAAGAGAGGGAAGTGTGGAAGAAAAAAATTGTATATTTTGGTTGAGGATACTTAAGTATAAAATAGAAACAATCCTGAAATAAATAATAATAATAATAATAATAATAATAATAATAATAATAATAATAATAATAATAGTATTTTAACATATAGTCCTGACGTTTGGCAAATTTCAACCAGAAAAATTAACATAATTTTGAGTATAGAAATGGATGTTTTAAGACTAAAAGCTGGAAAATCTAGAATGGATAGAATACGAAATAAAGAAATAAGGGAAATGATAGGTGTACAAGAGGAGCCAGACATCATAGACATTATAGAAAAGAAAAGATTGCAGTGGTATTGGCCATGTTAAAAGAATGCCAAAGCAAACATTGCCTAAAATTGTTATGGAATGGGTCCCAATGGAAAGGACGAAGAGAGGAAGACCGAAGAAAACTTGGATAGAAGGGGTACAAGCGGCTATGAATACCAGAGGATTAGAGGAAGATCAATTGATATTCAGAGAGGAATGGCGTTTGGTTTCCGAAAGACGGCGGCAACTGCCATGATACCGGATGATAATGATGATGAAGAATATTAAATTTAGCCTGCTGGATCCCGTAAGTATTAGGACTTTCTGATTAATAGGGTTTGGCTCAGGAGATTTCACTCGTTAGGTGAGCTAGTCCTAAGGAGTGACAGCATCGAAAGTTGATGCACTTCTGTGTTTCTATGAACTAATCCAATAACTATAGATTTATTTATTTATTTTTTTTTATTTTATTTTTAGATTTATTTAGCCTGGTGGAGTTAAGGCCATGTGGCCTTCTCTTCCACTCACCAGGACAAACATATATTACATCAGAATATAACAATCTTAATTAACTCTAATATTAAACACTAAAAATTTGATCAAAAGATAATATCTAATATATTACGATCTATAATACAACCAGTTAATATTAGTTAAAATTAAGACTAAAACTAATAATAAAATGTACTCTTAAGTATTTTATTCTCACCACATTAAACTAAATGCTAAACACTGGACACATCTCTTAATAGTCTATTTTTTGCTCTATTCGTAAGTTAAAAATATTAACCCTCAAATATGCATCTATTAAAAGACCGTTTAATAGCTGATGATCGAAATTTGTCGAAAGGCGTAAGAAGTTGATAGTGAAATTGTACTTACAGGGGAACTGTCAACCATTTCAGCCGAAACCGACCTAGAAATTTCTTCCAGAGAAGCGTTGTGATGTACAAAGTCCGCATAAAAAACTGCCGTTTTCAATTCCAAGACATTAAAATCCAGCGCCAAATTTCTAATTTAAACTATGGGGAAGAAATGCAACACCTGAATTGGTAGATTAGATAACTCTCACTACCTGGCGTCCGCACCGTGTCCCACCTCAATCCACTCGTCGGATCGAGGGAGAGTGGCGTGTTGGGATCTTTTAGGACGGATCGAGAGTGAATCAAAAACATGCAAATTTTTGGGTACAGTAAGAAAATTGAGATATAACAAAATTGTAGATTAAGGATATATGTATTAACAATAAGAAGAATCTCAATATAAGAAGAATCTCAATATGGTCTTTGTTTTCGATCTTTAATCATGTTATATAAGAAGTAGGTCTGATAAGTTGAATAGTCTGATAGTGCATTTAATGTCTGCAGTGACGGGGGGAGGGGAGTATGAGCGTGCGGTGTGTATATGTGTGGGGGTGAGTGGATGTATGTGTGTGTGTGTGTGTTTCTTTTTCTTTTTCTAATTTGTTTTCTAGCATTTTTTTTAATATTAATGTACGGAATGTGGATGAATGTAGATATGTATTATTGTGATTTAGTGTAGACATAGATTTTACTTATATGTAGCCTGTTATTGTTTTTTGATACAGGTGTATTTGTAGGTATTTGTTTATATTATTAGTTTTATTTTTTATTCATGGAAAAATAATGCACGTACGGCCAAGCAGGCCCGTACGCAATGTAAATGCATATGTATTTTCTTTATTCTGAAAAAAAAGGGCAATAAATTCCACCTCTTACTTATGCAGGGAGGAAATCTGCTCCGTACAGTGGGTTAACAATGCTGGATTCTGATTTATATTTCTGTCCCTTGCAGTTAAAAGTGGCTGAATTGTTTTGGATACTGTGTTCGTGCATTACTACCGCTTTTCTCGGAGAAATATACCGGTAAGTTTTGCCATGCAATGGTTGACAGTTCCCTTGTTAGTTGAGGACGACTAAGATCTCAAGCACATATTTCATTATTTTAACATTTATATAAAAACCTTAACGGCGGTTCATAGTGACATTTTAAAGTATTGACTTCTGTAAATAGTGTGACGTATTGTTAATCCGTTGTTCAAATTGCCGCCTTTTTTATTTCGTGGGCGGCGGCAAAACTCCATTCAAGACAATGGGAGTTGGATTCGGATACTGTAAAGATTTCAAATTACCGTACCTTTCCAGACGTGCTTTCTGAAGTAATAATTTCCGAGATATGTCAATCCTAGAAGAATCGGCAACTCGAACTTTCTTTTTGAGAGGAATAGATTGGTCTTCCAGATTGTTACTACAGTCGCACATATAAGGAGATTTGATGTTCTGACGGCCAATAGTAACCGAGTTGTGGATGACTAGAAGTAACCTAAGTGTGAAGACAAGAAAATGTTGTAAATGAAACCGTTAGTCAGTATGAAGAAATGAATTATAAAATAAAATATTAGGAAGAGACTCTATTATCAGAAAATTATATGTGTGTACACAGTGCAATATTTTGAAAAAAAAAAAAAAAAAAAAAAGGAAAGAAAGAAACAAACAAAATCTGGAAATTTTGTTTAACATTTTTGATGTTAAATTAAATAATTTCAAACTGTATTCCACGTTACCGTCATTTAGGTAAATGGGTTAACTAATTGATGCACGTTCTATTAATTATTCTAAGTTGTAAATTAGAGAGAGAGAGAGAGAGAGAGAGAGAGAGAGAGAGAGAGAGAGAGAGAGAGAGAGAGAGAGAGAGAGAGAGAGAGACTAACGCATCATTGAAAGAAAGAGGAATTTTTCTCGCTCAAATTTTGAAAATACTTATAATTACCGCGTTATTAAGAAAGTGGTCCCCTTACAAACAGGCCTTAGGAAGATCTTGGCGTAGTGGGAGATTAAGGCTCCCACTTTTTTAGACAATCGACACGAGATCTCAGCCGGGTTATCAGCCATGCGTGACGAATTCCTTTACCTCTAGAACATGCGTATGGTACTCATTTCCGTTAGACACTGTATAGATTCCAGGGCCATGGTGCTGTCAGATTATTTAGGCCAGTTTAAAAATCCTGACTCAAACTGGAAACCCCGAAATTCTGGCTTGTTCCATACTGTCATTATTATTATTATTATTATTATTATTATTATTATTATTATTATTATTATTATTTGTAGTTTGACCGCCTCAATAATGTAACGGTTATCCCAAATGAATAGCCATTTATTAAGAGAATTAGCGAAAAATCGGTTAAGAAAACAGAAACGAAAGCTGAGGGATTGTTTCAATTTAACCATATGACTCCCTCTGATATATTCTGATAGTCACCGACAGCAGCCACTTCAGTAGGTTGTAATTCTTCGGATCTGTGAAACCAATGATTCACTACTGCTGAAGACCACAGCTGCAGAATACTAATACCGTATTCTATTCACTCTGAATGAGACTCGTTCTTATTTCTTAAACATAAAATAAGTTAATTTAAAATTCTTATATATTTTTTAAAGCCATTCAACGTTATTATTCACAGGCACACTTCCAAATACTGTTCCATCATTAGTTCAGAGTATTTCACAAGCATGAAAAGTCAACTATAGTGAAATAGAATGGAACTAAAGTCATTTCTGCTTTTCTTTTGAGGCTATTTTACATCAAACACAATACAAATGTAATACAATAAGAATAAAAGCAGCTGCTGTGCTGTTATGTTTATTTAGAATATAATGCAAATCCTCAAACTAGTTTGTTATTATTATTTTGCAAGAAAATGTCTAAAAGACACGTGGCTCTTTCAGTAAAGTAATAGAGTCACATTTACAATATAACGGTAAGTCCAATATGTCAACAGCCTATGCTCATTATACAATATTGTGAATAGAATGAAAATATATTGAGTGATGGAAAAATAAAAATAAAAAAACTACGCCTTTTTTTTTTGTTCACACGTGGTACGAATAAAAAGTGGGACAGTTTTTTTTTTGTCGACACAAATATACTGTAATAAGTTAGTTTAAAAGTTTTGTATTCAATAAAACATTTATTATTAAGCATGAAATACAAGTATGCATAATTGAAGAGTTAAATTTAATATTACATGAGTAACTAAACCAATTTTACAATATGTTTTATGTAAACATCGTTAATAATAAAGCATTTTCATTGCGCATCCCCGAAATCATAAAATTAAACCCTTTAAATGTTAGTACACGTTTATTTTATAGATTACCGAGGAAGATAATTTTTCAGTAACTCACAGAAATTGAATTTGAGGCTTGCTTGATTCAATCTTCAGAAATAGAAAATCAAACTTAATTTATCAGACTATTACCGATTTTTAATCAATTCTCTATGTAGTAGGCCTAAATAACAAATGTTATCAGTAAGAAAGTTTAATAATTCACTAGTATCTGGCGCTAATAATTCATCATGTAATTCACTAGTAGGCCTACCTGATGGGGTAACTTTTAACGTTTCGGAAGGCAAATAAAAATTGACGATAAGAACTCTTATTAATTCACCAAATATTTTTGCGTGATAATGCTGTTTTCAGTTGCTGATAGAGCAATTTATAATTTCTTTTATGATTTACTAATAAAGTTCTACGTATTCTACTGTAGCATATCCGTGCGATATAGAAATTCTCTCCATGTGCCTGCTAACGTAACTATCTGATGTGATGGTTACAGAAACAGGTAAAATTCTCCTTTGAAAATCCTCAAACTTCCCCAATGCAGTCTTGTACATGACGTCTTTTATGTATAAAATCCAAATATATTAAATATGGAGATCTGGTACGCCATGGTGTGTATCAATCTTGACCAATCTAATGCTGAATAAAAGAGGAATTCAAATGGTTTATTATTGGTAGTTTTGTCCCGGTAGGTGGTATATTAAAATCCACTGTGACGTTTGTATATGTCGGCCACGATGGATTAGTGGTTATGTTCCTTACCTCTGTTCCCGAGGGTCGCGAGTTCAAACCCGGCCGAAGCGATGGATTTTTTAGGATGGAACAAATCCAAGAAGGGAGTCCTCCTGAGGGACTGCAACCCTGAAGATTTTCAGGCTCGTAAAAGATCCTTAAGCCAGAATAAAGAGGCATCTAAATAAAGTTTACCGAATTTCTTCATCCTAGTAAAACCTTAGTTATCTACTATATGTCTCGTTGGGTCGGTATGTTGACCACATACGATGCATGACCTCTATAGGGAAATAAACGTAACTAAATTATGTTCTAAAAAATAAAGGAGAAGCTAAGCCCCAACATGGGTTGTTACGTCAATGTAGATGTAGACGATTTTATTTCTAAGGAGGTCTTTCGTGAGGTATATTTTCATAAATAATGCCACGAGTCATTTCCAATTTATCTATAGGATTTGAAAATCAAGAGTGGCATTTGTTAGGACTATTCGATGAATACAATTAAGCTGTTTACTCAAAAATCATTATTTAAATATAGTTACCAGTATTTTAAAATATTTATATATGTAATGTAAACCAAAATGTTTGAAAACAAATCAGAAATGTGAGGTTATGTATATTCACTGCAATTTGATCATATTATTTATTGCCAAATATGATTGCAATATTGTAAGAATAGACCCTAGTGGAGAAATAATTAAACACTTCAAACTGTATATTATAATCGACATTATAGGTTATTAATTTATTTTTTTAGTAAACAACTCAGTAAATCAAGGAATCTGTTCATTATTTGCTATATTCAGTGATTTGTTGGAGAAAAATAATGTTCTTAGCTGTTCAGAATATTAATAAATAATAGTTTTAAAAATCTAAAAGAACACGCTTATTAGAAAACTAAAAAATGAAAAATAATTTTAATTTCCAATACGCTTGGGATAAAATTAAGGTGGTCAACAAAAAAATCATCTACAACACATATAGAATAAAACTAGAGTTAACAAAATGAAAATAATTTTACCATCAAAAGCGTGGGGTGCTCTATATCAATTAATATATTTGATAATAAACAGATATTGGTAAAAGTAAGCTCTCTAAGAAGAAAATGTAAAAATCATAAAAAGCACCCCACGCTTTTGATGGTAAAATTATTTTCTTTTTGTTGATAACTCTAATTTTATTCTATATGTGTTGGAGATGATTTTTTTGTTGACCACTTTATTTTATCCCAAGCGTATTGGAAATTAAAATTATTTTTCATTTTTTAGTTTTATAATAAAGCGTGTTCTTTTAGTTTTTTAAAACTATTATTTATTTTTTATTTTTAATATTTTACAGAATAAGATAAAAATGTAAATATCTTTAAATTCGATACTATTGTAGTATGAGCTAAAAGTAATACTCTTCTATAAAAAAAACCCTCCCAGCCGGATTTGAACCAGCGACGTATGGATTACTGAAATTATATACCACTAAGAGTTCACTGCTCTACCAACTGAGCTCTTACAACGATTGACTAAAAACTCGACAAGTCCGCAACCTATTATACCAGTTTTCAATTTTTTTGATTTTCGGATGATTCTGGCCAGGATTTTAGAAACAAAATATGAAATTATTGTATTGTCACGGGTCCTCTACACGTATACAAAGTTTCAAGTCGATCCAATGTTTCTAAGTGGGTGAAAATCGCGTTGAAAGATTCCGTTACATTGATACAAAAACACTTTTTTTATTTTATGATGATTATGGCCAGGATTTTAGAAAATAAATATGAAATTATTGTATTGTCACGGGTCCTCTACAAGTATACAAAGTTTCAAGTCGATCCAATGTTTCTAAGTGGGTGAAAATCGCGTTGAAAGATTCCGTTACATTGATACAAAAACACTTTTTTTTATTTTCTGATGATTATGGCCAGGATTTTAGAAAATAAATATGAAATTATTGTATTGTCACGGGTCCTCTACAAGTATACAAGGTTTCAAGTCGATCCAACGATTTTAAGTGGGTGAAAATCGCGTTGAAAGATTCCGTTACATAGATAGATAGATAGATAGATAGATAGATAGATAGATAGATAGATAGATAGATAGATAGATAGATAGATAGATAGATAGATAGATAGATAGATAGATAGATAGATAGATAGATAGACAGATAGACAGATAGATAGATAGACAGATAGATAGACAGACAGACAGAGACAGACAGACAGATAGATAGATAGATAGATAGATAGATAGATAGATAGATAGATAGATAGATAGATAGATAGATAGATAGATAGATCCAGGTCAAGCTAATATAAAGCGTGTAAAAAAGGAGGATCTTTCTTTATCACAAAAGCAGGAGTTGATAAAGAGAAATCGATAAAGTACGAGGTGAAACATGACTGTGATTGGTTGTAAAACAAAATTCATTGAAACGTAATTGTTCATTGACTACCATTTGGGGTATGAGTTCAATAGTCTCTATAAATAGGAAGTTCGTAACGAAACAGCTCAATGAATTGAAAAGGAAGGATCTTATCGAATGGAAAATAAAAGCAAAGGAGCATTGTGCCGGTCAATCTTCTAAGAATCAAAGTAAAATTAAAAAGTAAAATAATTATTAACTCCGGGCTAGACTGCAATTGTTACAAGTCATGAAAAAACAAAATTTTATCTACATTGACTCATATTAACACATAATCCCATATATTCCTGTCATGCTGATCAACAAACTTAAAACGTTTAATATATGACGGCAAGATTCTCAAGAAAGGGATTGAAACAAGGGTGCAGTCTATCACCAGTTTTATTTAATATTTATATAGAATTTATATTAATGATATGGAAACAAAGTTGCAAAGGTATGGGGATCCCAATAGGCAACACATTTTTGCTGACATTACAATTTGCCGATGATCAACTGGTTTTAGCGCAAGACAAATTAGATATGGAATTCATGATAAAAAGGTTGAAAAACACATATGAATCATGGGGTCTCACAGTAAATTTACAAAAAACAGAATATCTGGCAATAAATAGCAATGAAAGAGAAAATTTAATATTGGAAGAAGGAATCCAAATAAAGCAAGTGAAACAAACTAAATATTTGGGAATAATTATGGATAATATTGAAGGTATAGGCAAAGAGAACATAAAACATAGAATTGAATTGAGTAGCAAAATAATATCATCGTTAAATTCCATATGGTGGGATAAGCATATTTGAAAAGACACAAAAAAATATATTGGTAAAACATTGGTGGAATCTGTCGCAATGTATGGAAGTGAGGAATGGTCAATCAATAAGTACTACAAGAATAGACTAATAGCTCTAGAAATGGATTACTTACGCAGAAGTGCCAGAAAATCTAAATTAGAACATGTCACAAATAAGGAAATTAGAAACATAATGGAAGCAGGAGAAAGCATTATTGAAAGAATTGAGGAGAAGGAATTAATGTGCAAGCTAGAGGGCTAAGCATCGAAGATGCCCAAGACCGTAGGCTTTGGAGGTTTGGCACGGGAAGACGGCAGAGATAGATTCTCAAGAACAAAACAACAATTCTGTAAAAAACAAATAAGCTCTTACAGTAGAAACCTACCAGGCGATAAAAATTATCTTAATTTAAAATATATAAACGCCTTTATGAAATCCTATATGTTTAATTCATGGACTTCATAAAACTAGTATGCTATAATAATAAGGGGAAGATTTATATTATCATAAGTAGTGCCACGAGTGATTTCCAAATTATCGATAAATTCACTCCTCACTCCAAATCAGGAGTGGCATTTATTAGGACTATTTAACGAATAAAAAATTCAGCTGTTTACTCACAAATCATTATTTAACTATAGTTATTTTAAAATATTTATATATTTAATGTAAACGGCGATGTTTGAATACAAATGAGAAACGATTGGGACGCTTCATTTCCTTCCTTTGTTCATCACTGCAACCAGATCATATTATTTATTGCCAAAGGATCGCAATATTGTAAGAATGCACCCTAGTGGAGAAATTTATAACGAACGTTATAGGTATTAATTAATTTGATGTCCTATGATGTAAATATGTCAATTATATTTTTCTGCAACGTCATTTCCTGGAAAACAATTAGTTTAAGAAAGTGCAAACAGTGTTTTCTTTTCTTTTTTTTTGGTATAATAAATTGTTACAAATGTTATATTATCTATCGCATGCGCTTTCTGCTGACATTCATGCAGTATATTTACAATCTCGTAGCCGTATTTCTTGGTGGGTGAGTCACTGCAAAATAATGCTATGACCTATTCACAATGTTAAAAAGGAAGTGCTTTCTTTATTATGATAAACTTTAGCTGGTAAAATTTAGGCGAAACACGACTATAATTGCAAAAATCATTGAAATGTGATTGGTCATTGACTCCCATTTGGGACATCAGTTAAATAGTCTAAGAAAATAGATGAAATACGCATGTATGTATGACCTAAAAATGTATAAATATGAACGAAAAGACAAAGAAATTACCTTATAATTTAATTAATTTATTAAATACTTTATACTTAATATTAATTCATTTACTTTTTCCAACTTTTCACCATACAGTGAAAAAAAGGGATTTTAATGCTCCGGCCCTTGAAGGAATTTCCAAGATTAAAAAGCAACATGCGAACAATTTGACCGTCAAACTTGTGACTTACATATATTATGTTGGTTATTATAAATTTTACTATAATATGACCTTAAAGGAATTAGAACAAATATGACAAAAGTTAAAAAAACGAGAAACATGAGTTTTAAAACACTATAAATATCACCAAATGTTAATCAGAAAATCTATATAAATATTATTTGCTTACTCGAAACTCAAAATAAAGATTTTTAAATATATACAATAGTCATATTAATTTTCGATATCTACTACTATGTAGGATCGATGAAGATTTTTTTTTTACCTTTCAATGAGATAAAAATAAAAATTCCTTCAGAATTCGATAAAAACACAAATTTAAATTCATCGACGACGCAGAACAAATCCTAGCAAACTCTAATTGTTATGTAAAATTCACTGAAGTAACTAATAGTTGTGCCTTCATCTAACACAAAGTGAACATACCATTAAGTATATTATGATGTTGTTTTGTCGACTAAGTACAGTCTATGGTGAGCCCTTGCAGGAAGGTATGAGTGTGATTTGTCTCATTGTGGTAACAGAAATGCTGAAATTTACTGTTTTGGTAGGTAAGTGGATTGTTATTTAGCAGCGGTCTTGTACATAGGCCTAACAAGTCATTTCCGTCGCAATTCAAATATAGGTGTGAAAGGGGCAATAAAGTTTGTTCAGATACTTCTTTTTCTTCATACTCAAGGTTTTTTTACGCGCCGTAAACTTACGACATGGGACCCACAGTTTTACTTTCCTTCCCAAAAGCTAATCGTACTCAAAAAGACGAGTAAGATTGACCTCTACTGGGTTAAAGGTCACGCAGGTCTTCAAGGGAATGAGAGAGCTGACTATCTGGCTAAAATAGCCGCTAGCTACAAAATACTATCGACTACAACTCCATCCCTATAACACGAGGCAAACAGTTATTAAAAGAATACTATGAAACAATCTGGAATTTAATTTACACCAAATCAAATGACGCCTTCCATACCAAAATGTTCATCCCCAACATACCTTATAGACTCTCTCCATATCTATGGCCTAACTATATAACCACACAATTTCTCACCAACCATGGACTATTTAAATCCTACCTACACAAAATGAACAAAACTGCTTCACCTTATTGCAACTGCCCAGAAAAATCACTGCAGACGGCCCACCATCTGATGACTGAATGCAACATGTTCTCCAGAGATCGACCAGCTATACTACAAATTGCTACTCCGCCAAATATTCTGAAGTTCCACTTTAACACAGTCAACGTTGCAGAATTTCTTACGAGGATCTTCCGTCAACTACAAGAACAACTAGAACAATAATTGAACAATTGTAAAACTGTAAATATCCCGTGATATACCATTGGTGAAACACGGGTTGTAGCATATATGTAAAAATTAAAAAAAAAAAAAGGTGGACATCACACTCAAGATTTTTACGCTCTGAAAAAATCAATTGATCCTGGTCGGGTTTCAATCCGCGAACTTCTGAAACAGAGTGCCACTTGTTCACTGATATCAACTCCATTGTTTTGTTACCAAATTCTCTTATCACCGTATAACAAGAGAGGGATCTAACTCCGTTCAGTGATTAAATAAACATGATCAGTAATGAACAGATTTTAAATGGAATCCCTTTTTTATATTTCATCATAATTGATAACAATGTTTCCCCAACTATAGTGTATGGTTTAACTCTTTGTTTCCTATTTTAATCGACGCTCCCTTTTTCAATAACACTTCCATTGTGGGTATTTTTTTCCATTATATTGCAAGAAATGTTGATAATTATCTGTATTTTAAAATACTGAATAATGTTATGCGGCAGCGGAAAACAGAAAAACAGTTTTTGCTGTACCTAAAACGTTTTCTTTAGATATAGCATACAGCCACAATCTTAATACTGTAATTTTATATTTTATCAGAATCCTGAAATGTTGATTGCAGTAATTTCAAAAAGTTGCAATAAAATTAAGGTAATAACATACGTCTCTTCCAATCATATATGGCCATTGTATAAATGGAGATTGTTGGTGGTGTACTTTTGATTGGTATGTGAGAAGTTAGTGCGATGCATTACAGAGGAAATGTTTGCCGACATATGTTTAGCATTTAAAACTATTTATATTTATTGGGGTAACTTAAGATATTTCTATGTGACTATGTATTTAATATTAGTTTTGAGCAGTTAATTAAAGTGTTGTTGTTGTTTACTAATGCTCTGGATCATTCACTCCATTCATTCTCCGCCTAGAGTCCAATAACAAGATCTTAACTAAGTTTGAATGCCTTCTTTAATTATTGAAATTGTTCGGCACTTAATTACTGTATATAAACACATATTTTTATTTTCTTTTCTGGTTAGGAAGAAGAAAAAATGTTAATGCCTTAACTCTACAAATTTAAATATAAATGTATTATTATTATTATTATTATTATTATTATTATTATTATTATTATTATTATTATTATTAATACTTTATTAAAAATAAATAAACGCATTCTTCAGATAGTTCTTTTTATTTGCCTTTCACTTACTTTAATTTCCATATTTTCCCCCTTTTTAGATTAAGATTGTTGTAGATTGAGGGTCTCATGGCCATAATACTAGCCAATAGATAAATATATTAAGATACTTAGAAAATATATATGAGGAGAGGTAAGAAACATTTAATTTCACCATAAATTAAACCTCATAGTGATTAATTCCTATAAAAGTTAAATATTAAGATGTTTCTTTTAAATCCCAGTTTCAAATTATAAATTTTATACATTTGTAGATTTTGTAAACTCGATTAAAAAGGTAACCTTCAGCGCTGTAAGTTTGCATAACCTCCTTATGTTCAATCGATTAAGAGTAATTTATAACAATGTGAAAAATGCAAAATTGACGTTTCCTAACCACTTTTGGGCAGAGGGAGTTTACTTCATTTAAGTGGATAACTTTCTTTCGTTCTATTACAGTTCTCATTCTGTTATAATTCGGACATGTAACAGTTTTATCTAAACAAAATCTTTGAATCTGCAGTACAAATTAATTATTGAAAGTTATTTTACTTCTTTATTCTCCAATCACAGACCTGTGATAAATATTTTTCAGACTTCATATTTAAATTTCCTAACTAATTCACTGGCACTATCGAACCCAAAGTTTCATATCCGCGCTGACTTAAGATCTCCATATATTCCTATCCTGGCTACTATTTTCCAATCATTCCTTGTATAATATAACTTCCTCAAAGCATGATTAATATGATAGACAATATTAAAATAAATATTTTTATGCGCATACAAAAAGGAAGGCTGAGTTAAGGAATGAGTGGAGAATTCTGAATTACAGTGAAAGATCTGCTCTTGTATGTACAGCGTGATTCAAAATTGACTTTACAACTTTACAAGCTTATAGAAATTTATTTAGAAGACCTACAGAATTGGTTTAAATGTCATATGATAGCGCAACTCATCAAGTTTTGAAGACCTACAGAATTGGTTTAAATGTCATATCATAGCACAACTCATCAAGTTTTCACCTATTCAGTCAACGTGGTTCAATGTGGCTTCCGTTGGTCATGCAGTAAACATCGAACCTGAAATCAATCTCCTCCCACACACGTTGCAGCATATCCGGCTTCAGTAACGCAGCTGCGGCGGTGATTCGGTTTCGGAGCTCAGCAAGATTGGCAGGTAGGGGCGGAACGTACACTTTATTTTTAAGGAACCCCCATAAGAAAAAGTCCAGTGGCGTTAAATCAGGAGACCGAGGTGGCCATGTTGTTGGTCCCCCACGACCAATCCTAACAAATGTTTGGTGCCAAGAATAAATTGTTGGCCTGCTAGGAGGATCCTTACCATACTGCGTACGAAATCTACGCTGAACAATTGTTGCAGATTTAGTTTCTTCGAACAAAAACACACAACGAGCACGCTCGGCACCTGTGAAAGCAGCCATTTTGATATGAACTACGTTAGCGCACGCGGTGAGAGAACTAGGTACTATAAAACTATGTCAGTGAAAACTTGATGAGTTGTGCTATCATATGACATTAAAACCAATTCTGTAGGTCTTCTAAATAAATTTCTATAAGCTTGTAAAGTTGTAAAGTCAATTTTGAATCACGGTGTATATCTAGACTCTAGATTCAAATCATGTGTAACATCGCAACCCAAATAATTACAATATTGGACTTGTTCCAGACACTTATCTAATATAATTTTTTTCCATCGTTGAATATTTACCCTGGAATGCCATAATCTCAGTTTTAATAGTATATATTCTTTTTTAAAATTAGATTCCTTTACGATCCAATGTAATAAGTAAATATTGAAGGATGCATTGTAAATACTATTTAATTGCTACAGATCTTATTATTTTGTCAATACCAATAAAAAGTGCAAAGTCTCTCACACATAGAGTGTATTTATGCCATTATGTAATCAGAGGTATACAATGAATCTGACCTCAATTTTTGAACCTTTATTATTGAAAGCGTGAATCGTTTTGTATAAAAGCTAGATTTGTGGAGGCGGGCA
Source organism: Diploptera punctata (assembly GCA_030220185.1). Taxonomy (NCBI): domain Eukaryota; kingdom Metazoa; phylum Arthropoda; class Insecta; order Blattodea; family Blaberidae; genus Diploptera; species Diploptera punctata. The sequence continues at coordinate 1,240,262 of JASPKZ010000009.1, forward strand.
TGGTGTTTTGATAGACCGTACGCGCATTTGAAAAGAGAAAGAACAAAAAATCAGATATTCTCCTATCAAAACTTTATTCTGCTGAGCTTGTGTTTATTTTATGGGATAGGGACATTCGCTGGCTATTGTCATGTGGCAAGTCGAATCTCTGGTTTACGATAAGGGGATTATGTAAAATAAATTCGAGAGATTATTTGTTTTAACCGTGGAATAATACCAGACCTCTATGGAATTCGTGATGGACACAAGATGAAATTTTACTGCGATTTGGAGGTCAGTAACTGACTTTATTAATGACAGGCTCCAGAGAGCGACTTTTTAAATGAATTGTCACCATTTTGTTTCTGTCGCGTATATTATCTTCATATAGAGATATCCTTCCTTTCTTTACCTTAATTTAGCATCTCCTTTTAGGTATGTTCTACATGAGTGAAATGCCTCAAGCCTTAAGAGGGACATGTTCTGACAGAAGAGGATTTTAAACTCTGGATCACACAAATAATATTTTGGGCACACAAGGACATGGAGGGGCTCCTTGGATGAGCGTACAGCTCAATGCTAGGGCCACCTCCAAGACAATATGAGTACTTAAGACAAATAAATAATGCGTTCATACAAACAAGCCGAATATAATAGGGAATTCCCAGATGGTGTTCGGCGAAATGTTGACCATTAAATTTTACTGACATTTGTCTTAAAGGTGTTACGTGTGGTTTGTAAAATGTACCTATAAAGTGAGAGGATAAATTGGGTTAATGGGATGGATCCATCCATCCATAGTAATTCTGCCCTAGGGCAGGTCCTTCACTGCAATCACAGCATTTTCATGCTATGCTTGCAGCTTTACTAGGGAATTCTAGGTGTGGTAGCTCCCCGTTGCTTTCCACACAGGTGAAGGATGATGATGGTGATGACGATAATGATAAGGATGATGATGGTGATGATGACCATATGATTTCGGGGACCGTTTGGGCCTTAAAGGTTTCCTGACATTTGTCTTACGGGTGAGGAAAACCCCCGATAAAAACCTCACCCAGAAAAACTGTCCCGTCCGGGGATCGAACCCGGGCCCGTTGCGTGACAAGGCAGCACGCTACCTCGAGGCCACAGCGGTGGACAATGGGATGGATGGAGAGATAAAATTTAAATACTAGTAAAAAAATAGAAATAATCTGGTCTTATTTATAATAAGTTGTATTTGCGATGATTCGTGATGAGAAAAATAGACAATTCAAGAAGAGAGACGGAGCTGTAGATCGTCAATGAAACATGTATTTCTTATCTCGCTGTGATTATATCTGTCAAAATTTTAAAACTTTCTAACAACTAAGATATAAACAAACTCTTGTTATCGGGTTTCCTTCCCTTTATGTAACTTCTTCTTCTGCCTTGCAGGGATTAGGGTAGTGGTACATTTCCGGTCTCACACCATCTTTTCCGTGATCTTACAGGATATATTCGACCTCTTAGTTTATATGTTAGCTTGTTACTTCTGAGTTTATAATAAAATCACATAATCTTCTGGACGTTTCCTTTGCCAGTTACATATAGAGACAATACTACCAAGAGAAAAAAAAGTGCTATAAAATAATGTATAATTTCCTGATACTATTTTCTTTATAGGCTCTAATCGCCAGTTTGAGAGGTCTCTCTCTGTTATACTATTTAGATTACAAAGGTTTGATTTTTATCGAAAGCCTGTACGATACTGTAAATTATTTTTCTATTTCTTCTGTTCATCATCATCATCTTCTTCAAGGTATGGGCCTGTTGGCCCGTTCCGCTCCCCGGTGCACTACATGCCGCAGGCGCAGGTCGTCCAACGACGTTTTGGTCTTCCTACATTTCTTCGGCCTAGAGGCCTATAATGAAGCAGCTGTTTTGATAAACGATTATTTGGCATTCTTTGTATATGTTGAAACCAATTACGTTTATTTGTGTGTATTCTCTCGTTTATATTATAGATTTGTAGTTCATCTCTGATATCTTGACTTCTCTTTTGATCTCTTAGAGATACACCTACAACTGATCTGAGAAATCTCATTTCTATAGTCTCAATTTTATTTTTATCAGAGATCGTTAAAGACCAAGTTTCAGACCCGTATGTTAATGTTGGAACGGCTACTGTTTTGTATTTCTTCTGTTCACTTATGCTAACTATGAAAATATTTCATATTGATATAATTATTTTTGTATTCTCACTTTCTTTTCTTAGTGTTTAAAAATCACTAGTTATAATAAAAGTTTGGGAATTATTAATCGAGTTATGAAACCATCCCTTGTACAAAAAAACACCAGATTACGTTTATATAACACTTTGACTAGACCAGTGTTGGCCTATGGTAGTGAAGCATGGGCACTAAAAAGAAAACATGAAAGCAGAATATAAACCAGGGAGTAAGACAAGGGTGTCCGTTTTCACCAGTATTATTTAATTTATACTTGGACCATGTCATAAATGAATGGCGAGAACAAATTAATATAAATAGTGTATCGACAACTCTGCTTTTTGCAGACGATCAAGTAATAATGACAGCATCAGAACAACAATTCTTTTATACTTTAAATACTATCTCTCTAAAATACAAATTTAAGAATATCTACATCTCAAACAAAAAATGTAGCTTAGGAAGGAAAATGTGCAATAAGAACAAGAATAGTGATAAACAATGTAATTATAGACCAAGTTCAGAATTTTAATTATTTGGGATGTCATTTAGGTAATGACAGAAGTTTAGATAAACAAACTAAATTACTCGTACAACGATTCAATTATCTATGTGGCACAATTAAACGTACTTTATTGAATAAAATTAGAAAAGAAACTATTTTAAAATTTTACTAAGTATTGGCAGTACCATCTCTTATCTCTTATCTATGGATGTGAAACCTGGACATTAACAAATAGAGAGTGCAGAAATGAAGATGTTGAGAGGAATAGCAGGATACCAAAGGAGCGATAAGAAAAACAAAGATATATAAGAACAGAACTAAATATATTTAATCTCTGTGAAAGAATAAAATACTATCAAAATGCTTACCTTCAGCACGTATTACGAATGAATGAACAGCCCATACCAAGAAGAATGTATAATTATAAACCAAAAGGGAGATGATTGTTGGGAAGACCATTGAAAAGATGGAAGGACCAATTCGACCTATAATAAAATCGGAACAGGCCATTGGGCTTAATCCTTGTTGTTGATGACGATGATGATGATGAAAGCAGAATAACAGCTTGTGAAATTAGATTCATGCGCAGAACAGCGGATTACACCAGATGCGATCAGAAAAGGAACACCGATATCTTAAAAGAATTGAAGACTAAGCCAATCTTGGAATATATTAAACAGTGCCAATTAAATTGGAAACACCATCTTGAAAGAATGAGTTCAAATTGGATCCCCAAAGCTGTTTATAATTATATACCAAGAGGGCGAAGATCTCTGGGCCGCCCTACGAAACGCTGGAGGGAAAATTTTCTATAGGATCGTAACAGGCCTTAGCCTAATATTTGGAAGGAAGAAGAAGACTGTTTAAAATACTTAACAATGACGTGAGAGAAATACATGGAAGTCGCCACATACTTTATACAAACTTTCTTCTTTTCTTTAATTCAACTTCTTCATTTGAACATACGAGTATATTTGTGTCCATGTCTCCGTTCCTTTACAGGGGCACGATATGATAGAAGAGGATATTTAACTCCGGATCAGTTAAATATTTTTATCACACAAGAATATGGAGGGCCTCCACGGATAGTTATCAGTTCAATGCCTGAGCCACCTTCGAGACAACACGAAAACTTTAGACTATCACTCATACATTTATACAGTAAAATCTCCTTATTCACGGTGGATATGTGCTATAAATATACTGCGAGTACAGGAACCGTGAATATGAAATGGTAATTTGTAATGGTTATATAGAGGGTACGTTCCAAGGTTCCAAAATAAAATAAAAATTACCAATATAAAATTAACTTAATGAGAAATTTTGAACAATTTCTATTAGTAGAATTCCTTATTTTGTCTTCGGATTTTTGATGAATCATACACTTGATTAATTAATACTGAAACAGCATAATATGGATGCAAACGACTCGCCAACGCGTATATGGTCAAGCATTTCTATGTTTACTTTAAGCGGCAACACTGTTTTTTTCCCTCTTCAGAACTAATTTTTTCCCCCTTTACTCGACATTATAAATTGGGAACAAAGACGAAGAGACACGCGTGTCAATCACAATTATTGCAACGAATGACACATTGAAACAATAAAACACCGATCATTGCGAAGACGCATTTATCAAAGGACTTAGCGGCACGTGAAATACGGCGGCGTCGGCTTTAACGCAACGAACGTTAGGCCTAGTGACAATAAAGTTTGTTTTACTTTAATACTTATTTGTCCATTTGGCTTGAATCACTCTTTGTAAAAGCCGAGTTAGCACATCCCTGCGGTAAAAAAATTGCCGATGCGTTAATAAAGGATACCTAATCTTTCTAATATACGAACTGGATCCGATAATAAAGACATTTTTGGCCGCGAATAATGGAACTGTTTTGTAATTTTTTAACCCGCGAATAACGGGACCTTGAATAAGGAGCTTTTACAGTACCAAACAAGGCGAATATTATAAGGTAATTACAATTTTAAAATCTTTCGGGGATTAATTTGACCTTAGAGTTTGATATTTGTCTAAGGATGAAAAAAAATCCGAAATACCTCCCACAAGAAACTTGTTAAATGCAATTAAGTCAGAAATCATTACATTACTATCGATTTGCCCTCGGTAAACTCGGGAGAATTTTAGATTTTTTTAAGTCATTTTTCGAAAATTTTGTGCATTTTTCGAATTTTCGAGTGCATCAGAATATCCTCCACATTAAACTTAAAACAATCTGATCTTAATTAATACATTCCAAGCTCATTAAATGAACTTTTTAAAAACATTCAAAATAGATATTCTATAGAAACATTTATACCCTGCCTAACACAGGGGATTAAAATAATTCTATAACAGAGAATATATTATACTATCAAATAAATAATTTCCTTAATGATACTCCGATGTAGATATATTCCAATTTAATTTTATCCCGCTTTACATAAAAACTTAAGTAATGTTATTAAATAATTAATTATATTAATATTAACGTCCGTACGTGTTATATCTGCAGTATAAAAACGTTACGTTTCGGTCAAATGTTTTCATTCAAAACGTCATCTAGTCATTCCCCTCTACAAACCCTAGAAGTTTGTAATGAGATTTTATGAACATTATATATATATATATATATATATATATATATGCATGTAATGAAAAGAAAAATAAACGCCTGAGCCGGGATTTTAACCCGAGACCTCTAACTTTATACTTTAGCAACCGATGCCCCGCTGCCTCTCATGTTAGAGAATTATATGCAAGAAAGAAAAATAAATGTTTGTATTAGGATGTTGTTAACGCTCTAACATATAGAGTTAGAGGTCTCGGGTTAAAATTCGGGCTCAGGCGTATATTTTTTTCATGTCGTATTTGGCCTATATTGCTAAATGTCAAAAATTTAATTATAACACACACACACACACACACACACACATATATATATATACACACACACACATATAGTCCACCGCTGTGGTCTCGACGTAGCGTGCTGTCTTCTTACGCAGCTGGCCCGGGTTCGATTCCCGGTCGGGTAGACTCCTGGGTGAGGTTTTTTCGGGGTTTTGCCTCACCTGTAAGACAAATGTCAGGAACCTTAGGGCCCAACGGTCCCCGAAAATCATCCGGCAATCATCATCATCCTCATTATCATATCCTACATCGATGTGGAAAGCAACGGGAAGTTACCACACATATATAAATCCCTAGTAAAGCTGCAAAGCATAGCATGGAAATGCTTTGATTGCAGAGAAATATCTGCCCTCGGGCAGAATTACTATATATATATATATATATATATATATATATATACGTATATCATTAACATCAAGGCTTAGGCCCTCTAGCCCGTTCCGATTTCAAGAATTTGGTCTTTCCATCTAGTAAATGGTTTTCCTTGACTTCTAGATCCTATGGGTCTGTAGTTTAAAATCATTTTAGAAGCCCTATCATCTGGCATTCTTAGTAGATGTTCGTAGCAATTTTGGTTTTGTTTGTCAGTCTTATCCATCAATTTAAAGATATTTAATTGATCTCTTATCTCAAGGATTGGACCTTAAGGTCTGTTCCGACTTCAAGTTAGAATTGGCCTGTCCAGCACGCACACACACACACACACACACACACACACACACACACACACACATATATATATATATATATATATATATATATATATATAGCTACCACCAAGCCATGGCCTAACAGTAGTTCAATAAATACATGCATAGTACATACATCCGTACATATTGCATTTCGATGTCATTAATTTTCAAGCGTTTGATTCCCTTTACTTTTGGGAGTCCTAGACTGTATCAAACCTGCATTAATTGGTTATGGAACAATCAGCAAGAGATACGAAACCTCTAGCTGTAATAAGCCCGCGGTCCTAATTTCAAATATACACAAACGATCTATGACCATCGCAAACGTTGTAGTGCATTATGCATTATTTGGGCATTACGTTGAAAGCATAGAGCACCAAATTTCCGGACTATCTCGCCATTATACTGCTCAAGTTTGAACAAGGAGGAGTGGGGGGATTTACGAGTTTCTGGTATTATTGAAACACCTTAAACAAACAAGAGAGTGGCTCCTCCTTCCTTGTTGATGACGATGTACAAGCGCAAATCTAGAATTATACGGGCGCGCTTCTCCTCCCTATTCAAGCTACCAGACAATAGGATAAACACAACTGCAGGACTGGGTGATAGAGGGAGGAAACCTCGCTCAAATTGATGTAACCAGGAAGTTATAATGGCCACTAAGCATTTTCGGCTCACCATGTAAGATCCTTCAACAATGTAGTATTTTTTTTTATTTATATACAGATTTTTAATGTTTACACATATTTCTGTGCCTAAAGTTTTATTTTCATTCTCCACTCGTCTCTATCCATCCACTCCATTTCCTCCAGTCCTCTTGTTCTCATTCCAGTTCTTATTTCTTGCATCCACGAGTTTCGAGGTCTTTCTTTCCTTCTTCTTTCAGGTGGACACCATTCCAATGTTTTTCGTCGTACATGTTTATACCAATTTAAATGCTTGTATCTTATGTAATCTACTATTGAATATCTAATAGGCCTATACTTTTTTTTTCATATGACGGTATTTCTTATTTTTTCTAATTTAAACATCTTGCTGCTCTCCTCAAGAAATCCAATTCCATCGATATAAGTTTTTGTTGAATTTCTAAACTTGAGCTCCATATGTGACAGTACTACTCACTATTGAAAACACACACAGAGAGGAATCTCAATAATGATTAAGAAGAAATTCAAGACATTTATAATGAGTTGGGAGGCCATAAATGAAAGCAATGCAGTAAAGAATATAAGTTCTAAAATAATATAACCCTTCACCAATTCCTTTTTCGCATACTTTTTAATTTTATATGTTTTATTTTTGCGTGTATCAGTAGTATAATTATTCCAGTTTTAAAGTTTCTCCACCAGTATATTGTTTTGAATGTGTTTAATGCGGCCGGACCTTTCAAATATTTGTGCTTTAGGTCATAAATAATTATGTGTTTATTTATAATTATCTTATTTAGCTCTGTATTAGTTTTGATTCACTATGTTACATCTTAATAATAATAATAATAATAATAATAATAATAATAATAATAATAATAATAATAATAATAGCTTTATTTTACCTGGCAGAGTTAAGGCCTTACAGCCTTGTCTGCCACTCAACCAGAAAAATACACAAAAAATAGTCTTACATCTAAATTACAATAAACATAAACGATTACATGCTATATATACAATACAATTTATAATGTATTTTGAGTTACGCTAGATTTAACCAATTAATGTAATTATTTTTTTAAATGTAATATGTACAAGATATATAAAAAAGATAAAAAATATTAATGACATAGTATACATTTAAATAAATACAAAAATTAATTATATAAGCGTGACTTAAAAGTGCCAAGATTGCTGCAACCCCATCTTCGTCGGCAATTGGACCACATTTTCCTGCGTGAAATTCTCCTCTAAATATTAAGAGTTTCTATTTTAATGCCTCTTTTAAGTGCCCAAGATTCACTTCCAAGAGAATTATTCCTATGGTTGCCCATGCTTTGGAATTTAGGTTAAGTTTAGGTTATGGACTCTCCTGGCGCTTCATTATTATTTATCGCCCATCATAACATCGGGGTAACATAACTCCGCCAAAAAGGGACTCGAACGGGAACATGTGTTGTCACATTGGACAACATGGCGCTAGTAGTCACTTGTTCTCCGATTGGTTTTATAACGATTTTCAGTATTAATTCTACAAAACGAACATTCGCTTTAACGGTACATATTAATACAGGTCTAATAAAACTGGAATAATCAGAAAATTAGGATGGTACTTCAGCAAAACTGATGTTACAAATATCTTAAGTTTTCCAGGTTTCTTTTTCACCAGCCTTCTGATTCAAGATTATCGGGTCCAAATACATCAAAAAGACCAGAATCGATTAGTTTTTAAATCGTAAATATCTTGTGTGCATAACTTTCTTCAGAAGTTATGAGTTCCGTGATTTACGGCACGTATTAGAATCTCAAGACTCAATAACATGTCACCGAATAAAATTTGACGGTCTTTCAAACACAGTTTTGAAATGCGGTACCAATGACCTCTGATGTTTAAGAGCGTCATTAAATAAAATGTTACTTACACATGATATAAGAGAAGGGAATACTTAGAATTTAAATGTAATGGTGCAAGAAGCTGTACATTAAAGTTAGAGATACTTTACAATGTAGATTTAATGCGACATTTGTCTCCCTCAGACACTGTGAAGGTGTTATCGTAGGTGGATTAAGTCTAAATTGTTTGTTAAATATGCTGTGGTTTCTGTTGTCAACTAAAAAAGTTAGTAATTTTCACTCTGTCGGTCATGAGATAATGGCCATAGTCCCTGGAAATGATAAGAGTATCTGACAAAACACCTTTTGTTCTGAATTAAGTAGTTATCTCTTAGAAACTTCCATCACTAACGAATAATCAGGAAAATATGCTTTATTCTGAATAGAATTACAGCAAGGCATGTCACCGTGGGAAATTTTCAGTGATAATATTCATACCATATAATCGGTTGATGTTATTCAACACTGCAAATGTGGGGCCATTCTTATGTTTTAGTTACTTTTTAAAAACAAATAAGAATATATGATACAGTATACTATATAATATGTATTTTTAATAAAATAAAGTCAGGAGGATTTCTCTGATTGCCATCTCACACAACCAATGTAGACCTAAGTGAATATTTATGTTTTTGAGGCACCAATAACTATATGCATATATATATATATATATATATATATATGCTTGGTTACTCACATTAATATTCGGTTTTTTAACAGTTATAAACCATTAATTTCTAATGTAAGATTGAAATATGAAATAACAATTAATTTTAAAATAGTGTAATTAAAAACTACAATAAAATGGAAATAATCTGGTAAATTGTATAAATAAAAATAAGAAAAATTATGGAATTCTGTATTAATGTGACTTAAAATTAGTTGTGTTAACAATACATTCTAACAATTTAATCATTATTCTCTATTATTGATTTAATATATTTAGATCTAAGTTAAAAAAAAACATTTCTTTTGAATATAAAAGGTCATAAGAAAGTGCCATAATATTAATTAAAGCAACTTTATATATATATATATATATATATATATATATATATATATATAAGGGCTAAAGAGAAAATGTGTCTACATATTTTTATGAGCACAAGATGAAATAGATAGGAGAACAATATTAATAATTTTTTGAGAGAGGTGAATTATACTCATAGACGGGTTTTAGAAATATTAACACAGGATGGGGATGTATGGAAAACTTATGCCCGCGCAGAAATGAAACTCCGGACTCGTCAGTGCTAATGAGTTAGTTTTAGATTAGAAAACTCCATTAGAATTAAAATATAAAATTATGGAATATTCACCCGAAAGGTCCGTCTCCTCAACTTAATTACTTATTTAACTGTAGCGCTTTCGGAACTTGCCCCATCATCGGCAGGATTCAAAACTGGTTTCAATCCTGCCGATGATGGGACAAGCCCCGAAAGCGCTACAGATAAATAAGTAATTAAGTTGAGGAGACGGACCTTTCAGGTGAATATGCCATAATTTTATATTTTAATTTTGAATAATACCTCAACGGAACACAACATGAATCTTATGAAAAAAACTTCATTAGGAAGATCTAGAAAGTTGGGAGGATAATATTAGGATAAAACTTAAATATATACAGGATAAGTTATCGACTATATGAACTGAAATCGGTTGGATAATAAGGACCTATGAAAAATTTTAAAGAACACTGAATTAAACCTGCGATTTTCATAAGCATAAAGTTAGTCATTATATTAATTAAATTCTAATTGGCCTTTTGTTACTCTAAGCATTACATAAACTAGTATATTTAAACAAAATGGATATTGTGTCATTGAATTAAGTTATAGGCCTACTGTATTATCTTCATTTTTACTTTTAACATTATTAGTTTGTCATTTATGTCTAATTGGACGGCATTAGTTACAAAATTAAAGAGCCTTCCATGCCAAAACATCGTGAGAAGACTTTATTTACTGTAGACTTTATGAAAATATGAAAATATTCATTAAATTAAATTTTCCACCCAACATGTTACAGTAGCTTTACTCTTTCATACTTACATAAAATTAAGTTAATCAATGATATTCAGTGAAATTCTAAAGCACATTTTAATGTTTGATATTATGTGAACCTCTTTATCTGTTGCATCATACACAGATCTAGGCATTTTACAACTAAATAAGTCATACAGTGCTCATGAGGTGTACAAGCAATGGCGAAATGTGAGCTATCGAAATCGCTGTTTACATATAAAGTGATTCAATACTCACCTTGTAAATGACCTCACCGTCTAATATTCTGACGACTATATTTTTAGACGCACACATAATAATAATTCACTTACAAAACACCCTAAATACACACACTGAATTTACTTTTTATATGCGACATAATTTGATATGCGAGACTACAAACAACGCAACGCGACGATATCTCTAACAAACTCCTACCCCCACCACTCTACCTATCACATGTACAATAGGTTGCAATGCATCATGGTCGAATAAAAACTTAGCAAAAATGAAATCAGCTGAACCAACTAATCAAACCTAAGTGGATTGTATTTTAATGTAGGCGTCTAAATTAACATTATAATGATATTGAATTTTGTTTTTTTAAACTATTTATTTTATTCCCTCCCTCAAGATATCAGGCGTCGCAGCACACTTGACACTTTTAAGTCATGCTAATACAATTACTTCTTAAATAATTATTTTTTTCCGAAACTAAATTTATTCTATCATTAATAGTTTTTTTTCTCATTTTTGAATCTTGTATATTTTATATTTCATTCGTTAAATCTAGAGTAAATCAAAATATATTGTAAATAATAATAATAATAATAATAAAGTAAAGTAAAAGTAAAGTGATCCCACAACAGACCCGGAGGTCCTTGGGGTAGTAGGAGGTTAAGGCTCCCACTTTTTCTAGACAATCGGCACTTTATGTCAGCCGGGTTGTCAGCCCTGCGTGACGGCGCCTTTACCCCCAGAACAAGCGTCTGGTACTCATTTCCGTTAGAGGCTGAGTCGACCCCAGGGCCATAGTGCCGCCAGAGGGTTTGGGTCAGTTTAAAAATCCTGACCCCAACGGGACTTGAACCCTCGACCCTCCGGCTTGTAGCTCAGTGCCTTAACCACTACGCTACGGCGTGCCCCCAATAATAATAATAATAATAATAATAATAATAATAATAATAAATTGTAATGTATGTATACTACAGGCCTATAATAATCTACCTATCTATCTTCGGGTTTTTACAGCTGCTGCCGTCTTCCCGTGCCAAACCTCCAAAGCCTACGATCTTGGGCATCTTCAATGTTTAGCCCTCTTGCTTGCATTACTATGCTCATGTTTTCCTTCTATGTTAACTTTGGTCTCCCTCTTTTCTTCTTTCTATTCGGTTGCCATTGATTTAGTAGTTTCGGCCATCGCTCATCTTCCATTCTTAAAATATGTCCTAACGATTTTAATTCCTTCTCCTCAATTCTTTTAATTGGATGCTATAGGCCTATAATAATTTTGTTTAATGTAATTTAGATGTAACAGTATTTTTTTTTGTATTTTTGTTATCTAACCTAGTTGAGTAGACAGGACCTCAAGGCGTTAACTCTCTCAGGTAAATTACAATTATTTGCATTATTTATTTATATTTATTACATTATTCTCTATTTTGTTCATTTATTGTTGTATTTTACTAAATTTCAATGTAATATAGATATTCAGATTATGGCGATAAATAAATAAATGTAAGGACAAGTTCGTTACCAGCAAATCAGATCGTTATGGGGTTTATCTGAAGCAAACATTTTAAAATCGTTATCTCACGCAATTTTCGATTTTTCACTGGGTATATGCCATTGAAATAAAATGAGATAGGCATTCTTCCGATAATTAGCAAAATTAGACTATTGAAAGAAAGCCAACATTTAAAAATCACTCTAGTGGCTACCATTTTCATTTTTGTTTTCGCAACGAAACTCTTTATGCAACATTTAAATAATAAAGCAACATACGGTTAGTTAATTAGCAAAAATGGACCATTAGGATTCGGAATTAACCCGAAAACTTACATTTTAGAGGTAACATTTCTAACAATCTAGTGGTCGCAGTTATTTTCTCGCAATAAAATTTGTTACCTATATACGATTTAATGATAAAAATATAATATTCCCTAAATCAGTACAGAACTAATAAGATTGGAGATTTCATTTACATTTGACTATTTAATAAATTTTCCAGCGACCACAAGTTTTGTTTCTTCACAACGAAACTAGATACATATCGTTTAAGTAACAAAAGAGAGAGAAATTCCATAAACCAGCAAAATTAGTTTATAAATTTGATTTGGTGAAAAATTCAATAGTTTAGTCAATTACCTTGCGACGGGCTTTTGTACGATTGTACACTGAAAAAAATGAGTTACTTGAAATTTGTATTGCATCATACACAAAATACATGCATAGCTTATACTTACTAATGCTTATTTACTAATGTTTATTAATTTTATTCAAATCCATATGTAAATTTATAATTTATAATTTTTTTAATGTAAAGTATTAATACATAAGCCTATACTCTTTGTAATATAGTGCCATAATATTTGCGATTTGTCGAGGCGGTTCGCTTGGCGGCAGGAAACAAGTCCAATTTACATAATCCTTCCACTGAAGAGCTAATCAATCAGGACTTCAAATAATTGTCTCAAAAACAAAGATAATGACTAACGATACAAAAGAGATAATCCAGATCTAAAATCACAAAATCGACTACATCAATGAATATGTTAAGCCGTAACATTCAGTAACCAAATTCTAAACGAAATAGAAAGGAGAATCACACAAGCATGGAAAAAATTCTGGGCTCTAAAGTTTATATTATTAGAAAAAGACATCAGCCTAAAAATGAAAAAAAAAGTCATGGACTTACGCTCGCTGACATGGTCATTAACAAGAAAAGGAACATCCATGCTAGAGATTTGCCAAAGAAAAATTGAGCGGAAGCTATTCAACATCACAAGAAGGGACCGCTTCAGGAACGAGGACATCCGCAAGATAACGAGGCTAAAAGACGTAACATCAGCAATGGGTTGAAATGGAAATGGGGGCCATTTGCTCCGAATGGATCCTAAAAAGTGGACTTATACAGCGACTATGTGGGAACCCAGACTAGGGAAAAGGAAAGTGGGAAGACAAAAAAAGCGTTGGAGTGAAGTGTTTAAGTGTCATATAGGAACAATGTGGACTAGAATAGTACAAGACAGACAAAGATGGAAGCAATCCATAAAAAAGTTAACTGATAGTCCCAAGGGATTGGCTAACCCGGGGATATAACGTAAGCCACCCTGCAATCACAGGAGGCCCTTGCCCGAAATGGGATGATTATCGGCTAATTCTAATTCTAATTCTAATTTTCTCTATTTCAACTAAAGTTGACAGTAGGTTAGTAACCATGCTCGCCTGTTTCTAAGATTTGGCGTTCAACCCCGGCCGAGATCTGTAGATTTTCCAAGCTGCAATACTTCCGAGTATGGTTTCTTTCGGAAGTAAACTACAGTCACGGAACCCGTGTCATAGATTTCTTCTTCTTCTTCGGCTTTCCCCACTTATAGGTTTGCCGTCTTCAGTTTCCATTTATTTCTATCAATCCAATGTCCTTCTTCCAAATTCCTATCATCCATTATAGTTCTGACGTAGGTTTTCCATTTCCAACTTGGTCTGCCACGTTTATTTCTTCCTGGGGGTGACCATTGGTATATAATTTTTGGTCATCTTTCATTTTCCATTCTTTGTACATGGCTATACCATTTAAGAGTTTGATTTTCAATCCTCTTAATAACAGATGTGGTGACCTTCATTTCTCTCCAAAGGAATTATTTTTTTTATTTTATCCTGTCTTGTTTTTGGAGGCTTCTTCTAAAATTATCAAATCCAACTGTTCTAATTTAATTTTTTTTTGTAAATCCGTCAAAGTTTCACTTCCATATGACAAAATATTCTGTATTATTATCTTATATATTTTCATTTTAATTTCCTTTGTAATATTTTTGTTCCAAATTATTCCATGTAATGACTTAGTTGCATTTTTTGCCATTGCAATTTTAATCTGAACATCTCTTTGACAGGTACCTAAACTTGTAATTATTGACCCAAGATATTAAAAAAATTCACTTTTTTTCCCTGTTTTGAGTATGAGGTCATCACATCCTTTCCCAAATCACATATTCTGTTTTTTTTGTAAATTTATATTCGGTCCCCATTTTTTATATTCTTCCATTGATTTGTTTATCATATATTTCATACCATCTTCATCCCCTGCAAAAATTATTTGATCATCTGCAAACAACAATGAATGCAGTACTTTTCCTCCTATAGAAATACCCATTTCAGAACATTTTTATACCATAAATTAAGAACTTAGATTTAAGGCTCGTAAAAGAACCTAAGGGCTGAGAAAAGATGCCTGTGAACAAAACGCCGGCCCTTTCACGTCCAAAATTGAAATTGGAGCACTAATGAAATTAGCAGTTAAAGAGTGTCGTTAAATATCATCATCATCATCATCATCATCATTATTTTAAACATTAGGTAAAATCATGTTCATGCTTATAAATTTTGTACAATATTTTGGTTTTAATAAAAACTTCCATACTGTAAAATCAATCCCGGGGAACTAGCGGTTACCACGCTAGCCTCTGGTTCCGAGGTACGCAGGTTGAATTCAAGCCTGGGTTAATGGATTTTTGAGAGAGTAAATATCCTAAGAATCTCTAACTTTTAAGGAGAATGCAGTCTTGGGTTCTGCATCATAAATTTACGGAACGTAAAAGAACCTGAAGCCTAACTTAAGAGGTTTATGATGAAACTTTGTCGGTCATTTTACGCCTACCTCTTTAAATTGCAACACTGATGACCCGAGTTCTAGAAGAACGTCGTAAAATAAAATAATGATGCTTCTACTATCTCTCACAGGGCGATACAAACATTAATTTAGCTGTCGGTCATCAATAGGGCTAGGACTTTTATGTACTAAAAGTTAAGATTGCAACTTAGTACAATGAGAAGATAGATTTATGACCATCTTTTATTTTCACTCACAAACAGTTGAATAGTATAATGAGAAGTTAGACTTCTGACTGTCTTTTATTTTGGTTTCACACACAAACAGTTGAATAATATATACTGTCTGCATTGCAATCTTATATTTTATCACATAAAAATCTTAGTCCTAGTCATGACTAGTGCTAGGATTTTAATGTAGTAAAAGATACGATTGCAATGCAGTTAGTATATATTGCTCAACTGTTTGTGTGCGAAGCCAAGATAAAAGTAAGTCAAAATTCTAACTTCTCATTATACTATTCAACTGTTTGTATGTGAAATCAAAAGGCAGATATAAGTCTAACTTCTCATTATAGTATGTTGCAATCTTAACTTTTAGTACATCAAAATCCTAACCCTAGTCATCAACCTCTATCTGTAGTGCCACTTTTTAATATAGACCTAATATTAAATTTTCCTAATTGATGTTTTATTCGTGTTTTCTCTTATATTTAAGAAAAATTTCGAAAAACTTCAAGACCAAAATAGTCAACAATTATCATCTGGCAATTATAATCATTCATATCATACTCGACTGTTTAGTATTAATATAAGGTAGAAAGTGAAGAAATTAGAAACCAGTTAAATAGCCAAGCAATAGATGATTGTGTAGATGGAAGAAGAACTGAATGGAATCAATATGTATCTCGCATGGCATCGCACAGAACTGTACGTGTGGCAAAGATCAATCTACAAGCACACTGGAAGAGATAGCCTGCAAGACCAGAAAGGGGACGGATGAATTCTTAATTCTTGGAAGGAACAGGTTGTCAGCCTAATATAACGAGAAGAAGAGTGAATGACTTAAATGTCCTTGAGATGGTCCTGGCATTTGGCTGATCACTCATCCGGGGACCCTTTCCGTGTCCTCGAGTAATCAAAACATGTATGTGATAATTAGTCAACATTAATAAAATTCATGATAAAACTCCGTTGAGGCATTAATCAGAAAATTTAAATTAACACATAAAATTATAAAATTGTTACCTTATAGGTCCGTCTCTTCAACTTTGTAAAATTATCTTTAGACGTTTTAGGAGTTGACCCATCATTAACAGAAGTAGCAGAAGATAAGTCTATATCTACGGACCTTGAATTCAATACTTGTCACTTGTGACAATTTTGTACAGACGTACACCAGTATTGCATTCAAGGTCAGTATATACAGACCTATCTCCTGCTCGTTCTGCAGATCTTGGGACTAGTCTCGAAAGGCCTACAGACAATTAATATTTACAAAGTTGTGGAGACGGACCTATAAGCTAACAATTTTATAATTTTATATTATAATTTTAATTATGTGATCCATAGTTAAGAATCTTCTCTCATCAGTTCATATAGCTGTAAAGCCCGTCTGGCTTGGGACACGTTACATTACCTACAAAGAAGAGGTGCAACGAAAAGAGGGAAAGGGACAGGCACAGAGACACACAGAGAGAGAGAGAGAGAGAGAGAGAGAGAGAGAGAGAGAGAGAGAGAGAGAGAGTAACTAAATCATGTGATTTACATGAATTTCTGGCTAAAATGTTTCCTTATAGTCTTTCATCGGATAATAAACTGAAATAAAAGAATTCACATGTTTTAACCCGTAATGCGACTTCGTGCTGGTCAACGCTATAACTCAATTTGTATATTTTTTGTAAAACAATTAGATTTTAATTGCTGCAAGAGTTTGATTTTTTAAAATTAAACAGTGTTACGTGTTGTTTATTCTTTTTTGATAATTTTGGAATTCTGAATTTTATATTAAACCAATTTGTTCTGATATATTCAAAATTTCTGATAGAAAATTCTATCAAATTTTATTTTATGGAGTGTAGGCTTCCTTCATTTCGTTCGGTAAATCTTAATTTGATACATACTGTGGGCAGACAGTGATAACTAATAACAAAAGAAGTGCGTTGCCTACATGTTCAAGCTGAGGCGATGCTTATAATCTAATCTACTAATGCAAGTTTTATAAACATCTGTTTCATATTTGATAAAACAGAAACATACGCTGGAACAATATGTTTTCTTAAAAAATGTGAATTGTAGCTTGAGGATGTCACGCTCGTGGTACAAATTTTCATCTTATTAATGAAAAATTCATCTTGAGTGCAGCAAAACTCCGCAATAAAAATAAGTTGTACTTCACTTGAAGTATACAAGAAATAGAATTCATTTGTGTACTATACTTCGACTTCTAGTAACTTCCTTATGAAAAGAGGAATATATCGAGGCAATCATGCATTTTTTATTAACATTAGTAATATGAACCTGGCTATATGCTTGAAAAGGGTCTTTCATATATTACGCAAATTAAAAAAACTTAATAATTAAGTAAAAAATGCATTAAAATCGATATTCTTCTTTTTTAATTTGCATCCACATACGTCCCCTTTTAAGTGCGGAAAATTATATCAGGCATATGTCCACCTCCACTCTCTCGGCAGGCGTTACTCAGGCTATGAAATTCATTATGACCCTTTCACAGACATATCTGTTGATGTCGTTGAAGACACGTTGAATTTATTCCTTAAGTCGAAGAACTGTTTGTGATTTGATCACCTAAACTTGGAACTTTACATACCCCATAAAAATAAGTCACATGGAGTAAGGTCATAAGATGTAGGAGACCATTTCAAGTCGCCAGGAATTGAGATCACAGACTGAGGGAATTTTTCATGGAATAGGATTATTGTCTCGCGGGATGTGTGACTGGTCTGACAGGTCCAAACTCTACCTGAACAAACCACAAACTGTTCTCCAAGTTAAGGAAGAAATTCAACGTGTCATCAGCGACATCGACATAGATGTCTGTGAAAGGGTCATCACGAACTTCATAGACCGAGTAACTGCCTGCCGAGACAGTGGAGTTGGACACATGCCTGATATAATTTTCCGCACTTAAATAAAAGTATATGTAGGCTAGACGAAAATATTATTTTAATTTCGATACACTTTTGAATTAATTACTGCATTTTTTAAAATTGCGTAATATATTAAAGACTAAGTCCCTGCTCATAGCTGAGTGGTGTAAGGCAGGACCAGGCGTCTAGATAATCAGTGTGAAGGCGCCCCTATTTGTGCACAGTTTTCGATTCCTTAGTTGTATACATAAACGGTATAAAGTCTGATCAGTGGGGTACAATGCATTTTACGTCATCGGTACATTTCTACTAAAGATGTTAGTTTTTAAAAAGTCTTTTGGATGGTGTTTCTCTTGAAGCCGAAACAGGTCAACAAATGACCTAAAATCGTGAATGTACTATGTTAGCTTTTATCCAGGCATGTAGCAAATTAAAAAATGGTGGCGGAATATCCATAAGAATTAGTGTTTAATAACTCTAGAAGGCTGCAAGTGATGAACATAATAATTTATTTTACTAACAATCACTTCTATAATTGCGTGTCAATCTTTGTTCACTGTTTATTAAGATTTTAAACCGTTATTTAAAATCTCGCTTAGGGTATCACATTTGAGACTCCATCGATCCTAAAAACCGTCTGTCATAAATTATGGATTTCTTCCAGGAATAATCCATATTGACCATCGTCAATTAAAAGAACGGGTATACATTATCTAACACTTAGAATCCACAGGAATTCTCTCGCTATGATCCAAATTGATGCAATCCTATGCCCATACGGCAAACTAGTTATCAAGTCGAACGTATACCACCATGTACGAAGCAGTAATGCTAAATGATGTAAGAATAATATATTACAATTATCAAAAAGGCAATTTCACCACTATCTCATCAACCTGATTACAATACAGAAATCACTGCACACTAGAGTGGTTACAACTGTAATATCAGAAAACCCGTTATTAAACACAACAACAGGATAAGCATTTTTAAAGACACAGCACTGGAGTGGTTTGTTTTTCTCTCTTGTCTGTAGCCATTGCGGCAATATTTTGTGAGCACACCGGCGCTCTGAGAGTAAGTAACCCCAACTGCTTGCTTAAGACAGCCTGCCTTGATGCAGAGCTACAGGACTTGTGTTGGGTCGACTCCCCATGAGTGAGGGAATTTTCTAATAGAATTTTGGCCAGAATGGAATGGTGGCCACCTACCATCGTGAGGAATTTGAGTAGCTATATTATTATTGAATCTCCAAATATTTTGAAACCCTATTTCGCCACCAAAGCATGTTAGGGTTACAGCTTACTATAACAGTATTATACTATACATTGTAAAACAGAATAAGAGCTACCTAGAGAGGTTCAGAAAATCAGCTATAATGGCTGAGATCTGACACGGTGACTACATATTACCCATATACTGACTCAATAATCGTCCATCACCATGATTAATACTTGTGGATGTGAGACCAGCATACAAATGGAATGTCATGCGCTTTCTAGGCCTGTTGCATCATGGAGTAAAGTTCGTATTTTTGGTTACTTGTTGAATGCCGGGAGCACAGTTACCCCTTTCCATTATTGAGTTCGATGTTAGTATATATACAATAAATTATTAAACATTTGACAATAGTATATAGTATTATAGAAGGGAAAAGCGTAATGCATAATTTATGTTACAACAAAATATTACTTATAGAGAAATTAGTAGTAGTGGAATTTACTGGCAATTTTTAATATATATAATTTACAATACTACAGTACTGCGTATTGTTCGTGCTCATTTCTGTTCCAGGATTAATATTAAAATAAACAAAGTAATATTCTGATTCTTAGAGCACGAAGTAAGGTAAGTGTACCAATAAATGACACTGCATTAGTAATCGACACTTTTACACTATCATCATCATACACCATTCATGAATATAGGTCAATGTTGACCTGTTTCAGTCTCAAATAGACGGGTCTAAAAGTCATTTTTGTGGACGTCCACGCCGTCGTCGTTCTTGTGGGTGATACCAAAGAACTCCATTGGGGATCCAAGTTGGTGACATTCGTGATACATGTTGTAGCCATCTGTCTTTCTTCTTCTTCTTCTTCTTATTATTATTATTATTATTGTTATTATTATTATTCCTCTACGCGAAAGCTGGCAGCTTGTTGCGTGTTCATTCGCTACAGGTCCGGGGTATGGTGACGTCCTTCCATCGTAGTTGTGGTCTTCCTAAAGACCTTTTCTGCTGAGGTGTCCAGTCACGTACTTTCTTCACTAGTTACTGTTCTCCATTCTATCTATGTGATCGTTCCAATTTAGTCTTCTATCGTTTATCCAGAGGTTTATAGGTTCAATTTCAGATTTTTCTCTAATAACAGAGCTGCGAATTTTCTCTCTCAGCGATTTTCTACGATTTTCCTTAAAACTTTAATTTCAGTTGTTTCATTGATATCTGTCTTTCTAGGTGGATATATTTTCTTCTAAAGGTTTTATGTGGAGTTCCTTTAAGATATCTTCATTCCTCTGATGATTAAATACAATATATCCAGCAGTTCGGCGATTAATCTCATTTTAATCTGGTGATATCTTTCTTTTTTTAAAACCCAGATTTTACTTCCATACAGAATAATCGGGAGGACAAGAGTTTTATATAATTTGGGCCTTTCACTCTAAAATATAACACTAAAATGTAATAAATAAGGTTCTCGCGGGAAATGCTCAGTTGAACTGAATGTGGTGGTGTAGACCACACCCTCTACGAAGCATCATGCTCATTTCAAATGTGCACCTTATTTATCACATTTTCGTGTAAAAGTATCAATTTCTAATGCCTTGTCTATTACCGGTACGTTTACTTTACTTTTATTCCATTTTAAGTTTTTTTTTTCTCCAGGTAGTATGAAATTTAATGATATTCATTTTTTTATTATCAGCGATGCATGAAAAAAAGTGAGTAGACTAAAAAAGTAAATGGTTTGTGTCAAGAATTTTCACAGAATGATTTCGAATGTTTACGTGGCGTGTTTAGCGGAGCTTATCTGTGAGTAGGTGCCTGCTGTGCTGGTATGCATAAACAGGATCACAGCCCCCTTCCCCTCCCCATTGATACGATTTGCAGAATGACTGCCCTACTTCTGGGCAGTTAAGCTTTTCCACCCCTTTTGGATTTATCTAGGTAAGTCGCTAAGTTACAAACATCACTTCTTCACTCTATTTCGCCGGACTTAGTAGCATAACAAAATTGTAGATTAAGGATATATGTATTAACAATAAGAAGAATCTCAATATGGTCTTTGTTTTCGATCTTTAATCATGATAGTGCACTTAATGTCTGCAGGGACGGGGGGAGGGGGGTATGAGCGTGCGGTGTGTATATGTGTGGGGGTGTGTGGGTGTATGTGTGTGTGCTTTTTTTTTTAATTTGTTTTCTAGCATTTTTTTTTAATATTAATGTACGGAATGTGGATGAATGTAGATATGTATTATTTTGATTTAGTGCAGACATAGATTTTACTTATATGTAGCCAGTTATTGTTGTTTGATACAGGTGTATTTGTAGGTATTTGTTTATATTATTAGTTTTATTTTTTTATTCATGGAAAAATAATGCACGTATGGCCAAGCAGGCCCGTGCGCAATGTAAATGCATATGTATTTTCTTTATTCTGAAAAAAAGGCAATAAATTCCATTCTATTCCATTCTATTTTTTACTCAATTTACCCCTAGTAACGTACAAAGCACATTTTTCTACTGGATATGTAGAAGCTGTCGTCGAGGATAGCACACTTATGAATCTACCTATTATGAACATGGTATTTCAGCACTACATCAGCTTATAAAAGTTATTTCGGTAATAGGACATGGTGAAATCTGTTAAGGAGAAGCATTAATTGGTATTGCCTAAAAAAGTACAGTATACGGTATATATCTATCAAGCTCTTGAAAAATGCCCTCATTCATAGATCAGAGATATAAATAATAGTGGAACAGAACACAATACAGGGTGCTCTAAAATTCCTCTTACAAACTTCTAGGAGTTGTAGAGGGGACTAAGTTGATAATATCTAGAATTGGAAACCATGTCCGGAAACTTAACGTTTCCGTGCTAGAGCCGTTTGAAAACAAGCATTGCCTGAACGTACCTCACGTGTCTCAACAAGTTATAGCTTCGCGATTCGTCTAAATCGAAAATTTCGCTATCGAGTATTCAAACACTTGCTGGTTTTTTTCCCAAAAAAATGTGAAAAGTTTCGAAATTTTGAAAACTGCAACATTTTTTGTGGAGGGTGTATCCGGGATTATTAATGCAAGCCATGATTCAGTTTCCATTTTGTTTCTTTGGTTATTAATGAGTCCCTGGAAATGCTTGCTATTATGCATTAAAGAGACTCTTGTCCCAATTACTTTCAAAAAACGTTAAACTGAAAATGTATAAAACTATTATTCTACTAATTATCATAGGGATGCGAAATATGGACTCTTGCTTTGAGAGAGGAAAGGAGATTATGAGGATTTGAGAAAAATTTTGGACCAAGGAGAGATGAACAGGCAGGTGAATGGAGATTACTATTTAACAGTGAACTACATGGTCTTTATAGGAAGCCAGATATAATTAGAACAATTAAGTCTCGTAGACTGCGATGGGCAGGACATGTGGCTCGAAGGGGAATAAAAGAGGTGCATGGAAGCTACTTGTAGGAAAACCAGAGGGAAAACGCCCAGTTGGTAGACCAAGAATGAGATGGGAGAATAATAATAACTATGATTTGAGGGAAGTAGATAATACAGGGGATGATTGGAAAACATTAGCTCGGGATAGGGATGCTTATGTTCGCGCGACCATGAACTTACGGGTTCGATAGTGCCAGTGAGTAAGTTAGAGCGATTTTTAAATTTTCGTTCCAGGTGAACTCTTACGCCTTATAATTTTAAAGCATAAAAAATACCCACTAAATACTCGCTGTAACTGAAAACCTGGGTATGTACAACTTTTCATGAAGATCTGTTGAGCGGTTTAAGAGTCTTTAAAACACAAACACACGCAGGCTAAATTTATATATATATATATATAAAATAATACTTTACTGATATCAGGATTAAAAAATAAGTTTATCAACGTCAAACTTTGCAGTACATTATGAAAAATTAAAACACTAACCCTGATAGCTTTTGTATAATATAGATTGTTGCGTCATTGTTTTATATTGTGGTCTCGACTACAGTTGTTTATTTCTGTTCGAGCCTTGTCACGAGTTCCTGGAAATTACCTAGGGATATATTATTAATACACGAGAATTTCATAACGTGTCATACAAGTCTATGATGATGTTAGATTATTAGGCGGTAGCGAGCATATACTTTAGGTCAATACACACATTCTGTTAAGTAACGATAAGAAATTGGGGCTGTAAGTAAATTAGAAAAAATCTTACTAAGCCTACATGATCATACGTAATAAATTATATGATTAAAATAGACAATTAATGGCTAATGAGTGAAATTTAGAAAAACAATTTTGAATTCAATTACATGGGAAAATTGAAAAAAAAACTTATATGAGGTCCAGAAGTAAATTAAACATAGGCTAAAGTGTGGAAATGCTTACTATTATAATGGGTGTCCCAATAAGAACGCTGGATTTAATAATGCACAAAATAAACTATATTTGAAAGAAATTACATATATTTATACATGAGCACAAAGGGTATACGTATGGAAAATGACATCTGACATACGTCCATCACGAGACGCTCTACAGCTAGTGACTCTGTCTATGAAATTTGTGGTTACTTTTGCACAGTCTTGCGCTGACATGTCGAATTTCCTGCTTCAGGTCTTGTATGGTTCGGGGATTGTGTTCATAAACCTGTGATTTGATAAACCCCCAAATAAAGAAGTCACATGACCTTGGTGGCCAGTTTTGGTCACCTCTGCGCGATTCCGGCCTAAGAGCACGAAGCCTTCGAACAGTTTGAGCATAACACACACCATTCTGGTAATGAGTTTTCACAATTAAAACTCATTGTTCCCTCCATATCCAGTAATTGCAACAAATATAGAAAACAAATGTGTAGGTAGAGTATGCCAACCTCGTAGTAAAAAAATGGCTGCCAATTCAAATCCGGCGTTCTTATTGTGACACTCTATACGTTACAGGGACTCTTGTCATTCCAAATTCTCTTAAGAAAACGTTAAACTAGAAATATATAAACCTGTTAATTTGTTAATTTTATTATATGGTTGTGAAACATGGTCTCTTGCGTTTAAAAGAGGAGAAAAGTTTGCGAGTATTTGAGAAATAAGTTGTCACGTATATTTTTGGACTTAAGGGAGACTAACAGACAGGTGAATAGAACAGTGAACTACGTGCTCCTTATGGGAAACCAGATGTAATACGAACAGTTAAGACCCCTAGACTGATATGGGTAGGACATGTGGTATGGATGAGAATGAAAGAGGCTCATGTAAATTTATTGCACGAATTCTAGAGGAAAAGCGCTCAGTAGGAAGATCAAGAATGAGATATGAAAATAATATTTTCCATGATTTGATGGAAGTGAAGTAGGCCCCTATATAGGGGATTATTGAAAATTAGTAGTCCAGAATAGGAATAAATGGAGAGTTTTATGCCCGCGTGGCCATAAAACGTAGGGTTCGATAGTGTCACAGTGCGTTAGTTAGTCAGATAACTTAATTATATGTAACTGACGGTTTCGACTTCTATAAAAAATCGTAATCCTGAAAATTTACTCGTCCGAAAAATTGTCCTCCGTATCTTAGGATCGAGCCCGTGATCTGACTGACACTGTAACCGTGAGAGGCTAATATCTGTGATCATTTGGAATGAAAACGCGGAAGTCGAACGTGAAAAGCAGACTCTTATTAACCGTTAAAATGAAAATATTGATTAATTTTAATTTTCGTGAGGAGGCGTTGTTTTTCTTTAAAAAAAGTTAATTTTTGTCAGATATTATTTGAGTCTAAATTCACAATTACATCAGAATTCATAAACGTTTTATACTCGTATTTTCAAGGGCAATATCACATTTTTCTTCTTGTCGATAATTCTGTTTAGGATCGGACCATAGCGACAGGAGTGAATTCTCCAAAGAAATGAAAACATATTTTAAAAAACTATATAACTAATTCACTGGCACTATCGAACCCTTAAGTTCATGGCCGCGCGGACATAAGCTCTCCATACATTCCTATCCTGCGCTAATGTTTTCCAATCATCCCCTGTATAATCTACTTCCCTCAAATCATAGTTAATGTTATTCTCCCACCTCATTCTTGATCTACCAACTGGGCGTTTTCCCTCTGGTTTTCCTACAAGAAGCTTCCATGTATGTCTTTCATTCACCATTCGTGCCACATGTCCTGCCCATCGCAGTCTACGAGACTTAACTGTTATTATATCTGGTTTCCTATAAAGACTATATCCATCCATAGTAATTCTGCCCGAGGGCAGGTTTTTCACTGCAATCATAGCATTTTCATATTTTACTTTGCAGCTTTACTAGAGAATTAATAGGTATGGTAGCTTCCCGTTGAAGACTGTATAGAGAATAACATTTTAATAAATGACACTAATAAGAAGGAAATTAGTTACGTATTTTTAATAATAGATGAACACTCCATTAGTGTCCGACTATAATGCCACGTCGAGTGATAATATAAAGTGATATCCGTAATATAGAATGTCTATGAAACGGATGCTGGCTGACCAGTCCTAGCTTTTCGCACTTTAACAAGAGCGGATGAAATTAAATTAAATGGAACGAAATGAAGGACATGAATATGGATAAAGGTTGGAATGAAGTTTTTATCAGGGTGAAACGGAGAAACTCTGAAAAACTTGCCCCCGCTTCAATTTGTCCACCAGTCGAACCCCATATGGAGTGACCGAGACAGAACTCCGGACTTAGATATAGAGGGATAGTGACTAATACTTTTTCCACCGAGCCCCCTAATACAGAGCGCATTCTGCGGCCAAAGCGCAGCGCTTTATCAGCAGCATATCATTCAGCGGGCAATAAAGCGCTCTAGCGGACTTGCAGCTATTGCAGCGAAGTAAAAGTAGGCTGCTGACAGACGAAACCGTTGCATCCATTGTGATTGGTTTTTTATTCAGTTTAAACGTGGCGTCTTTGTCTATAAACAATTTATGTTTGATTTACATATATTTTGTTATTTACGTCTGGACATTAACTTATGAGTTATTCGAGGTGGCTGACCATTTTAGAAGAATATAAGTGATATATTATAATAATAGGTATCATTGCAGCCAATGGCCATGTAGAAAGAACTGTTTTCATGTCTTACAAAAGTCTGTTATCGATGTTCCTATGTTTTTACACTGTAATAGGTGATATCGGTCGCAGTGCGACCCACATAGTTTGCACTTGCACTTTTCTTCTGGGTTATGGCGCTTGTTGTGCATATCCTGTGGTGGAAACCATGGACCGCGACTCTCGTCACGGTGTGTCTGAGGTCGTATCTGGCTGCTGTCCATTCCCTGTAGATCATCGCATCCGTTGCGTAGAACTCAGGCCATATCTGTTCTCTCTTCTGGTTGATAAGTGATATAAGTGATATATTAAGAAAACTAAAGACAGGGATAATTTTAAGATTGTTATCAGCATCAAGAATTTACGATTTACGATTATAACCTCTTCTTTGCATGTAAATCATTGTGTTATTGACGAGTCAATGTTTTTTATTATGAAAATTATATCCCCAGATGATTCATTCGCTAATACCTGGTGCAAAGTTAATTATAATTTTTATTTGTTATTTCAAGATGTGTAAAATAAATTAGAATCTTATGAATGTGTCCATTGGGCCATTTCTGGAAGAGCTACAGTGGTTTCTCTACAGATAAAACCTGCATTTGTACTCTTCTTTAAATGTGTAATACAATAAGAAAATTGTGGAATGGACAAAGAAATGAACCGTGTATCTTATATTTGTAATTTTTTCTGAATAAAGAGCTTTGTGAAATATCAGCCATAAATTGAATTCAGATGTTGCAATATTCTAGAATTCTTATCTAAATCTGACCAGTGAAGATACAAATGTTCTAGTGCGATATTCATTAATAAAATTAAATTACAGCCAGAGTTGGTTAATATATTAACAGAAAAATGTGCACTCAACATAGGATTTTAATCACAGCTGATTCATTATTTAATCTCCAACTTTATATACTATGTCCTATCATTGAGATATTGAGAGCCATTACTTGAACCAGATATGAATAATTTTCAATTTTGACTTTAATTCCCAATTTCTCGTAAAATAAAATTTGGTTTTATATCTTTTAATTCAAATGCATGAGACTCTCTTATGGGATATTGCTATTCACTGTATACTGCCATTAACCTTAGTGGTAAATGTTTTTTTCATATCGCTTATTATAAATGATTGAATGATATATTTAGTATAACATTTAATTTTCTAAGAAAGTGGCATTGCTAATGTTACAGATTATGTTAAATAATATATTTAAGTATGGTGAGTGAGTTGTTATCTGCAATTAACTGCTGTTATGACAGAATTTCATGCACATACAATTGGAAATTACATATAATTTTTGGTTTTACTTTAGCCATAAAGATTATGGTAGTTACTCTTATCATCATCATCATCCGGTATCATGGCAGCTGCCGCCGTCTTCCGGAAACCAAACGCCATTCCTCTCTATCCATCCATTGATCTTCCTCCATTCCTCTGATATTCATAGCTGCTTGTACCCCTTCTATCCAAGTTTTCTTCGATCTTCAACTCTTCCTCCTTTCCATTGGGATCCATTCCATAACAATTTTTGGCAATCTTTGCTCTGGTAATCGTTTGACATGACCATACCACTGCAATCGTTTCTTTTCTATGATGTCTATGATGTCCGGCTCCTCTTGTACACCCATAATTTCCCTTATTTCTTTATTTCGTATTCTATCCATTCTAGATTTTCCAGCTGATCTTCTTAAAACATCCATTTCCGTACTTAAAATTCTTTTCATTTCCCTGGTAGGAATTTGCTCTTATAGGTAATTAATATTTTCAGATGACGCATAAGAATAAAATTAATCAATTATTTAAAAAACTGTATTTATATTATTATAAATGTATATTCCTCTTTGTTTTCATTCCTATTCCTTAACAAATTTAAAATAAAGATGAAGTATGTTTGAGGCTGAAAAAATACAATGATGCCTTCCTTTATACAATTGTTTGGTTGCTGTACTTAGGCCATGTCTTGCACCACTTACAATAATTTTGCACTATGCCTATATTTCCCGTGTTTTCTAATGTAACCGCCAATCGTCATAGATTTATATATAGGCCTAAAAGTTTTATATGTTATGTTAGAAATGGCATGGATAAAATGGCTAATAATTGAATAAAATTCGCCCTACAGCCCACCTGGCAATACTTTTAGTATGGTTATGAAATATATATGTTATGTGATGACGAAGGAGCAATATATGCATAACATATGGAATTTGCAGGAGTGATATTTTAATATAATAAAATAATATCAAGTTCTTTACAACTCAGGGTCGGATCGATAGATGAGATTAAGCCCCTGTATCTGTGAATAACAAGGGTGCAGGCTGACTACATCTGATGAATGCAATGGATGAGATGAGTATGGGGAAAGGTGGAATGATATTGTGGTAGGGGAGAATCGGAGTTAAAAAAGCTACTCCTACACAAATTAATAAGATTAAACTAATAATAAATATTATAAATAAGGTCCTCGAGACCTCAGCACCAGCGGTGAGAGGCGAGCGTCTAATCGCTTGCGTCACGGAGCCGCCTGATATTTTAATAATAAAGAAAATACAATTTTTCTGGCTATAATAATATTTTATTTTAAACTATCTATTCGTCCATTTCATAAATTACGTCTATCTAAATAAATGGTAAATTGTGTATATCCCTATATTATGATTAATTTCAATAGCATCACGTAGTAATATGAATAATGAGTCCATGAACAAATTGAAATTGGCGGTTCCGCTGCATGCAGCGCTCCATTCAACAAAGTCCTTAAATTCCCGCTGCAAATGGCAGCCATTTTTGCTAAAGCGCTTTATTGCCCGCTGTATGTGCCCATAGATAAACCTGTATATTTTAGCCACCTACGGTTCCATAAATGTTGGCCAAATTATAAAAGTGATCAACTTAAAAATATAATAATCCATACAGTATTTATCCAGAAATTCTGTAGACTATAATATAGGAAAAAGGAAAGAAATGTTTAAAAACACAGAAATATGACATAGGAAAAAATAGTATTAAATACATAAAAAGGAAAAGTTGAATAAAAATTAAATTTTGAGTTAAATTAATTTCTTTCGCTTTTTGCATACACTATTGTACTTATCTTTTAAAAATCAACCTGTTTATTAAAAGCTGAGTGAACACACAAGTACCTCTAAAAATACATTCCTACATCTATTATAAATGTAAATAATAAATAGCACATAACGCTATAATTTGTAATATATGCACGTACGGAGTAGTTATTCACTGCAGAATAGTTTTCTGAAACAATTGAGCAGAAAAAAGATTATGCTCTTATCAAAGGATTAAAAATTCAATTTAAACAGTATACTTTATTGTAATTATGTAAGAGAATTCCAATCTATTGTTCAGGTTTCTAACAAAAGAAAGCCAGGTAGCTTAAAAACAAACATGCAGTTTTGAAATATATTTTTTGCGCGATAGTGCGTTTTGTCGTACTTACAGCAATGGCGACCATGATTGAAAGTTCAACTTCCTACATTTCGGTGTTGCCAACCTAAATAACTGTAGGCTACTGTAATATTACATATTATAAACCTCATGCGGAAAGTAAAACCACTTCCATTTATGTATACTACGTACAATGTATATATAAAAATATATTTAAAAAGTAGCGTTAATACACATTATACGAAACAAATCACTGCATTTTAATTGAACTGAACTTTATTTGAAACAATATAAAGCAATAATGCCATTTTATAACTGATTGAAGTCATAGCCTGCTGTAGTCTGAACTAATAATCATTGCTCATACTGTTAACGTTAGTCAGTTGTTTGTAATGAACGCAAATATTCTCAACAAATATGTTATTATTTTACTATTGTTTATTATTTTGAAAACACCATCTCGCAAAGAAAATAATGTACAACGCACATTTGTGAAGCGTTTTACAGAATCTCGGAAATTAAAAACCTAGCGGTCGCTCGGTTTTTAAACATTTCCTTGCTTCTGTAAAAAAATCACTTCCGAATCCCGCATCGTACTATACTATATAGGTAGGTAGTTCATTATGGCCAAGTTTAAATATTAAGAAATATCGCATTGAATTTTTAATTTTGCACAACTTTCAGGATACACAGATGGCCAAGATTCAAAGTAGGCCATGCATAGGGATTTACCGCTTCTACAGAAATGTGATTAACTGTGGCAGATGGTGAAATTACAAGGGTGGCAAACTTCACGGGTTTTACTGTACTATTTAATTTAATTTATTGTGTAATAATGTTTTAGTAGAAGGGCTTTCGTTTGCTGTGGCTTACAAATCACAAATATTTCAGAATCAGGTTTAACAATTTCCAAATCATTAACCATTAGATACAAGAATTTTATTTCGACAATATTTCAGTGACAGTCGAACATACGGGCTGTAAATTGGATAGAACAATATTCAAAGCCTAGCGTAATGAACAAAAATAACCAATTAAATATATACTATTGTCCGATTCAGGACAGAAGTCTTTTAAAAATGAGAGCTCAAGTGCCATTGTTCTAATAACATCATAAGGGTTGAAAAGTGTTAACAGAGGCAATTGAAAGAGTCTTTGTTTCTCTTCAGACTGCTAGAGGTCGTGAACAACAGAAAGTGAAACAATTTAACACATTTGTGGCTCCACTAAGCTGCAATGGCTTCAGTTAACTCTATGGAGGAGTCAGATTTCTAACTCTCTCCCCCTTCACAATACTCTCTCTAGTGGGAAGGAAATCCCTCTATACAACCTTTGTCTATTTCTATTTATGTCACCAAATCTATACAGCTTATAGTTACTTCATTTTTATCTCATGATAAAATCTGAGGTCCATTTCTATGGTTTAGAGGTAACATCATTGCCTCGCATGCAGCGGGCCCGGGTTCAATCCCCGGTCGGGACAGGTTTCTTCAGTGAAATTGTTTCGTATTTCCTCATCTGTAAGACAAATCTCGAGAAACTTGAAGGCCCCTTTAGTCCCCGGACACCATTTGGGAATCATAATCACCTTATTATATTCGCCTCGTTCAACATAAATAGTGTTTCTTGTTTTAAATTTTTCTCGGTAAGGCCCCAACATTGAGCAGGTCCCTCATCCGGGAGGTCCTCCATATCCTTATGCATTTTTTGTTCTTCTTCTTCCTTCCAAGTATTAGGCCAAGGCCTGTTACGATCCTATAGAAAATTTTCCCTCCAGCGTTTCATGGGACGGCCCAGAGATCTTCGTCCTCTTGGTATATAAAACAATGCATTTGTCTAAGAGTTTAATATCCCCTCCAGATGGTTGCGTCGGTATGAGGCTTGGATAGCACGGGAAAAGTAATAGTATTTACAAAGGGGAATTAAACTAAGGTAGAGAGAGAGAAAGGGAGAGAGAGAGAGAGAGAGAGAGAGAGAGAGAGAGAGAGAGAGAGGAGAGAGAGAGAGAGAGAGAGAATTTGATGACCACATAAGATGGTTAAAATGATAGCATAATGACTCGTGTTTGAGATATCCCTATTTTAAAATCGGTTTCAGCGAACATAATTGGAGATTATTTATCTTATTTTAGTAATCACGGCAACTGATGAATTGCCATTTGAAGCTATTACAGAACTTTAATATTTTATATTAATTTATTTTCATGGCTCACATTACATAGAAATGAAACAATTTTTTAATATAGTATCAAAAGTACCATAACACAATTGAAAGATTAATTTTATACTAATTATATTAATCGGCTGCAATATTTGGACTTCGAGAAAAAAACATGTTTCACTGTACGATCATTTTTTACACTCACTGCATGTTTAACAGTTAGTGCAGGGGCAGCAAATAAAGTAAATATTTATGAAGGGGAATGTTTTCTTCAGTGGTTATATATAGAGTGTGAAAATTATTTAAACCGACAAACTCTGGGAGGTTGTAGGGGACACCAAAACAAATGTTTATCCCTAATGCCATTTTTTCCTATGAGGATTATTTAAACCGGTAGAGGGCGTATTACGCTCTTCAGTTGTCATGACTGCAACTGCTGTTGATGGTAGGAATTGTTTTGTCCACCAGTGTAGTAGTGAATTGCATCTGTTTACTAATGGAGCGATACACCTGGAGTGAGTACACAGATATGTGTGGGTGTTGTTGGGGACTGTTTAATTGGGACATATCTCCTACCTAGGCCATTAAATAGCATGCACTATTACAATTTTCTCGCCAGAGCATTGCCAGAATTGCTGGAAGACGTCCCGCTCCCTACAAGACAACGCATGTGGTTCCAACATGACGGGGCGCCTGCACATTTCAGTTGTCGTGTGCATCGATTCTTGAACCAACGATTCTCAGAAAAGTTTATTGGCAGAGGTGGTCCTGTACCATGGCCTGCTCGATCCCCAGATATGACCCCTTTGGATTTTTTTTTTTGTGGGGGAGAGATGCGCAACCTTGTTTACACAACTCCTGTTGCATCAGAAAAGGATCTGGTTGTCCGGATAGTAGCAGCAGCAGTAGCAATTAACGATACTCCTGGAGTTTTTGCCCGTGTTAGACAGAACATGATCCGCCGATGTAACCTTTGTTTACATGTCAATGGAGGCATTTTTGAACCTCTACTGTAATTTAAGTAATTGCGTTGTGTTAATTTGTTGTCTCTCGGTAATAAAAAATGCAAAAGTGTTGTTGGTTTAATTAATTTGCCCCCAGAGAAATCTTCCTCTACAGGTTTAAATAATCCTCATAGGAAAAAATGGCATTAAGGAAAAATATTTGTTTTGGTGTCCCCTATAGCATCCCAGAGTTTGTCGGTTTGAATAATTTTCACCCTGTATATACACATACATATACATAGTATTCTGCGCAAGAGCATATCTTTCACTGCAAACTCAGCATTCTCCACTCTTTCCTTAACGTGGAAAGACTCATCATGCCATGATGATCTTGAAGAAAGTCTACGTCAATACATCATCATGGCATGTTTGCAGCTTTACTAGGGATGTATAGGTGTGGTAGTTTCCCATTTTTTTCCACACCCCACTATCTCTTTTGAATATTAAAATCTTAAAAGTTCTTAAGAAGGTCCCGAGGGGCCCCAACTTGGAGGTGAGGAGAATGGATTTGGCTAAGTTAGACCCTCCGGACTTTACCGAAATTCACGCTAGAAGTTAAACATCAGTTGCATCAGAGTTTTTTGACCAGATCAAAGAACTGGAAATTCCAATTAATTTTTGCCCCCATATATATATATATATATATATATATATCCTATTATTCGTATTACAGTATTCAAATCCATTAAATTTCTCGTTTCCCTCTTCAATCCCCGATACATGTCTCGCACTAACTCAAAATTAAAAAAAGTTAAAATGCAAAATTTAATACTTTTATTTTAACTAACTTATCCAAATAAGGTCTGCTCTTGAATTAGTCTTCCAATATTTCAATTTAGAAAGTTGTATAAACACTGATAAAATCATTTGTATGCAATCTTGCTAAACTAACGCTTGTTTTTTCTAACTAGGACCACAGGTAGAGTTTGTGTTAAACTGCGAGATTGCAAGAAGAAGCTGCGCATTGATATGCCATGAAATTAGATGCAGAACACATTTTCACCACTTACATGGCGATATTTCACGCATGGCTATAATTCCAAACAGAATTTACAATTGAACAAGGATGCACAAAGCGATGATTACATCTAGAATAAAACTAGCATCTTTTTGTAAGTGCTGCATCATTAAAAACCAACATTATAGTCTTCTCTTTTGTAATTTTTATGCTGCAAGATCGTAAATTTTATTGTTTTCTCTTTGTATGACCTATATTCAGAAATGTTTCCAGGTCACATGGACCAGACATTTATGTAACTATATTACTATTTATTATGGGGAATGTATTTTTCTTCAATATACTTTACGTAGGGAAATTTAGATGCAAATATTTTGTATAAGTTATAACGTGGAATGCAAATAGACTTGCGTTTGGTTGGTATCGATTGATGTGCTATACATTATCTAATAAGATACGTTCTCTACTGCATCATCATATCTTTCTCCTCTTCTCCTCTCTGATCTCTCTCTCTCTCTCTCATGTTGTCTGTCAATGCCTTTTCCTTTTCTCTCTCAATACCCAATGTTTGCTCTTTATTTATTCCTTGTTATTTTTTTTTGTCATGAGTTAAAAATTCCCGTTCTGTTAACTTACCCACATCGATTTGCAGATACATATTTTCAGCATTTATATTTTGTAATATATAACCGCGTCGTAGCCCAGCTGTTAAAGACATCATGCCTTAGTGCAGAGCTACGGAATTTGCAATGGTTCGAGTTCTCATGAGGGAGGAATTTGTTACATGGGTTATTTTCGGTCAGTGTAGGACCAGTGTCCTACAAGTAAAGGTACGAATTTGGGTATCTACTATAAGTAACGGTTGCAGCTTGAGAAAACCAACTATGTCGGTGGTGGGTCCATGCTGAACCTCTGTGATAGATGATCGTTCACCTCTGTAAATGGCAAATATGGACGAGAGGCCAGAATTCTACTTATAGACCAAGCACCTTCAAGGCCTATTGCGCCATAAAAGGATGAATAAAGTAACTTATCTATATTGATACAATGAAGGGCTAACGCTTGCATCTATAAACACGACACCACCTCATATTGAAACACGACCAAGGTAGATGGATATTTTGGAATGGCAAAATTGAAAACTTCACTCGAATAGGGACGTGGCCAACAATTTTGTCTGTCATTGATTTATGATTGAACACTATCTTATAGTTGGATTAAATCCAGTGGTAAATGATGTCATGCACTTAATAGTGTGATAAGTTGGGGAAGATAATATAAGTAAGAGTGAATATTCATTCTAATAGCCTAAAGTCGTCTTCGCAGCAGGTTAATACTAGACACATTCAACAGAAAATAAATTATGCTTATATAATTAAAATATCAAATAAAGGATGGAAGTAAAATATGTGCGCAGATTTTAAGTATGAAATCCTTGCGCTAAAGAAAAATAAAAATTTGGTCCCCAAATGTACAGTTCTATCAGAAGAAAATATTTTTGTATGGAAATGTATTTGTGCTATTCTTTAAAATGGTGGTGAGTATGATCTAAGTTTCAAACAGTACATAGGAACAGCAGGAACAGTACACAGGAACTGGAACAACATATGGAAGACTCGGGAGGCATGGGACACCTAAATTTACTGATAAGGGGGGGGGGAGATTAAATTATGTAAAGAAATAATATATTATTATTTTTATATTCATCTATAATATATTTAATCTCTGTGAAAGGATAAAATATTATCAAAATTCCTATCTTCAGCACGTATTACGAATGAATGAACAGCGCATACCAAGGAGAATGTATGATTATAAACCAAAAGGGAGAAGAATGTTGGGAAAACCATTGAAGAGATGGAAGGACCAATTCGACCTACAATGAGATCGGAACAGGCCATTGGGCTTAATCCTTGTTATTGATGATGATGATGATGATATTCATCTATGATCTCACCTATAAGACAAATGTCAGGAAATGTTAAGGCCCAAACGGTCTGCGAACATCATCTGACCATCATAATCATTATCAGATTCGCAATGTTTAGTATGAATGTGTATTTGAACGGTGTGTTTCATCGTATTGGCAGTGCCATCTCTTATCTATGGATGTGAAACCTTGACATTAACAAAGGCAGATAGTAAACATATAGAGGCTGCTGAAATGAAGATGTTGAGAGCAATAGCGGGATACCAAAGGACCGATAAAAAGAAAAACGAAGATATGAGAACAGAACTTAATATATTTAATCTCTGTGAAAGAATAAAATATTATCATCAGCACGTATTACGAATGAATGAACAGCGCATACCAAGAAGAATGTATAATTATAAACCAAAAGGGAGAAGAATGTTGGGAAGACCATTGAAGAGATGGAAAGACCAATTCGACCTATAATGAGATCGGAACAGGCCACTGGGCTTAATCCTTGTAGTTGATGATGTTGATGATGATGATGTTTCATTGTACTGCTGTGTTGTCTCGAAGGAGGCCGGACATTGAGCAGACTATTCATTCGGGAAGCCACTCCATGTCCTTGTGTGGTCAAAAAAGTATGTGTGTGGTTCATAATTTAAAATCTCTCTCCCAACAGGTTGTATCACTTTAAGACCCGTGTGGCGAGTAAAAAGTACCTATAAAGTGTGAAGTTAAACTGAATTAATGGGACGGAATATTAATCTACAATTTTAAATTATAGAATACTGGAACTACTAAATGACTTAGTAAGATCAAATACTAGGTAGAGTTGTGAAAATGGATTTGTTCTGGAGTAATACCCAGTGTAGAATTTGCTACATTCTCATTGATTCAAGACTGATAACAGCACCTGCTTGAGACCGCCTACATCTCTCCTCGTGTTCCATCTTATGGACATCTAACACGCAAACCCAAGATGTGCTTTTTCTTTCAAAATTCAACAGTTCCATTATGTGCGGAATTAAATGATGACCTATAATTTTATCGTGTACCTTTATTTTTCACAAATTAAGAATACTTTATTAAAATACTTAACTGTTGCTCAGAACAATCATTAAAAATTGTTAAACGTACTCATTTATCGAATTAAATGATAGAATACTACCGTTAGTCAAGAACAGTAAGTAGGATGACAAAAACTAAAACATATAAAACAATATTGAAACCAATAGTTACGTTTGGAAGAGAAACACGGATTTAATCAGAAAAAATATAAGTACATATTAAATACACGGGAAAGAAAAATATTAAGGAAGATATATGGAACAGTACAGGAACAAGATATATGGAGAATTAGAACGAACCAGGAATTGAAAGAATTATATAGGGATTTAGATCTGGTAGGAGATGTTAGAAGAAAGAAACTGGAATGGGTAGGACATGTGTAGCGGATCGAGCAAGAAAGAGGCGCAAGAAAGATTTTAGAAAGGAAGAAGAAAGGTTGGATGATAGAAACTAAAATGGTTAGATAAAATTGAGGAAGACTTAAGACAACTGAAGGTGAAAATATAGAGATGGAAAGCTAGTAATAGAGAAGAATGGGCAGTTGTACTGAAAGAGGTCAATATTCTTAGAGACCGTAGACCAAATGAAGAAGAAGAGGAAGACTACCGTTACCAATTGTATTACACTGGTCAACATGATTTTTGTCTCATGAGTACCAATAGTTGTACTTAATGCAGTTTTTATCGTGTTTTCAAATATGTATTCGGAATTTCTCCATCACAAACAGTTTTTTATTTCAATTTCAATTAATGGATTTAAATAATTATTTTTTAATAAACGTTTTTTCGTCCATTTTTCCATTGTAAAATAAAACCAAATGAGCTAACTCAAATGGTTTCAGCTATGGAAAAGAGATATCAAGGCAAATTGAATCCTAATATGCTGGCCGATTATTGTTGGACCATCAAGAGAGATGCTCCACAGGCGAAATAAAGCAGAAAATCGTCATTTATTACTTTCTAGTTGAGTCCGAATGTTCGAATAATGTAATTACGAATGTAGAAAATATTAAAGTGTTTGAAATTATAAATGCCTGTGTCTCGGAAACCTTGGGTGATAGAGAAAAACCGATATCATATTTGAATTCAGGAGAAAAATGCTACCAGCATCACATATTTTTCTTTCTGAGACAAAAAAGTTTATTTTTTGTTGCTCAGTGTAATCTATAAATAAATGAAATGTCAAAAAAGGTGCATCAGTAATCAATTCCTTAAACAGACTATTCTGTCTTATGACTGACTGAGTATTAGCGATGACTTTGCATCGCCCAGGGAGCTGCATACTGGTATAAGTTAAGGCTAATTGGCAGCCAAATTCTATTATTGTTATCAATATGGAGTTAGGTCACTTAGTCTAAACGCATTTAGCAGCGTCAATGGTAAGCCGAGTGTCGATGTAGGTATGGTATAAGATGAAGTGTTTCCGCTGTGGAGCAGGGCATCGTAAACCATGCAGCCGGACAAGCAGAGAGTCCGAGAGTCGGCAGCGTGGAATGAGTCGGCACTATTCTAGTTGTAGCACAGCACTCATCTCATAGATCTGGATCCATCCGGGGTAGGGAATATGCTTCGGTAAACAGCAAATCGCTGTAGCATATGTCCTATATTCGTCTCATCATCACAATTTCCTTCTTCATTGTTCCTTTTTGTTTTGCGGTATATCTGCCTATCCTTCTTCTTCTTATTTCCCGAATTTCTTTCCCCTCTTCCCCACATCATATATCTTACGTAATTTACATACTGTTCCAATTTTATTCTTCGTCTTCCCTTTCTTCTGCCTTTCAATCTTTATTTAAATGTTTCCTATTCTTTCCTTTCTTCTTCTTGTCTTAGCAAATGCCTAAATCACCTCAATTAATTCTCTTTAACTTTTCTATTGATACGTTCTGATCCTATTCAATCTAATTATATTTCTAACTCTATCTCTCCTCGTTCTTCCAACTACTCTTCCTAAATAGGCTATTATTTTTCATACTGTCACCCGCCTTTTATGTTAGAATGTCCAATCACTCCAAATCAAATACTGTTCCACTTCTCGTAACTGGAATTCCCTACCATAGGAAATCAGGGACTGCCGGAAGTTAGAATCATTAAAAAAATCTAAATTTATATTCGATCTAACTTTGGCTTGATCGTTACCTCTTATGGATTACTTTGTGTTTCCCATTTAATTAATTATATTTCTACTGTTAATAATAATAATAATAATAATAATAATATTTTTTTATTATTCCGGCTTTTACAATGAATATACATTTTTCCGGTACCCATGTTCACAGTTAACTACACATTTGTTTCAACACATTTTTCCATTCTTGTCTGTTCATCCATATATCTTCTTCTATTTCCCATTCCCTCTTAGTTTCATTGATTCCCTGAATCCACGTAATATTTG
This sequence comes from Diploptera punctata, assembly GCA_030220185.1. NCBI lineage: Eukaryota > Metazoa > Arthropoda > Insecta > Blattodea > Blaberidae > Diploptera > Diploptera punctata. The sequence goes on from JASPKZ010000009.1 coordinate 1,280,215, forward strand.
GTCTACCCTTCTTTTTCCTTCCCCGTGGTACCCAATCCATGATTATCTTAGGTAGTCTTCCTTCTTCCATCCTTCTAATGTGTCCGTACCAATTTAATTGTTTCTTCTTTTTAAAATCTAATATCGAATATTGTACCTGCATTTTTTCTTTTATATATACTTACTTACTTACTTACTCACTGGCACTATCGAACCCGAAGGTTCATGGCCGCGCGGACATAAGCTCTCCATACATCCCTATCCTGAGCTAATGCTTTCCAATCATTCCCTGTATAATCTACTTCCCTCAAATCATAGTTAATGTTGTTCTCCCACCTCATTCTTGGCCTACCAACTGGGCGTTTTCCCTCTGGCTTTCCTACAAGAAGCTTCCATGCACGTCTTTCATTCCCCATACGTGCAACATGTCCTGCCCATCGCAGTCTACGAGACTTAACTGTTCTTATTATATCTGGCTTCCTATAAAGACCATGTAGTTCATTGTTATGTAGTCTTCTCCATTCACCTGTCTGTTCATCTCTCTTTGGTCCAAAAATTTTCCTAAGAACTTTATTCTCAAATACTCGTAATCTCCTTTCCTCCCTTAAAGTAAGAGTCCATGTTTCGCACCCATATAATATAACTGGTAGAATAATAGTTTTATATATTTTCAGCTTAACGTTTTTTGAAAGGAGTTGGGACATCAAAAGTCTCTGCAATGCATAATAGCAAGCATTTCCAGAATTGAGCCTATGTTTAATTTCTTTGTGCATCTCATTCCTATTTGTGATTATTGTTCCTAGGTATTTGAATTCAGCCACTTCCTGAAAATCTCCCTCATTTGTCATTAGCTGTCCATTTCCATTATATACTGAATTTCTACGTGTGACCATATATTTAGTTTTACTGATATTCACTTCCATCTTTTATATATGAATTTCTGATTTTATCCTTCCTGGATATTCTTGCAGCACGTCTCCAGTAGTCCATTTCAGTGGCGAGTAATTTTTTAATAATAATAATAATAATAATAATAATAATAATAATAATAATAATAATAATAATAATAATAATAATGATAAGAATAATAATATTAATAATAATTTTATTATTATGTTCATCTTATATAAAATGTTGTGTGTACATGAGATTTAAAATGTAATTTGTAATGTATTTTTAAACCATTTTAATTAGTACTCTAAGGTGGCTCATTCATTCATTCATATACCGGTAACTACACTGTAAATTTGTATTTGTGCTAGTTCAGTGGAAGTGAACGTCTTATGGATTCAACTCTTTTTTTTTGGTTTTGTAGTTTTGTCATTTTAAGGCCAATGGTATTATATCAAGGCCTCTGTATTACATATATAAAAATAAGAAAACACTTATCTTATTACTACTGTTATTATTTTATTTGTATATAGCATTTTATTATATGGGTCCAAAACCTGGATAGTAAGTAGAAAACAAAGCAACAAGCTGTTAGCAGTAGAAATGGATTTTTGGAGGTCATCGACAAGAATTTAAAGAACGGATAAGGTCAGAAACAGCACAATAAGGGAATTTATGCAAGTTAAAAAAAAACATATTAGAGAAGAAAAACGTTTGGAATGGTACGAACACTCATAAGAATGGAAGAAGAGAGAATGCCAAAGAAGATCCTTAATTGTAAAGCTAATGGAAGAAGTGGAAGATGCAGGCCTAGAGAACGATGGATGGATGGAGTGTAAAGAAGTATGGAAGCTAGAGATTTGATGGAAGAATATGCTTTAGATACGAACCTCTGGCGAGAAATCACTTTGGGTTGAAGGAGAAACACTGTATTGTGGAATATTCCTAAATAAAAAAATATATATTATTATTATTATTATTATTATTATTATTATTATTATTATTATTATTATTATTAGTGTTATTATCATTGTGTTATACATAATTTCAAATTAATGCTGTTTACAAACTCTCGTGATACTGCATTTGATTTCTCCGACATATGAGTGTCAGACCTTAACGTTGGATTAACTTATTCATAATGTATCCTTTGTAGATCAATCACATGTTAGTTCAATATTCTAAAATATGAACATTTTCCTTCATGTTTCCACGAATTATGTCGCTTCTGTCACAAAAGTCATAGCAAAATGCATGTTCCTACTCTCTTATTCACAATTACACATACATTTGCAATAAGCTGTTTATCCTCACGCTTATATCTCCCCTGCAATTATAAATTGAATATACGATTTTACCAGAATCTGCTTTCTGACATCCCATATCACAGAGTATCTTACTAACATATTTCCACTACTACACTCTGGAACTCTCTATCAGAATATATGAACATATAAAAATACATTTATTTTGCAATTGGTCTTTCACCAGAGAAACAGACAATTACAGTTCTTATCGTTTCCATATTAAGATTAATTTGATTCCTTCTTTAATATCAACATTTTTTTATTCAATGCCCAGGTTGTCATTTCGACATTTCTGGTATTCTCTCCTGCCATTGGCTTAATTGTAACCCACTTTTGAAGTTGGGGCGCCTAAAAGGCGGATTATATTACCCCGATGATATGATGGGTGATAAAAGATAATGAAGCGCCAGATTTCTTAACCTAAACTTAACCTAAATTCCAGACCATGGACAACCACAAGAGTTATCCCCTTTAAGGAAAACCCCCTATGGTTTGAACGGGAATCGAACCCGGAACCTCATAAACAGTTTATTTCAACATAATTTACATTTATTTATGATAACTTATAGTTATTAATCTTATATTATGCTATTATGTAACTTTTTCTGTACCTAATTTTCACTTATTTAGTGCGAGGAGAAGGCCTCATAGTCGTAACTTTGCTAGTTTAAATAAATAAATAAATAAATAAATAATAATAGTAATAATAATAATAACAATAATAATGATATAATAGGAACTAAAAAAGAATAAATAAATATAAATTACTACGGACTTATAGACTATCAGTTTGCAACAAACATTCACAATTTTCCCTTCATTAAAGTTCTCCATCGTTCTCTGTCCTCTGTGTCATCTGTTACACCAAATTTCCTCATTGAATTTTGAATGTTGTTCTTCCAGAGTGCTCTTGGTCTTCCTTTTCTGTTCCTTCTTTCAATTTTCAATGCATAGACGGCCTTTGGTAATTTTCCACCCTGCATTCTTCTTACGTGTCCATACCATTTTAGCCTTCTATGTTCTATCTCATCCATTATATTTCTTTCTTCGTTCATCCATTTTCTAATTTCTGTATTTCTATTTTTTTCCAGTCTAGATTTTCTGGCAGCTCTTCTCGAAAAATCTATTTCAACTGAAGTTATTCTGTTGACATGTTGTTGTGTCATTGTCCAGACTTCCGATCCATATAACATTATACTTTCTAGGATGGATTTATAAATTCCTATGGTTTTTCCTCCATTACTAATCCTTTTTGCTATTTCTTTGTTTGATGTTCCATCTTTCTCTGTAATTGATCCCAAATAACAGAAACTATCGCTCTTTTTTATCTTCACCCCATCAATATATAATTCATCTGGGTCATTTGTCAAATACTGTGTTTTGTTTTTGTTGATTTTCAATCCCCATTTCTGATATTTTATTATTATTATTATTATTATTATTATTATTATTATTATTATTATTATTTTTGAATGAATTGTCACATCCATATTTTTTTGCGAGATTAATAATTTCGCGAGAAAATCTTTGTTGTTAGCGTATTATGATTGTTATATTCTGATGTAATGTATGTTTGTCCTGGTGAGTGGAAGAGAAGGTCACGTGGCCTTAACTCCACCAGGCTAAATAAATAAATAAACAGGCTAAATAAATCTATTCTAATCTATATCAATGAAATTATAGAGCGTTGATTTTGAATAGAGCTGGTAACTTTTAACAATCAAAATAAAGTACCAAGCAACAGGCATAGATATTAGAATTTGCTTTCTTATATTGTGTACAGAGGGTAGATAATATGAGAGTATGTTTATGTGTTTGTGCAGTGTAAAGTGTGTTGTATGAGAATAATGATTATGATAGGAGGGGAGAAGGTGAAACTCGATGTTGGCATGTAGCTTGCTCCTTTTAAAAAGCACCAAGGGGGACGCCAGTCTTTAACGTCCTCATCCAATGGATGAATCGCTGTCAACAGTATTATGCCTTCTCAATATTATGTATTGCAGAGAGGTTTCTAATTTAATGCAGGAATGTAGTGCACCACCGTCCTGGCCCCGAGATTGAAAAATGTGTAGTTAAATTAATCATCTATTAAAGTTACCTAAATAATAACTGAATGAAGTCAAAACAATCAATGTCAACGAAAAGAATGAAGTTTAAAACTTAAAAAAAACATTGTCAAATTAATAAAGAAATAATTAAGTTACAAACTCTAAACAATTTTAGCAAATTCATAAGGAATAAGGTTGGCCGCGTTGGGATAGTGGTTATGTTCCTTGCCTCTAGTTCCGAGAGACGCGGGTTCAAACTTGGCCGTGGTCGATGGATTTTTAGAGTGGAAAAATCTAATAAATAAGTCTTCCGGGAGGAACTTCAAACCGTGGGTCCCGAGTATGAAAATTTTCAGGCACCAAAAAGAACCAAAAGCCTGAATAAAAATGCCTCTGAGCAAAATATACCGATCTTTCCCATCCAGTAATATCAAGTTACCCACAAGATGTCTCATCAAGGGGCTAGGCCGAACCCCTATCACTTGCAGACATCTATGGGTAAATTAGTGTAACTAAATTAACTTCGTTAATAATTTGGATTCAAATAGAAAGTAATTATTACCTCCACCATTTACTATTCGCAGATGATCAGGTGGTGATTTCTCAGGATCCAGATGATGCATCTTTCATGTTAAGTAAATTAGAGGTAGAATACAAAAAATGGGGATTACAGATAAATTAAAACAAAACAGAATATCTTTCATTGGATACAACAGATGAGCTAAAATGTAATTCAGGAAGAATACGTAATGTTAAACATTTTAAATATTTGGATCTATTTTAGATAAAAGTGAGAATTCAACTACAGAAATTGAAAGCAGAATAACTGATGGAAGAAGAATCATTGGCATGTTGAACTCAGTGTTTTGGAATAGAAATATAATATACAGAACGAAGAAAACTGTATTTCAAAAGCATTTTACTATATGGGTTCGAAACCTGGACAGTAAGTAGAAAACAAGCCAACAAGCTGTTAGCAGTAGAAATGGATTTTTGGAGGCGATCGACAATAATTTCAAGAAGGGATATGGTCAGAAACAGCACAATAAGAGAAATTATACAAGTTGAAAAAAACATCATCATCATCATCATAGTACATTCACGAATTTAGGCCATTTGTTGACCTGTTTCGGCCTCAAGAGAAACACCATCCAGAAGTCTTTTGAGTGGACGTCCTGGTCTTCTTCTTCCTGCGGGTTGATATCTTAACATTAGTTTGGGTATTCTGTGATCTTCCATTCGATGAACATGGAACATATTAGGAAAAATAGAAGAAAAACGTTTGAAATGGTATGGACACCTCATAAGAATAGAAGAAGAGAGAATGCCAAAAAGCCTTAATTGTAAAGCTAATGGAAGAAGTGGAAGAGGCAGACCTAAAGATAGATAGATGGATGGATGGAGTGAAGAGAAGTATGAAAGCTAGATATTTGAGGGAAGAAGATGCTTGAACAGGAACCTCTGGCGACAAATCACTTTGGGTTGAAGGAGAAACACTGTATTGTGAAATATTTCTTAATAAAAAATAATTTGGAGCTCCCTAATCCTGGTACAGGGAAGGAAAGGGCATAAGAAAAATAAGGAAATAAGAATATGCTAAAAATCTTAAATAATAATAAGTGAAGTCAAACAAATCATGATGATGATGAAAGGAATGAAGATACAAACAAAATTATACATAAAATAACAAATTAATAAGGAAATGAGAATGCACTGAGAAAAATAACAATAGTTCATAAACTAGTTATTAACAATGATACGTAGATACAATTGACAATAATAATATAAACAGTAGGCTATTATATTCAAGAATCTGATGAGAGACAAAGCTTGATAATACGAAGACATCGGTATTTTAGGTATGCTAGTTATAATAGACCTGCATGACAACTCAATTGTTACCGGAATACCGGCTGTTGAATAAGGACAGAAGTTATTTACTATCGCATATTATTGGATAGACCCCAGGGAGTGATACATACCCGTCATGCAGCTCATATAATTGAATTAAAATAATGTCTCCAAACCTAACTACACTATTATTAGTATCTATTCACCTTCCAGAAATCTCAGTTTGTCAGAGGTTGTTTGATTTATCTCCTACTACTGAAGAACTTACTAATTTTCTTGAAATTGTGTAATTTATCTAATGATGAACTTTTAATACAGATAATGAAAACTGATGTCCAAAAATTCTACGCAACTTCACTGCAGGAGAGAAAACATATATATATATATATATATATATATATATATAGGCCTATAATAATAAGGAAAAATGAAAAAAATTGACATTGAAAGTATTTGATATAATGAGCTATTTATTATTTCTCTAAATTTTCACCATTCTTCATTCAAAAAGTTCTAAGCATTTTTGAATGTATTTATTTATTTTATACGTTCTTGTGTCTCCTCCTACAAGGGAGAATTTCAACCATATTTTGAAGCGTTCATCTTCCTTCATTTAAAGTTCTACACCTACTTGAATTTATTCTAAGTAAAATAACACATATTTTGTGTTTATTTTAATATTTTTAATAATTTCTGTAACATATATAATTTACAAAAATGTTTTGTCGTATTAGCATAATTGTTTTTAAATGTATTCCTTTTGTGTGTTAATATACTATAGTTACTTACTTACTCACTGGCACTATCGAACCCGTAGGTTCATGGACGCCGGGACATAAGCTCCCCATACATCCCTATTCTGAGCTAATGCTTTCCAATCATTCTCTGTATAATCTACTTCCTTCAAATCATAGTTAATGTTATTCTTCGTCTACCAACTGGGCGTTTTCTCTCTGGTTTTCCTACAAGAAGGTTCCATGTACGTCTTTCATTCCCCATACGTGCTACATGTCCTGCCCATCGCAGTCTACGAGACTTAACTGTGTGTTAATATACTATATAGAGTATAAATCAATTACACCACACAATTTTAATTAGCCCTACTACAGAGTGGCTTTACACAAGAATAATTATTATATAGAGAAATGACCGAGTTATAACGAACATAAGTATGCTTTAGTAAATTATGATTCCGATAAATCAGTTTACAAATAAATTAGCAGTATAAATTGTAATAGATTGTTTTCTAAACTTATTAAGGATTCTAGGAAACATGGTTCTAAATATAATGGGTTTAGGGTCAGTTTCACCAACAGAGGTAACTGTATTACGTCAGTTTTCCGCATGTATACTGCATAGCTTAAACTGACGTAATACAGTTACCTCTGTTGGTAAAACCGACCCTTACAGTATTTTTTTTTAATTTTGTATCGTTAGACACAATACATTATACAATAGAATACATACTTGGGCCATACAAAGACAAGTCAGAGAATGACATAAATCAAATTTAACCTTAGATTAGAGAGTCTTCTTGTAATTTCAGGTCAAACTGCTTGACAAGATGGTAAAGAGAATACTAACATTTGAAACACTCGAAAACTGTGTCTACATAACAGTTATTTATGGTAACTAAACATTGTAAAAAACACAGATTACTGCACTATAACATGCAGAGGAAGATGAAACGGAAGATGTTGGGAATATCTTAGAGGGTAGCACTGTCTCAGATATCAGCAATAACAAGCATCTCACAAAGAGCCAACAGAAATATGTGGAAATGGGAGGATGCAGGATAACGGACGGACGTATAATATATATATATATATATATATATATATATATATGTGTGTGTGTGTGTGTGTGTGTGTGTGTGTGTGGGACCTGCGGATAGGACACCGTCATTAAGCGAAACCAAAACGGAGATGGCCTGAATTCTATTCAACTCACGTTGGTGTATGAGAAGAAGATATGCAAAATACAAACATTTTGGCGAAACAAAGTTAATATAAACTATCCATATAATGTCCGTTGTGGGTTGTGTAACACATTTCTTTGCCTGAAGAGAATTGTTTTTATTAATAAAATCACTATTTAATAGTCTTGTTATTATTATTATTATTATTATTATTACTATTATTATTATTACTACTATTAATACTAATAATAATAATATTATTATTATTATTATTAATATACATTAACATGCAATCTAATTTAAAAGGTAATCCATAATTTTACACCATTTACGAAAAAGTTCGAGATCCAATCGTGAGTACATAACGACCGTAGGCAATGAAAACCTCGTAACTCCATCAGTCATTGAAAACCACATAACTCCAGTAACCAGCACAGAAATATATTATGCATAACCTGTTGAGAACATGGACTTAAAATTTATTAATAATTTGACTTGTATTCTGTAATAAATCATGTGGGAACTTTCCTTATCAATTTTCATAATTATTTAAAACATGATGTTGAGTGATTCCGGGTTCTGTGGCCGTGGTCCATAGTTGGTGTTGATACCAGACGTTTCGCCCTCAACTGCGGAGGGCATCTTCAGTGGCGAGTGCTTCTAGGCGTGTTTCCTGGTCGGAAGCTCTACTTAGAGTGAACGCTGCGGGTGTTGTATTGATACTAGTGGTGGGAGCAGGGTGAGCGGGCGTGGCTCTTGCTGATTGGCTAATGGTCGTCTCCTTGTTGTCCCTAGTGTTGATGCATTTATTTTCTAGTGTACGGTACCAGGCCTTAGACAGTTTAATACCTTCCTCTTTTCTGTTAATATTTTCCTTATGCTTGTGCATAAGGAAAATATTAACAGAAAAGAGGAAGGTATTAAACTGTCTAAGGCCTGGTACCGTACACTAGAAAATAAATGCATCAACACTAGGGACAACAAGGAGACGACCATTAGCCAATCAGCAAGAGCCACGCCCGCTCACCCTGCTCCCACCACTAGTATCAATACAACACCCGCAGCGTTCACTCTAAGTAGAGCTTCCGACCAGGAAACACGCCTAGAAGCACTCGCCACTGAAGATGCCCTCCGCAGTTGAGGGCGAAACGTCTGGTATCAACACCAACTATGGACCACGGCCACAGAACCCGGAATCACTCAACATCATGATTACCGGCCGTGAAAGCCTGCATTCAACTATTTAAAACAGTTATTGTTTCTCCTGTAAAATTTACCAAAATGGAGTTACGAGGTTTTCATTGTCTACCATTGATAATATGATAATAAATATATTATTAGTATATACAGTATTTTCCTTGGTATATAGGGATTATGTTCCTTGCCTCTGGTCCTGAGAGTAGCGGGTTCAAATCCGGTCTAGGTTGATCGACTTTTAAGGTGGAAAAATCAAGGGACAAGTTCACCGGGAGGGTCTTTAAACCATGGTATCGACTATGAAAAGTTTTGGTCTCGTAAAAGAACATCATCAGCATCTCCTTTATCTCCTATTAGGAGCATAGGGTACCCACAAAGCGTCGCCAATAGATCCAATTCCGAGCCAACTTATTTACTTATTTCCACGTTTTCCCCTCTTTTGCAATTTCTTTAAGGATGGTTCTCTTCCATGTCTGTTTCGGTCTGCCTCTTCCTCTGTGTCCATGGGAGTTCCAATCCAATGCAATTCTTTCAATCGAATCATGATCTTTTCTGGATGTATGTACTATCCAGTTCCATTTTCTTTTTTATTTCTATTTTAATTTCTTTGTGTCAGTTTTTTTTTCTCTTAAATTCTTTATTCGATATTGTCTCTGGCCATTTTATTTTAAATATTTTCTTTAGGCATTCATTTATAAAAACTTGCAATTTATGTTCTGTGATTTTACTTGTTTTCCGGGTCTCACAACCATAATAACTCTAAAAGGATATGAAGCCTAAATTAAAGCTTCTGAAGAAAATTTATTCGGCCTTTTTCCATCCAAGTAATACATTAGTTGCAAACTAGGTGTCTCTTTTAGGGGATAAGTTAACTACTTGTTACTCGCTGGTAGCTGTAGGTAAATAATCGTAACTAAATTAGTTTGGTTAAGTAACTCCGCAAGCGGGCATCCTTACGCCACGTGAGGATGTAGGGAAGGGAGAGAGAGAGAGAGAGAGAGAGAGAGAGAGAGAGAGAGAGAGAGAGAGGAGAGAGAGACAGAACTTACATTTCATGAGCTTTACTAACCAACGGCAGATGCAAATATTTATATTATAGACTATTTCCATCAGTTTTGTTAGTCTAGACATATAGTGATACACTTCTCATCCATAGATTGAAGAAGTAATTCTTTACCCACGTTGTGGTGACAACTTGAAGCAGTATCCCAAAAAGAATTACTGGTTCAGGTTGGGTTTAATTTTCGGTAGAGCTGGATTCTATTCTTAGGGTCGGAAGTTGGTACACAGGATAGGAAAACACTTCAGAATCACTGAAAACTGTTTCTTGTAGAAATAATTGTAAATTTATTTACAATTTAATTTCCCAACAGATCAAGTAAATATAGGTGGTATTATTCTTCACCGTCAATTAAAATTAAATTCTTTTCTTTTCTTGAGTCAACTATTCTTCTTGTATTAAATATCACATTTTATCAGGAGAGCTCTATTTGCTTTTATCTTTGTGGAAAGTTATACGCAGAATGACCAGTGTAATTCTTTTTTATAATTTTAAAAAACATTATTACATCACATGATGTTATATTTTAAATTCTATTAGTTAATGGTCCATTAAATACAAGGTTTAAATTTGATTTGTTAAATCAAAAAGTTAATTGTTTCAACATCCAATCAGAATTCAGTTTACTTTTATTTAAAAATATGAAGTTAAGCAGGTGCTTATTACAGTTATAACAGAAAGCTTTATAATTCTGACAACAATGACTTAAAACAATTTTAAAAGCATTCTTTAGAAAGACTGTTATGTAATACAATTTCTTTACTTGATACTGAGACATTTTTATTCAACAATGAACAACAATGAATTATTTAGATGTTTTTCTTTATTTAAGTTATATTTAAATATTAAAAGAATTTTAAAATACAAAATTATTAACTTTAACTTTCATATTTATTATGATATTAAAAGCCTGCTATAAGATCTAAGTGTATTTGAGTAATGAAAAAATGAAAACTGACTCGTTCCTAAAATAAAATTGTCATTTAGTGAAAGGTAACATGAAACTTTGGATTGCTTGACAGGATAAAATTAATATTTCGCTGCAGAAAGTCAGATAAATTATACATTTGATGGCAGCTGACCTGTAAAATTTCTCAACCGAATAAGTAAAAAGAACGACACATGAATTACAGCCAACCATCATTTACATATAAATTAATCAAAATAAGAATTATGTTTTTAAATAGTCAGTATAGGTGTTTATTGAATGAGAAAAGTGAATTAAAATTAACCGATAAATTTTATTCACATAAAATGATTTAGAAAGAAACAATCTTTATTCTTTTCACCAGAATTAATATAGCCTTAACGTATTTAAAAAATGGCATCTAGCGGTACATTTATTAATTAAACAATACAATAATTTAACTTGATATATAAAATAATTGAAAACATGTGTATTCATTTTTTACAACAGAGCAATAAAAATTGTAGCTTAATTCATAATAATTCTCAGATTCAAAATAATAATAATAATAATAATAACAATAATAATAATAAAAATAATACATTATTTTAACTGGCAGAGTCCAGGCCCTAAATCCTCTTTACCACCCAATTAGTGAAAATATTAAAGAAAGAAAGAAATATATGTGTAATATAATTGAATAAGTAATTACAAGGAAATATTCATACAAATTAAACCAGAATTGAATTTAATCAAGTCAATAATACTACAGTAGCGAACAATCGGAAACCTTTAATTAATCAGCTGAAAAACAAATTACAAAATAATGAGATTTTAATTTATTTTAAAAGAAGTGTAGTAATGGAGACGGTATAAGAATTTTAAGATCTGTTTTGTAGGGGACGTAAAGTAGCAGTGTCTGATTCGATCGTGTATTACTCAAATAGTGAATGGAAATTGAAGATGGAAGCAAGAGGATAGTTTTTTATCAATGCCACCAGTTTGACATCATGATAATGTTGATAAAGATGACCAGATGTGTTCGGGGACAGTTTTCGGCCTTACAGTTTCCTCCCATTTGTCTTATAGGTGAGGAAAAACCCCGAAAAAATCACTGGAAACTTGTCCCGAGCGGGCATCGAACCCAGACCCGCTGCGTGAAAAAGCCAGCACATTACCTGGAGACCACAGCGTGAGAGGTTAAGTAGCTAGGTGTAGAGGTAGGTATGTATAATTTTGAATAGTATAATAAGAGGTTGCATTTTTCTAGATCATGGAAATGGAACCCGGGTATATCATGAGAGTATGAAGAAAAATGGTCGTATGAATATAACATGTATCTGAAACACATACATGTATTACGATTGTGTTATTTAAGTCTAGCCCATTTTTAATGTCTATCAATAATGTCACACAATCAAGATGCGGCATCGCAAAAGTTTGCACTAGAATTATTTTAAGATCACTCGGAAGAACATTTCCTATTTAAATAATACATTATTTGTTTCATTTGGATGTTCTAACTTATATTATAGTCAAGGTAGAAATCCAAACTTCTAACAAATGTGCGCGAGTCAAATGAAAATTTACCACTTGGCGGCTTTTAGAATGTGTATAATAATCATAAAAATTAGGGGAGGGTGCAAAATGATAATTTTTATGTATTGATTACTTTTACATTTTAAAATATCACATATTTGAATATCAAAATCCCAGGTCAATTGGATACTTTGCTCTCTTAAGTTTTATTAAAGAACAAAGAAACGGCCCCCACTTGCGGTTGCGTTACGTAATGTTTCACTATGTCAGGTAGCGATCGATATGGGGTCTGCTGCGAGGTAGTGTCAGGATACAGACAAAATAAACAGATACTTTCTGAGGTTCCGATGTCTGTCTCGAAATTTAAGCCAGTTTGAATATTGCTAAATAAAATATGTGTAAACTATTTGATATTAGGCCTATAGTGTTTTATGCTGGTATTTCGACAAATGTCTCCTAAAGGTAAAATTTATACTTACTTACTTACTCACTGGCACTATCGAACCCGTAGGTTCATGGCCGCGCGGACATAAGCTCTCCATACATCCGTATCATGAGCTAATATTTTCCAATCATTCCCTGTATAATACACTTCCCTCAAATCATAGTTAATGTTGTTCTCCCACCTCATTCTTGGTCTACCAACTGGGCGTTTTCCCTCTGGCTTTCCTACAAGAAGCTTCCATGCAAGTCTTTCATTCCCCATACGTGCAACATGGTCCTGCTCATCGCAGTCTACGAGATTTAACTGTTCTTATTGTATCTGGCTTCCTATAAAGACCATGTAGTTCATTGTTATGTAGTCTTCTCCATTCACCTGTGTGTTCATCTCTCTTTGGTCCAAAATTTTTCCTAAGTGCTTTATAGGTAAAATTTGAATAATAATTTATAAATGAGAAGATAATTAATATAATAATAAAAAATATATACTGAATTTTTTTAAAAATAATTACTATATGATGTAGTGTCAACCGCTATGGTCCAGTGATTATGTTCCTTGCCTCTATTACCGAGGGTTGCGGGTTCAAACCCGGCCGGGGTCGATGGATTTTTTAGGATGAAATAATCCAAGGGACTTTAAGCCCTGGGTCCTGAGTGTATAGATTTTCAGGCTCGTAAAATAATCTTAGCCTGAATAAAGAGGTCTGTAAACAAAATTTTCCTACCTTCTTTATTCTAGTAATACCTTAGTTGCCTACTAGATGTCTCATTGGGTCGGTATGTTGACCGCATACATAAATGTCATCTTTAGGAAAATAAGCATAACTAAATTAAAAGTAGTAATAAACTGTTAAATTCTCAACTTGATTTGAATGAATCGCTTTTGTTAAATTAAAAAAATTAAATAAGTTATTGTTATATTGTTGCTTAGATCAGTTGATATGTACTATAATAACACAATTCATAATTTGTTAACATGTCTGAAGAAGGTACAGTGTACCGAAACAGCTGTCACTGAATTATATCTTAATAAATATGAAAATCAAATAAAACTAAGTTTTATTTTTATCTGATTAATAAATTAACTTTGGTCTAACAAATGAGTGGCTAAGATCTAGCATTGGGCTGTTACGCCATTGTACATAGATATGATGTATTATCGGCCGCGGTGATCCTTGCCTCTAGTCCCGAGGGTTGCTGGTTCAAACCCGGCCGGCTTTTTGAATGGAAAAATCCAAGGGACAAATCCTCCGGGAAGGACTTTAAGCCGTAAGTCCCGAGTCTGAAGATTTTCAGGCTCATAAAAGCCCAACAAGCCTGAATAAATAGGACTCTGTGTAAATTTAACCGACTTACATCCTTCCAAGTAGACCTATTACCTTAGTTGCCTACTATATGTTTTATTAAGGCGATATGCTAACTACTTATCACTTGTTGATATCTGTAGGTAAATAATGGTAACAAAAATTAGTCTGGTTAAGAAACTACCACTATGGAGCACCCGTGTCTCCATGCGGGATATATGGGGTATATATAAAAAATGTTTAAAGTTGAGATGGAAGGATAATAGTAACCATGACTTGAGGGAGATGAATTATACGGGGAATTATTGGATAATATTAGCTCAAGATATGGATATGTCCGCACGGTTATGAACCTCCAAGATTCATAGTGCCAGTAAGTATTATCTATTAGTTAAGTAAGTATTATCTAATTGTTAAGTAAATATTATTTATTAGTTAAGTATTATTTTTTGTTAAGTATTATCTATTAGTTAGGTATTATCTATTAGTTAATTAAGTAGTATCTAATTGTTAAGTAAATATTATTTATTGGTTAAGTAAGTATTATCCATTAGTTAAGTAAGTATTACCTATAAATTAAATAAGTATTATCTATTAGTTAAGGCCAAATGGTCCTCGAACATAATCTGGCATCAAAATCATTATTATCATTTTCTCCATGTTTAGTATGAATGTGTAAGTGAATGATCTATTTCGTCTTATGTACTTGTGTTGTCTCGGAGGTGGCCCTGGATACAGCTTATCACTAATTGGGAGATGCCCTCTACGTCCTTATGTAGCCTTGCTTTATCTTTAAATTATTTGTTATTTTTATGGGGTTTAAACGTTTTTTTATCTTGCTTATTATTTAGTGAACATACTTAAGTAGTCATAAATAAAAATATATGAGAGTGGTCCAAAGTTTAAAATTCCTCTCCCGATATGCCCTGCAACTGAAATCCCAGGAGGGGAAATTAAAATAAAAACTTATTAAGCGAGAGGTTAAATTGTGGTGAAGAAGAAACGATGACTTATTTCTTAAATGTTTTTATTAAGATTTTTGAAATCATAGCATCCACAACTTCCGCTAACACAGACTGTGCAGCTGGTCTTCCAAAACATTGACTACCAGATTTAGGTTTAGTCTCACTCAGAAGTTCTAAATCGATATTAAGAAATCACCTGTATTCATTGACATAGTTATGTGTCTTCTCACTGCATTTATATTTAATATTTCTTAGTATGAAAGAGGTGCATGAAATTCCTTGTAGGAAAACTAGAGGGAAAACTCTCAGTAGGTAGGCCAAGAAAGAGGTGGGAGAATAAAAATAATCAGGATTTCAGGGAAGTAGATTATAGGGATGATTGTAAAACATTAGCTCAAGATAGGGGAAGTACGGAGAGCTTACATCCGCGCGGACATGAACCTACTGGTTCGATTGTGCCAATGATTTAGATACTTAGTATGCCATATTTTTATATCGTACGTATATTATTGTTTTTGTATTCTGTTAAACTTTGTCTAAATGGCAACCTTACATTTTAAGGAAATCAATAAATATAAAATGACACGTATATCATGAATTCATTGTCAAATCGATGGCGCGACAGACTTAGAATGTTCTTGCCCTACCAGCCGACTGGCAGTCTCACATCCACTTATATTAATAACATAGGCGAACAATAATCTAGCCACGAATTTTTTCTCCATACTGTACTATAGGCTCTTAAAACAAGATGCCTTGGTACAGAGCTACGAAAGTTTCACTGGTTCGAGTTCCCGTGGATGGGAAAAAAAATCTCATGGGATTTCGGCCAATGTGAGCATCGTGAGAAATTTGTGTAGCTACAACAAGCAGTGGCTCCAGTGTGAGAAAATTAGCTATAACGGCTGGGGGATCCCACATGCTGACCGGTTGTCACCCTCATACTGGCTGGATGATTGTCTACCTCTGTTATTAGCAATGCGGATGTGAGGCCAGCAGTCGGCTGGTGTGCTAAGGGTCCTCTAGTTGACATTACTATAAGCCTGTGTGCAAATTAAGTTACATTTTCTAAACAGAAGTAGTGATGCAGTTTATAATTTAATGAAGAGAGTTATAGGCCTAGACAGTTGGTAAAATACAAATTACAACATTTAATAATCTTAATTGTAAACCCAGAACCGAGGAGATGGATGATTAACACTCTTTGCTGAATGATGCGTACTTGCTTATATGCTGCCACAGATGAAAATGTTGATATAAACTTAAAGTAAGCAATTTAACATAGAAGGTTAGGAGGTCAAAAGTGTAAAATAACCATGGAAAATATGGAAAATTGTGGGTGACAATACATAAATCCCAGGTTGAATTACGAGGTATTCTAGCTGACTCAGCCATTCTGTTTTAACGGAGCAGACAAAAATGGTATATTAAGAAAGGATTACAGTTTTTATGAGATGACAAAACACAGCGCTATCCACTCTCTGGGATAATGTTGAGGGCGACGTTCCAGAAAAGTGAGTTAGCTGAGTTTTAAAAAAAGGGAGAAAGAGACAATTTATACAAACTGCACTTTATATTTCCAAGCCGACTCCACTTGCAACTAATTAACTAGCATAACCTAATCACAAAGTTTTGTAAATCAAATCTATTCTAAAAGAAAAGTAATGTGTTTGTTTGATAAAAAATGCTTGCTCATGTTACCGAGCGATTATAAAAAATAAGGGGGACTAGGAAGAAATCATGAGATGTAATTTCCTTCTCTATATGGTTTTCCCACAATTCATTTCCGAGTTATTTTGTTTCCATGGCATGGTTACATTAAAAACAACATCAACGAAAATAACATATTATATAATAAAATATACAGTACATATATATATATATATATATATATATATATATATATATATATATTACGATTTTATAACCAAGAATGTCTTTAGTATATTAAATATTACATAATACATTATTATTATTGTTGTTATTATTATTATTATTAATAATATTATTATTATTATCTATCCAACGATAGTAATTCTGCCCGAGGGCAGGTCTTTCACTGCAATCATAGCTTTACTAGGGAATTATAGGTGTGTGGTAGCTTCCCGTTGCTTTCCACACCGTTGAAGGATGGTGATGATAATGATAAGGATGATGATGATGGCCGGATGAGTTTCGTGGACCATTGGGCCCTACGCTTCTTGACATTTGTCTTACAGGTGAGGAAAAACCCCGAAAATAACCTCACCTAGGAGTCTGTCCCGACCGGGAATCGAACCCGGGCCCGCTGCGTGACAAGACAGCACGCTACCTCGAGACCACAGCCGTAGACATTATTATTAATTAATTATTATTATATTTGTTATTATTATTATTATTATTATTAATTTCCCGCGCCATAGCCGAGTGGTTAAGAAAAGATGCCTTCGCGAAGAGCTACGGGACTTGCACTGGTTCGAGTCGCTATGAGGGAAGACATTTTCTCATGGAATTTGGGACAGCATGGTACCGGTGCCCACCCAGCTTTGTGAGGAATTTGCATAGCTACAATAAGTAGCGGCTCCAGGTTGAGAAAACCAGAATTAACGACTGTGAACGCGACATGCTGACCAAATGTCACTCCTACACTGGCTGGATAATCGTCTACCTCTGTGAATAGCGCATGTCGATGTGAGGCGAGAAGCTGGCTGCTAGTCCAACAGGCTTATAGACCTGTAGCGGCGTGGAGTTTGTTTATTATTATTATTATTATTATTATTATTATTATTATTATTATAACTATCTAACTAACTCACTGGCACTATCGAACCCTACGTTTATGGCCGCGCGGACATAAGCTCTCCACACATCAATATCTTGAGCTAATGTTTTCCAATCATCTCCTGTATATCTACTTCCCTCAAATCATAGTTGATGTTATTCTCCCGCCTCATTCTTTGTCTACCAACTGGGCGTTTTCCCTCTGGTTTTCCTACGAGAAGCTTCCATGCACGTCTTTCATTCCCCATGTTATTATTATTATCATTATTATTATTATTATTATTATTATTATTATTATTATTAGTAGTAGTAGTAGTAGTAGTAGTAGTAGAAGTAATAATAATAGTAGTAATAGTAGTAGTAGTAGTAATAGTAGTAGTAGTAGTAAACGCTGTGTATCCCAATTTTGAATTGTGCTAATATGCCCGGAAAGAAAATCAGTTGTACGGGTAAACTTAAATATTGGCTTATCACTTTTAATTTCTCATAAACTAATTTAGATTTCTTAATTACTTTAATTTAAGCAATTATTAGTTTATTCACTTTTTTACAACAGAAGACTGCATGACATTTTCTCAATCAATCGACATAACTAAAATAAAATAAATATATATATATATATATATATATATATATATATATATATATATATATTGCATTTAACAACAGTAATGTATGTTTCTGACTAACTTAGTGACACTAACAAACACGAATATTCATATCGGCTCAGACATAGGTAATACATCCCTAATCCGAAGTAATACTTTCCAGTTATTCGTTGTGTAATTCATCTCTCCCAAATAATCGTTAATATTGTTCATCCACCTCATTCCTGGCCAACGTTCTGGGTGCAATTTACTGGTTTTTCTACAAGAAGTTTCCTTGTCTCACTTTCATTCCGTATCCATGTTACATGTCCTGTCAAACACAGTCTAGTCTACGAGGCTACTATTCTTACTACATCTGATTTCGAATAAATATCATGTATCTCATTGTTACATCTTTATTGACCTGTCTTCTTCTCTTTAAAAAAAATTCCAAGTTTTTTTATTCTCAGTTGTAACAACGTTAGTGAATTTTCGCATTTCTGAGTTTATGTCGAATTTATTGATGTCTCTGCAGGGCTTTAGTATGGAGATTTTTAATCTCAAAACATGATGCATTAAAACACAGGATATTAACTTCGTTTTATAGTAACATTGAATGTATTTTCACTCTTTTTTCAGCCTACGTTCTGTTTACTGATTTTATTGCTAGAGTAGATTTCGATACTTTAAACCTAAAACTTTAGTACACAATAGTACACTGCAAATGAAATATTTTTTTATAATATTAAAATAATTAACACGTATCTCCCAAGATTTTTGTAAGAAAAAAATTGTTATAAGTAATGCCACGAGTGATTTACAAATTATCGATAAATTCACGACTCACGAAGTGAGGAGTGAATTTATCTAGAGAATTTGGAAATCAAGAGTGGCATTTGTTAGGACAATTTAACGAATAAAATTAAGCTGTTTACTCACAAATCATTATTTAAATATAGTTATTTTAAAATATGTATATATTTAATGTAAACGGCGATGTTTGAAAACAAATGAGAAACGATTGGTACGCTTCATTTACTTATTTTGCTCGTCACTGCAACCAGATCATATTATTTATTGCCAAAGGAACGCAATATTGTAAGAATGCACTCTAGTGGAGAAAAAATGAAACACATCAAACTGTATATTAATTCATTTATGATGTTCTACGATGTAAATATGACAACTATATTTTTCTGGGAAAAAAATACATTCAAGAAAGTGCAAACAGTGGTTTCTTTTTTTTGGTGGTATAATCAATTGCTACAAATGTTTTTATATTAACTCCCGCATGCGGTATATGTTGGCATTCATGCATTATATATACAATCTGGTGGTCGTATTTCTTGCTGCGTCAGTCACTGCAAAATAATGCTATGATCTATTCAGAATGTTAAAATGGAGGTGATTTCTTTATTATGATAAACTTTAGTTGGTAAATTCTAGGCGAAACACGACTGTGATTGGTTGAAAATTAAAAATCATTGTAACGTGATTGGTCATTGACTCCCATTTGGGGCATGAGTTAAATAGTCAGTAAGAACTATTACTTTTACTGCTATTTCGTCTGCCATTTTTTACTGGTGCTTTCATCGCTTGTTGTCCATATGATGATAATCGATTCGATAGTTGGCAGTACTTTAACGGATGAATGCAATTTAATATATGTTATTAAGATACAGTGCCCACCGCTATGTTCTCGAAGTAATGTTGTTTCAAATTCAGCGGGCCCAGGTTCTATCCCCGGTCGTTACAAGTTTTCAAGTTTTCTGGGTGAAGTATTTTCAGGATTTTTCCTCATCTGTAAGTCAAATGTCGGGAAGTGTTAATCCCAAACAGTCCCCGAAAACAATTTGGTCACCATAATCAACCTTTCATATTTGCCTTGTTTGTTATTAATGTATGAGTGATTGGTGTACTTTGTCTGTTGTCTATAAGTGGTCCTGGGATTGAGCTGATCACTCATCCGAGGAGTTTCTGTGGTAAAAAAAATACATTGTGTGATCCAGAGTTTAAAAATGTTCTCCGGACAAGTCGTGTCCCTGTAGGGCCCGGGTAACGTGGGGAAAGTGAAAGTCCCTATAAAGGGAGAGCTTAAACTTAAACAAAGAAAGAAAAAAGTAAAAATAATATAGGCCCTATATATATATATATATATATATATATATATATATCCGATTGAGGGTCTTTCCACTTTTCAGCGGTTGCCCTTTTACCATCCGGCTGCTGGCCCTTCACATCCACATGTGTCAATCACAGAGGTAGAGGATCAACAGCCAGTGTAGGGGTGACATGTGGTTAGCATGTCGAGTCCCCCCGCCGTTATAGCTGGTTCCTCAACCTGGAGCCGCTACTTATTGTAGCTACCCAATTGCCTCACGATGCTGGGTGGGCACCGGTCCCATACTGGCCGAAATACCATGAGAAAATTTCTTTCCCCATGGAGACTCGAACCAGCGCAAGTCCGTAGCTCTGCGCCAAGGCTTCCTACCTTAACCGCTCGGCTACGGCGCGGGACTATATATATATATATATATATATATATATATATATATATATGCAGTTATGTAACAATTAATTAGCCAATTAGCGAATTACGATATTGTTAAAAAATGTAATCTCTTCCCATTAATGTAATAATAAACTGAAATTATAATTTATTTGCAATAAACGTATGCTATTTTTGTGATGATTCGTGTCACGTAACGTTATAACATGGATTTATTTAAATATAGAAGATATCAGCGAGAAGATTAAAATCCTACATTTTGAAATATAAACTCGTGTGTCCCGAAGGTTGGAATAGGAATGATTGTATAATTACGATATTAAAATTTACAGTTATTTAACCCCATCTCAGATCACTGACAAACACTGATGATTGATACACGAACAGTTATATCCATTCAAATCCCAACTGAGAGTATAAAACTACGCACGAAATTTAATGAAATTTCTATTCAAAACGACCATTCTACTAACATTACATCAACTTTAGTCTCTGACAATCGCAGGAACACAGAAACGTCACCTTTGGCTCTTATTAAAAATGAAATGAAATCTATTGAACACAAAATGATATATTTTTTATTACCAATCCGATAAACTTTATGAAATGGCATGTTTGCTTGGATTTCAAAAAATAATGTGTACGTTAAGACCTGAAGCAGCGTTAGAGTTGAAAAAAAATGTACTTTATTTAACGACGCTTTTTAACAGTTGATGTCAATAAGCGTTGAAATTTAAATAATCACGCTGGTCAACATGATTTTTGTCTAATGAGTACCAATAGTTGTACTTAATGCAGTTTTTTTATCGTGTTTTCAAATATGTATTCGGAATTTCTCCATCACCCACAGTTTTTTATTTCAATTTCAATTAATGGATTTAAATCATTATTTTTTTAATAAACCTAGATTTCTTCCCGAAAAATCTTGGCGCAGTGAGCGATGAGCACGGGGAATACTTTCATCAGGAGATTTCAGCTATGGAAAAGGGCTATCAAGGCAAATGGAATCTTAATATGCTGGCTGATTATTTTTGGACCATCAAGAGGGATGCAAGGGTTAAAAGTGAATAAATAGAAAAATAGACTAATCACAGATTTTCACCTAGAAGTATGGCTATAATTATTCATCCTAAATGATTAATTGATGAATAAGTTAGGATTTTACGAATTGAAATTTGGTTATAACCTCCTACGGCTGCTCCACAGGCGAAATATAGCAGAAAATCGTCATTACTTATTTTCTACAAATGTAGAAAATATTAAAGTATTTGAAATTATAATAAATGCCTGTCTCTCGGAAACCTTGGGTGATGGAGAAAACCCGATATCATATTTGAATCCAGGAGAAAAAATACTATCAGAATCACATTTTTTTTTTCTGAGACAAAAAAAAAGTTTATTTTTTGTTGCTCAGTGTCATCAGCATCAAGGATTAGACCTTAAGGTCTGTCCGATCTCATGATAGGATTGGTCTTTACAGCTATTCCTTTCTTTGGTTGTCAACGGTTGATTCTGCTGACATTTTATACCAAGAAATTTAAAAGTGTATATTGATGTTACTAGCGTCTCTCAGAGTTAGATATCTGATGGGGCTGCCATCTACGACTCAATAGCAAACCGTCTGCTGTATTAACCTCTGCTGACCGTTGAGGATTTTCTCCTTGTTACTCTGTAGAATGGGTCTTCATATTTGTCTTTGAAGAATATGTGCCTCTTCAGCGTAGTTGTACTATCCGTTCTGGTATTCACCCGTATCCCTGGATAGGGCTTTCGTTATACTTCTAGAGACTGAGTCCTTGACACTACTTTTTCATAAGTACTTGTTAGTGTTCACCCGCTCGATGAGAACGTGCCTGTCAAGAGATACCCAACCGCATATAGTTACAAGGCTAAAGCCTTGACATTTAAATCTGTATGTGTGAAACCCGACAATTTTTTTCCTCAGTGGCTCCTTATTTCAGGCTTCAGATACTATTACTTACCACAAAGTATACCACACGGTACCCAAAGTTTTCCTTCCCTTCCGAATAATTGATGATGCTAATGATTAATGACGTAGCCCATTGTTAAGTCATATCCTCTCCTTTGTCAGGACTTAATAGACCAAGTCCATTTTAGCTATATTATTTTCCCAAAGATGTCATGAGTGGCATGCTGTCAACACACCGACTCAATTAGACTTCTAGCAGGCAATGAGATATTACTAGGATGTTTGAGATCAGTAAATTTTGCTTAGATGCCTCTTTATTCATGCTTAATTTTTTTTACGAGCCCCAAAATCTCCAGACTCGGGACCCACGGCTTAAAGTCCCTCCCGGAGGACTTGCTCCTTGGATTTTTCCATTAAAAAAAAATCCATCGATCGCGGCCGGGATTTACGCCCTAAAAAATGCATCGACTTCAACCGTAATTGATTCGTCGAATCTGCAACTATAAACGAGCATGGCAACTGCAGACGAGCATGATTACTAGGCTTCGCGGTTTTGTCACCGGAATTATATTGGATTGTGTACTTTCTCCTGGTATATTAATGCCGTTCATAGGTACAAGTAGGTTACATGAACATTATAGCTAATTAACCAATTGTGTTGTTTATATATGAGTGCTGTGTTTTGTATGAGGAGTTCGTTGTCATCCACGTCAGTCGTAGAGAAAATACACCAGGAGAAAATTGCCGCTAGCTGAATCTACGGAGTACACTGCAGTTGTTTATTGTGAGATCAATTTAAACGTAGTTGCAGTGTGGTCATTAATGATGAATGAGATGCTCCACTATTTATTCACTGTACTGTACCACACCTTACGAGTGAACGCCATATACTTGAACTCCCTCCGAACCAGGCAATACTTCTCGATAAATTCAGAATCCGGTTTTGTGACAAAACCGCGAAGCCTAATGATAACACTAGTCCACTTGAAGAATAGATAGGGAACCTAACTTGGAAGTATGGATACGAAATGTCTAAATGCTTCCATATTAGGAAGAATACTGTAGTTTAAAGTTATGTTACCTGATTACAGAGTATGTACAGGCAATAATATTGCTACATTTATTGTATCTTTGTATCTTTAACTGTTTATAATTAGTATAGTGTATATCTATATTTGTCGAATATTTATTTGTATTTGTGCTGGTTGAGTGGAAGAGAGGGCCTTATGGCCTTAACTCTGCCAGAATAAATAAAGTATTATTATTATTATTATTATTATTATTATTATTATTATTATTATTATTAATTTTTTTTGCGCGATTGTGCGTTTTGTCATACGTACAGCAGTGGCGACAATGTTTGAAAGTTTAACTTCCTACATTTCGGGGTTACCAACCAAAATAACTATACAGTAATATTATATATTACAAACCTCGTGCGTGAAGTAAAACCTCTGCCCTTTATGTATACTACGTATAATATATATACGAAAATATATCCAAAAGGTAGTGTTAATGTACATTATACGAAACACATTACTGCATTTTAAATGAACTCAACTTTATTTGAAACAATATAAAATAAAATTACGTACTTGCCGCCATTTTATCACTGATCGGTGCCACGGTATGCTGTAGTCTCAACTAATAAACATTGCCCACACTGTTATCGTTGGTCAGTTGTTTATAATACCAAATATTTTCAACAAAGATGTTATTATTTTACTATTATTGATTATTTTGATAACACCATCGCGCAAAAAATAATGTACAGCGCACGTTTGTGAGGTTTTTAAATATTTCCTTGCTTCTGTAAAAACCACCTCCCAACCTCGCATCGTAATATACTATTATTTCACATGACAATACCGTGATACGTTTCTAAATTTACTACTACGGCATTACCATACCACGATTATAATTTTCCTTAAACTAACTACATCACTGGCACTATCGAAACCGAGGTTCATGGCCGCGCGAACATAAACTCTTTATGTATCCCAATTCAGAACTAATGTTTTCTAATCATTCCCTGTATAATTCGTCTACCTCAAACGATGGTGATGTTATTCTTCCATCTCAATCTTGATCTACCAAATGGATTTTTTCCCTTCAAGAGGTTTCCATGCCCCTATTTCAATCCCAATTCGTGCCAAAAGTTCTACCCATCGCAGTCTACGAGTCTTAATAAGATCTGGTTCGCCATGTCCACAATATTTTATTGTACTACAAATTTTCACACATATTTTTTATCTGAAAAATTGGCAGTGAATATTTATTAGATTTAGACATAGACCATGATTCAATTCCATGAAATGTAATACTTACAATTTCTAAATATTTCCTAATCCCCTTGTTATTATATATTGCAGGAATTCTTATCATTCAAACTTCTCTAAAAAAAGGTTAAATTAAAAATATATAAAACGATTATTCTTTCAGTTATGTTATTTTGATGTGAAACATGGTTTCTTACTTTAAATGAAGAGAAAATATTACGAGTAATTGAGAAGAAAGTTCTTAGGAAAATTTCTGGACCTAAGAGAGTCAAACAGGTAGGTGAAAGTTGAAGACGTCCATAACAGTGTGCTGCGTGATCTTTATTGAAAACCAGTATTAATAAGAACGACCAAGGTTCATAGAGTGCGATAGGCAGGTCATGTGGTACGAATGGGGAATGGAAGAGGAGCATGGGAACTCTGTAAGAAAAAATAAGGAAATCGCCCAGTAGATAAGGCAAAAATGAGGGGGATAACATAACCATGATTTAAGAGAGCTAAATTTAAAAGAAAAGGGGACGATTGGGAACATTTACTCTGGTTAGGGGCGTATGGAGAACTTATGTCTTGTATGGCCATGAACCTTCAGTTTCGAAACTTCTAGTGAGATAATTATATTTCAATGAAATTGTAATCTGGACGTGAGATTAAGAAGACGCTTATGTCTTTTGTTAAGCACTTTAATTTCTCACGACGCGACGTTAGTTCTAAATTTAGTTGCCTTTAAATGTGCAACGTGTTGGCCCACACATTAATCAATGTTACCAACTCGCAAAAGTAATAATCAACACGTACTGACTAACAGAACAAAATTAATCTGTTGTCGAATATTAGACAAGAAAATTGATTGGAAATAATCTTGAACCCTATTGTGTGCATAATGGACCCATTACGTTATTACCTGTACCAGGTATTGAAATGATGTGACGGAAAATTGCATGAATTTATGGGTGAGGAAAAAAACTGAAGAGGGGGGAGGGAATCGGAATTGAAACACGTTTTATCAGCTCACACCTCGCTGCAAGCTGGTGCAGAGAAATATAACTGAACTTCCGTCATTACACCAATTACATTGAATCGTTGTATAGGAACGGCTACCTGTTTCCCTGTTAACATTGCCACTTGGTTAGTACCGATTATGTCATGGTACAGCATTCCATGTTGCAAACCAAATGCTAGGGCATTGTTTTATAACGTTCTAGCTTTTTTTTATTTATGGTACATGCCATATTTCTACCCATTCAAAATTTTGAAAATGCATGTTACTTGATCCTTGAATAGAAAAGATATACTCTTGTAAGCAATAACTAATTTACCTCCATTTAAAAAATCTCAGGTTATCAATAAAACGTTAGTCATAATAATAATAATAATAATAATAATAATAATAATAATAATAATGATAATAATAATAATGTTTTATTTATTCGGTCAAAATTAAGGTGGTAAGACCTCCTCTCACATTCAAACGGCACAAATGTACAAAATACAGATTAAAATAAAACACGCAAATTATATTAAATCAGAAAACATAAAAAAATTAAGATTATAACACATGCATGCAAAGGATTCTTTTAATACAGGAAATATAATAAACCTTAAAATGTAATTTAGAATAACATTATTGTAGTAATTACAAATACAAGTTTCTATCTTTGGATCCACCCAATATTGCTTTAAAACTTTATTATATTTATTTCTTATTTTTAGTTTTCATTATATAAATATACGAGGGCGGATCGGAAAGTAACGCACAATAATTTTTTTAAAAGTTTAATAGTAAAAAAAAAGGAAAAAAATCACAAATGAACTTGCAGCTTTTACCTACTTTTCGACATAGTCACCAACTTTCTCAACACATTTTTCCCATCGTGTTACCAGTTTCAATATGCCCTGTTCGTAGAAGTCCGTTTGGTTGGAGTGTAACAATCTGCGCACTGCTGATTTCACTTCCACATCTGTCTCAAAGCGTTTGCCGGCCAGGAATTTCTTCATGGGACCAAACAGATGAAAGTCCAATGGTGCAAGATCCGGACTGTATGGTGGATGCTGGAGCACCTCCCAACCAAATTCGGCGATTTTCTGACGAACGACAGCAGCAACATGGGGGCGAGCATTGTCATGAAGAAGTTTAACGTTAATGTTGTGACGTTTGTCACGAATGGCACGACGCAACTTCACCCAAGTTTTAATGTAGGCCGCAGCATTCACAGTGGTCCCGTGTTCAGCAAAGTCCACCAATAAAACACCATGCATATCCCAGAACACTGTCACAAGCACTTTCCTGGCAGATTGAGTCACTTTGAATTTTTTCTTTACTGGGGAACCAGCATGTTTCCACTCCATTGATGCCTGCTTTGTTTCGGGCGTGTAGTGGTACGCCCAAGACTCATCACCTGTGACGATTCCTTCCAGAAAGTCATGTCCTTGTGCAGTGTACCGCGTTAAGTGGTCCAAGCTTGCCATCATTCGCTGGCCCTTGTGGTCGTCTGTCAGGTTCTTAGGCACCCAGCGAGCACTAACTTTACGGAATTTCAAATTTCATGAACAATATCGTACACCGCACCATAGGAAATGTTGAACTTCTGCGATAAGGCTCGCAGTTGCACACGCCGGTCGTTCAGAATTGCCGCCTCAATGCCTCTGACATTCTGCGGGATTGCTGCTGTTGTCGGCCGGCCGGAGCGTGGCGAATCACTAAGGTTCACGCGTCCCTCTTGGAAGAATGTGCACCACCTGGAGACATTGCTACGGTCCATACAATCATCCCCATACACGCCATGCATGTCCCTGTGAATTTCACTGGGTTTATGCCCTTTGGCCCACAAAAATCGAACAACACTTCTCTGTTCCTCACAGGTGGACGACTGTAGCATGCGCGCCATCTTTGTTGCATAGTTCAAGCTTCTCTCGCAAGAGGTGCACCTGAGAAAAACATACCATCTGTAGTGAAAACTTCAAACTATATCTCTGTGAAATTTCAACATTCTAGCTGCAATACCAAGGCAGAAAAAAAATATTGTGCGTTACTTTCCGATCTGCCCTCGTATATCAAATATAATATTTTTATAATTATGCCGTAGCATAGTGGTTAAGGCACTGCGCTACAAGCCGGAAGATCGAGGGTTCGAGTCCCGGTGAGGTCAGGATTTTTAAACTGACCCAAACCATCTGGCGGCACCATGGACCAGGGATCGACTCAGCCTCTAACGGAAATGAGTACCGGAACCTTGTTCTGGGGATAAAGGCGGCCGTAACGCAGGGCTGACAACCCGGCTGGCATCAAGTGCCGATTGTCCAGAAAAGGTAGGAGCCTTAAACCTCCCACTACCCCAAGGGCCTCTCAAGGCCTGTCGTGGGATCACTTTACTTTACTATTATCTACGCTTATTATACAATTTTGTTATTTCATGAGCTACTATTAATTGGGGCATGTTAAAAATGAATGTACTTACGTACATACTAACTAATTCACTGGCACTATCGAACCCATAGATTTATGGCCGCGCGGACATAAGCTCTCCATACATTCACACCCTGAGCTATGTTTTCCAATCATTCCCTGTATAATCTACTTCCCTCAAATCATAGTTAATGTTATTCTCTAACTTCATTCTTGGTCTACCAACTGGGAGCTTTCCCTCTGGTTTTCCTACAAGAAGATTCCATGCAGTCTTTCATTCCCCATTCGTGCCACATATCCTACCCATCGCAATCTACGAGACTTAACTGTTCTCATTATATATGGCTTCCTATGAAGACCTGTAGTTCACTGTTATGAAATCTTCTCCATTCACCTGTCTGTTCATCTCTCTTTGGTCCAAAAATTTTCCTAAGTACTTTATTCTCAAATACTCGTAACCTCCTTTCCTTTCTTAAAGTAAGAGTCCACGTTTCGCACCCATATAATATAACTGGTAGAATAATAGTTTTATATTTTTTTCAGTTTAACGTTTTTTGAAAGGAGTTGGGACATCAAGAGTCTCTGCAATGCATAATAGCATGCATTTCCAGAATTGAGCCTATGTTTAATTTCTTTGTGCATCTCATTCCTATTTGTGATTATGGTTCCTAGGTATTTGAATTCAGTCACTTCCTCAGAATTTCCCTCATTTGTGATTAGCTGCCAATTTCCATTGTATAATGTATTTCTATGTGTGACCATATATTTAGTTTTATTGATATTTACTTCCAGTCCCTATTTCTTAGTATTACTCAATAGTGTGTGCGTGATAGCCTTTAGTATCTCCCCACTATCGCCCAATAGTAATATATCATCAGCATAAACTAATAGCTTATTAATACCATTGAGTTGTAGGCCTTCTTCATCCTCTAAAGATTTGATGGCATGCTCTTGTACAAAATTAAATAGTAGAGGAGATAGTGCATCTCCTTGCTTCAACCCATTGTGGATTTCAAAAGTACCTGAAAACTGTTTTCCCACACGCACCCTACTCTTTGTGACATGTAGACACATTCGTATAAGTCTAACCAACTTTTTAGGAAACTTACGTACTTACATTTTGAGTAAATAAATACGTACTACTACTACTACTGTAATAATAATAATAATAATATATTATTGTTATTATTATCATCATCATCATCATCATTATTATTATTATTATTATTATTATTATTATTATTATTATTATTATTATTATTATTATTATTATTATTATTATTATGGACAATTTTACACTAGAGTAAATTTTCACCAACCCTAAGCTATTTTACGTCTTTACGAGTTTTTATAATTATAGCAAATTGTGTCCAATCTACCTGACCATACTTCTCCTGCTCCATCCATGCATTTCTTTAAAGAAGAATACATTTTCTTAACATATATATTTTTTTACATAGTATTGACACCCTGATGATCAAGTGCTCGTATTCTGGCGCAATTGGACAGAAATAATACATAGAATATATGCACTAAAAGATTTATTTCAAGAGAGAAGTTAAAGAAAATATATTAATTTAGGAGCCAGTTTGAAGACAGAAAATGAATTCTGACACATAAAGAAATTAAAAATTAATACAAAGGAAAATAAAATAAAGAAAACAATATAAAGTAGAAGATGGTAATTAAAGACGTCAGAAATAATATAAATCAAAACCAATTTAGAAAAAAAATCTTATTTTCCTCTTCTCGGCTTTCCTTCCGCAAAATAATTGCGATATATTTTTTCCCATTTACTTATTTAACTAAACATAAAAACATTAATTTTCGTCTTTTAGTCCGTCTATGCCAAGAAGATCGGAATAAGTAATCTAAAAATCATTACGATATAAATGTATAATTATTTTTTCTTTCCCTTATTCAACTAAATATAAAAACACATTAATTTTCATTTATTTAGGTATAGCAGCGCACACCGGGTGTTAGCTGGTGTTGAATAAACATTAATATGTGAAAGTAAAATATAATAGAATCTGTGTAAGGTTTTTGAAAATCTCCTACCGCTGCATGTTGGAAACTTGAGCCAAAGTACCTTTAAGATGCAGGTCAAACTTAGGTTAAATAGAGAGATTTTTTTATAACATCAATTACCAATCGGTTAGCAATAAACTTACAAATATCATAACACAAATCTACGAACCTTGTGCAGAATTCAAGTCAACCTCACTTCCTGCCTCCATTTTACACACACCAAAATACGCGTAAAACATTACTAAAACACCTTACACACGCTTAAACAACTATCACAATTATTACAAACTTTGTTTATTAAGTTTTGCACACGGCACGCACGGGTTTTATACAACGTACGCCATCTTAATATCCAACTGTGTTGTACGTAAACAAGACACAAACGCCACGCGGAGAAGCTTGTGTAGTGTTTAGAAAAGACAAGCGACTTGTTCATACAGATACAACGATTACATATCTCGCAATATAATTTAATACAAACCTAAATACATTATAAAATAATTATATAACATACTTTTTTAAAATCTTATATATAAAAATGAATGTCTGCGAGTAATAAGAACTCAAATTATTCATGATAGAGGAATACATATATGTAAATTTATGGTACCTTGGAAAAAGTTTGGAAAGGGAGAAACTCTTGATAGCGTTAAAATGAAATGAGTACTATCAGACATTTAAATTATGATTGAACGGTAAATACTGAAAACAAGAAGTTAAATAATTATGAGTCAAAGTATGAGGAATATTGAATCGGAAAACTGGAGAGTGCAGTTTTCTCCAGTCTTGAAGACCGGTCCATGGACATACGTGGAAATATATAGAGAAATGAGCTTATATATTCAGACATTAAATACGTAGGCCTATATGATACACATATTATGAACGCGTTACGGATTTTCTGGCACTCCTTCACTAAGGTCAATTAATAAAGTGGAACATCACAGTGGTAAAAATAGGACATCACTAACCTTTATCATAAGTAATGCCACTAGTGATTTCCAAATTGTCGATAAATTCACGACTCACGAAGTGAGGAATGAATTTATCTAGAGAATTTGGAAATCAAGAGTGTCATTTGTTAGGACAATTTAACGAATAAAACTGAGCTGTTTACTCACAAATCATTATTTAAATATAGTTATTTTAAGATATTCATATATTTAATGTAAAGAGCGATGTTTGAAACAAATTAGAAACGTTTATGTTTCACTTGTTCATCACTGCAACCAGATCATATTATTTACTGCCAAATGATCGCAATTTTATAAGAGTGCACCCTAGTGGAGAAAAAATTAACCAACATTATAGGTTATTAATTTCTAATGTCATATTATGTAAATATGTCAATTATATTTTTCTGGAACGTGAATTCCTGAAAAATAATAAATTTAAGAAAGTGCAAACAGTGTTTTTTTGTGGTATAATTAATTGCTACAAATGTTATATATTATCTCCCGCAAGCACTATCAGGTTACATTTGTGCACTATATATATACAATCTGGTAGCCACATGCATTCTAGAATTCTTACATCTTAATATATAAATTGTTATATAAAGTAAAATAGTCCCACTACAGGCCTCAGGGGTAGTAGGAGGTTAAGGCTCCCACTTTTTCTGGACAATCGGCACTTGATGTTAGCCGAGTTGTCAGCCCTACGTGACGGCGCCTTTACCCCAGAACAGACATCTGCTACTCATTTCCGTTAGAGGCTGAGTCGACCCCAGGTCCACAGTTCCGCCAGAAGGTTTGGGTCAGTTTAAAAATCCTGATCCACCGGGACTTGAACCCTCGACCTTCCGGCTTCAAACGCAGTGCCTTAACCACTACGCTACGGCGTGCCCATTCAACGTATTTCTTATAGAGTCAGTCACTGCAACATAATGGTTGACTTACTCAGATTGTTAAAAAGGAGGAGCTTGATTTTAAAGTGATAAAATTAAACTGATAAAATCGAGGTGAAAAACGACTGTGATTGGTTGTAAATCAAAATTAATTGAAATATGATTGGTTATTGACTCCCATTTTGGGCATGAGTTAAATAGTCTATCTAAACAAAGTTAGATATACTATTATACTATCTACATAAAAGTTTATTAAACCCTTAAATTCGCGAAAAAAGTCAAAGTAAAATGCCCTGCGACCAGCTATTAAAATAGCACGTGGGGTGAGCAATTCTTCGGCCCTATGTGCTTCGAGCCCCGGGTTCCAAGAGTCTTTTTGTCCCGGTTAGTTGAAGTGCAATAAGTGCTGTGATATGATGGCTGATGACCAGCAGCAGCAAGTACCCGGCTCCGTTTCTTGTTTTTTATTTTATTTTGTTTTATTTTTAATGTTCTTCGTAATGTTTATAATGTTTTCCGCGATTTAGACGTGCAATTAGGTGAGCAGCTGTGTTCTGTGAAGTTGCTATGTTAGGCTTCCTTGAGTATGGATTGTCTCTGGAAGGTGACTAGTCTAATTTATCGTGCCAGTTATTCAGATGTTCGGACCGCAAAGAAAACAAAATCATGTAAAACTCTTAAGTTATTATTGTACATTAATACGTAATTTTACCATAAACGTAAGTAATCTATAATATTTTTTTTATTGTTTATATACAATAATAAGTAAATTAAATTAAATTAATGTATTTGTCCACCGCTGTGGTCTCGGGGTAGCGTGCTGCCTTGTCACGCAGCGGGCCCGGGTTCGATCCACGGTCGGGACAGTTTTTCTGGGTGAGGTTTTTATCGGGGTTTTTCCTCACCTGTAAGACAAATGTCAGGAAAACGTTAAGGCCCAAACGGTCCCCGAAATCATATGGCCATCGCAATCATCATCATCATTCATATTCATCTTAGGTTAAGCTTAGGTTTAGGGACTCTCCTGGCGCACCATTATCATCATCATCACCCATCATATTATCGGGGCAACGTAACCCCGCCTTCCAGGCGCCCCAACCTCAGAAGTGGGTTACAAGTACGCCATGCCAGGAGAGAAGCCAGGAATGTCGAAAGACAAACCTGGGGCATTTGAAAAAAAATGTATTTTAAAATAAGGTAATTTATTATTAATTAAATTAAATAAAAATAAAACGTAGTTTTATTTGATTTTCATATTTATTATATGAATAATAATAATATAATAAATATGAAAATCAAATAAAACTACGTTTTATTTTTATTTAATTAATATATATGGATGTTCATCAAGTAAACACCAACTCAATTGATTATGGTAATTTATTATATTGAATTCATACAACGTGACTGAAAAACTAAAAGAATATTTTTGGGAATATAATGAATTTGTTTACAGAATGTTCAAGGTAAATTACCAAAACAGATATACACTAGTGTCCAAAATTAAGGCAACAAACTGAAATGTTTACTTTCTATCTTAATTGTGCCATAAAACATTACTGTTTACACAGTGAATGCTAAAGTGGGACTAAAGAGGGTAAACATAAAGTACCCTTTGACAGGTGCATTGACGTTATCACTTCATCGATTCTAAAAAGACAGGAATGCTATATCACACAGAGGATATGATTATACAGACATTTGCTTACGTTATACTGCTACTTGGTACTATTCTATTGTTTATTGGACACAGGAAGGCGAAATTTCAGTTTGCTGCTATAATTTTGGACACTAGTGTATTTCAAGAAATAGACTATATTAAGGAAGTCCAGTTAAGAATGGATACAACATAAATATTGGAGCCGGAATAGATAATTTTGATCGAATATCTAGAAGAGAATGATTATGATATCTCATATATATTGAATATCTCATATATATTTGAAGCAATGTACAATCAAGGAAGTTCAAATGTACGATGTATGACTTATTATTTTTTCTTTAACATTTTACTTCATAATAGATTATGGTTGATTTTACATTGATGTTATATAAACTGTGATTCGTACAATTTGTTACGTATACTTCATTTCTATTTGTTAAGGTAAACTTAAAGCACTGTATAAATCATAAAAACATAATAGAAATATACTGTAGATTTATGTCTTCTTTTTTGACATACAGCTCGTATAGTTAACTAGCGCCTCCTTCAGAATGACAGCACATTCAGCTCGGTCTTCAACTCCCCTCTTCGTCTCTTTATTCCACACAGTTCAACAATCGCAACCTCTGCACCTTCTTACTTCTATCCCATTCATTCCTTCTCGCACCTCTTTAGACCTCCAAATTCATTGAGAGATTATCACTGAACTCGTGAATGGAAATGGAATTGTAAACATCCTATAGGGAGTGAGATGGAAAGCGCCCAGTTGGTATACCATGAATGAGGTGGGAGAATAACATTAACTATGATTTTAGAAAGATGAATTATACAGAGAATAGTTGAAAAACATCAGCTCGGGGTAGGGATGCATGAGGGCTTTTGTCCGCACGATCATGAATCTCCTGGTTCCACAACACCAGGAAGTTATCACTGAGCTCTAACTTTACTGCAAGTCTCAAATAACAAATGGAATTTTCAAACCGTATAATTCAATTCTAGCTAGACTTTGGATGCTAAGCACTAAAATATATAGTTTTAGACACCTAAAATAGGCTTTATATCTGTAGAATGGATTCTAAAATACTACTTTAGTCTTTTATGAATGTGTAATACCACATATCATTACAATTAACAGCATGATGGATGCAATAATATTATGAAATTAATAAAATAAATAAAAGCTAATAACTACAAATATATAATTGGCTAAAAAATAAAATTATAGTAATTTTTATATTATTTCAATGCTCTGATAAAATTCTGAAAATCTTAGGAAATTTCCGGAGTCAGGGTAATGCTGAATTGGAATTAATTATGGAAATTAAATTAAAAAAATACTAATTTAGGTTG
Organism: Diploptera punctata; assembly: GCA_030220185.1. Taxonomy (NCBI): domain Eukaryota; kingdom Metazoa; phylum Arthropoda; class Insecta; order Blattodea; family Blaberidae; genus Diploptera; species Diploptera punctata. The sequence goes on from JASPKZ010000009.1 coordinate 1,315,980, forward strand.
TAAAACACAAAATAATTACCTTAGAATAAACTACGCATTTTAGAAACAGTTAAACTTAAAAACGAACATTTCAGGCTCAAAAACTACAAAGTGGTTACCATTGGGTAAAATAAAGTACAGTCTCATAGACTACGATGGGCAGGACATGTGGTACAAACGGGGTATGTAAGAGATGCATGGTAGCTTCTTGTAGGAAAACCCGAGGGAAAACCCCCAGTTGGTAGGCCAAGAATGAGGGTGGAGAATAACATTAACAGTAATTTGAGGGAAGTAGATTATACAAGGGATGATTGGAAAACACTTCAGGATAGGGATGTTTGGGGAGCTTATGTTCGCGCGGCCATGAACCTACAGGTTCGATAGTGCCAATGAGTTAGTTAATTAGTGGGTTAGATAAAATCTTGCAGGGTTATATATATACGAGGGCGGATCGGAAAGTAACGCACAATAATTTTTTTCTGCCTTGGTATTGTAGCTAGAATGTTGAAATTTCACAGAGATATAGTTTGAAGTTTTCACTACAGATGGTATTTTTTTCTCAGGTGCACCTCTTGTGAGAGAAGCTTGAACTATGCAACAAAGATGGCGCGCATGCTACAGTCGTCCACCTGTGAGGAACAGAGTAGTGTTGTTCGATTTTTGTGGGCCAAAGGGCATAAACCCAGTGAAATTCACAGGGACATGCGTGGCGTGTATGGGGATGATTGTATGGACCGTAGCAATGTCTTCCGTAAAGTTAGTGCTCGCTGGGTGCCTAAGAACCTGACAGACGACCACAAGGGCCAGCGAATGATGGCAAGCTTGGACCACTTAACGTGGTACACCGCACAAGTACATGACTTTCTGGAAGGAATCGTCACAGGTGATGAGTCGTGGGCGTACCACTACACGCCCGAAACAAAGCAGGCATCAGCAGTGCGCAGATGGCTACACTCCAACCAAACGGACTTATACGAACAGGGCATATTGAAACTGGTAACACGATGGGAAAAATGTGTTGAGAAAGTTGGTGACTATGTCAAAAAGTAGGTAAAAGATGTAAGTTCATTTGTGATTTTTTTTCCTTTTTTTTTCTATTAAACTTTTTAAAAAAAAATTATTGTGCATTACTTTCCGATCCGATCCGTCCCTCACAGGTGGACGACTGTAGCATGCGCGCCATCTTTGTTGCATAGTTGAAGCTTCTCTCGCAAGAGGAGCACCTGAGAAAAAAAATACCATCTGTAGTGAAAACTTCAAACTATATCTCTGTGAAATTTCAACATTCTAGCTGTAATACCAAGGCAGAAAAAATTATTGTGCGTTACTTTCCGATCCGCCCTCGTATATATATATATATGATATGATATGAAAAGAAGAAATGAATGCTTGAGTCAGGATTTGAACCCGAGTCTCTAAACTCTGTACGTTTAATGCTCTAACCAACTGAGCTACTCAAGTATTCCAACACAAACACACACACACACACACAAACACACACACACACACACACATATATATATATATATATATATATATATATACGTATATATATATATATATATATATGATATGAAACCAGCAGCCACATCAATGGTTTTATTTATTCCTTCAAGAAAAAAAAGACTCATAAAATCGGAGTCTAGTGCTGATACTTCCTTCATTGAGGATAAAAAAAACTATATAGGCCTATTGATACTAAGATGGATCACACCACACTATCAAAACTTTCAAGTCGTATAGCTATCAAGTCCCAAGAAAACACTATATAAGGTAGAAAGTTTGAATAGAGCTTTGGAAAGTGAAGAGCAGAACTGATGACAGAATGAATGAGTGAATGGTCTGGAGAGATGAGATAGACAGACACGAGGTCGGATGGACTGACTGGTTGGTGACTGACAGTTGGAATGATAGCGTCGGCTCTGCTCCCCCAACACAAAAAGTCAATAGTCACTAGGAAGGAAGGGAAGCAGTTGAGAGGGTGAAGGTATCCAGTTTTTCTCCCCATTTCTTATCGGACTCCCAAGGAGGATGGAGAGAAGATACTTTTCCTTCACCCCAATGACAGAATTCTCTATCCACACACGCACCTGGCTGACTGCCTTGCGTTTCTTGGTGTTATTGCTTTTACATTTATTTCTGTTGCCACGTATTCTCCAATTACAATTCAATAGTGAGTATATTTCAGTCAACATAGTCGATGATGATGATGATGATGATGATGATAATAATAATAATAATAATAATAATAATAATAATAATAATAATAATAACAGACGTTTAACTAGTTACACAGTTTTTGAAAACGAAAAAAGCCGGAATGAATTAATATTTTTTAAATTGATGGATAAAAAAAACAATATAGGAATAGTTGAGGGAGCATGTTCAGAGAATAAAACCAGATCGACAACCAAACATTATTTTAGATTATAACCAGAAGATAGATGAAATGTTGGTAGGCCTATTAAAAGATGGATCCTTAATTTTCAATTGAAATATTTGAGACAGAAACGAACTTTAAAGGCTTATCTCGTGAAATATTAATAATATTGATATTGATGATGATAATAATGGTAATAAAATAATAATAATAATAATAATAATAATAATAAATTTATATATTATTTTGTTGAATAGTTCTTTACTCGGTCAGTGAGACGAATTTTAGTTTGTTGGAATGGGGAAAGAACAATATTATTTTATGTAAGTTCCATAATGTATATATATATATATATATATATATATATATATATGTGTGTGTGTGTGTGTGTGTGTGTGTTTAAAGTTAATTATTAATTTGCATTACACATTTGTAATATTAAAAATATTCATGCTATGCTTGCAGCTTTACTAGGGAATTGTGTAGGTGTGGTAGCTTCCCGTTGCTTTCCACACCGGTGAAGGATGATGATGATAATGATAATGGTAAGGATGATAATGATAAGGATGATGGCCATATGATTTCGGGGACCGTTTGGGCCTTATAGTTTTCCTGACATTTGTCTTACAGGTGAGGAAAACCCCCGATAAAAACCTCACCCAGAAAAACTGCTCCGACCGGGGATCGAACCCGGGCCCGCTGCGTGACAAGCAGCACGCTACCTCGAGACCACAGCGGTGGACAAATTAAAAAAATATATATTCGATATTATTATTTATTTTATTTATTTAGAGCCCCACCACCACCCCCCGGGTTACCTCGGGCATAATGCTTTTATCCCCGGGTCTGCTCTATGTCCCTATCTATATCTTATCTTTATTGAAATACATAATAAATATACAATTCGGGTATTTGTAGTGTGTTGTTGTTACATAAAATTAAAATAAAGTGTGTTTTGTTTGTTTGTGTATGTGTGTATGTGTAGTGGTAGTAGTAGTAGACTGGTGACGTTTTTAACGCCTCTCTTGCCTTCGCTGGTCTTCGTCTCTTCTTAATCCCAAGACTCTTCTTGAGTACTTGGTGAGGGATTTGAAGGCTTCCTTCCCGGTCCAGAATTCTAAGGCGGGCGGCCATTGTGTTTCACCGATCATGGCTGCTTCCTCTAGCTCCTGCCTGAAGACATTGTACTTGGTACATTGATAGAGCACGTGGACTACGTCGTCCTCTCCGGGGTTGAAACAATCACAGAGAGGTGAATCGGCACTTCCTCTTTCGTGCAGTTTGGAGCGGAAGAGTCCATGACCTGAAAGGATCTGTGTGGTGTAGTGGCTGGGAGTTATCCATGTAGTCTGCATTCTTTTCTGGACTCTCGGGAAGAACTGGAATGTCTGGCGTCCATGGGGCTCCTGTTCCCATTCCAGTTACCACTTGTCGAGGAGGTGAGAGTCGATTATTCTGCGGATGGCGTCCCTTTCATCTGGTTCGGCGTATAGGTCCGGAGTAATGATCGTTTCCTCGATGTGGACGGGAAGCCCTCTTCGGAGACAATATCGTTGAATCCTCCTCTCTATGTTCAAGCTATTGGGAATACTCCAGCTATGACTAGAAGGCATGCTCTCGATACAGTGTTATAGGCTTTGGTGACACGTATTAGCACATGTTTAGAGGCCTATTTTAAAAATTGAGGTAGTGAAAATTCGCCAAAAGCTGTTTAACCCATTCGCCTCAGAAAACGAGGTAGACTCGCCGGCAGTTAAATGGCCTTCAAATCAGAAGACGAGATAACTCGCTTAACTCTGCTGTTATATATTTTGCAATATTTTGTGCATCCCTTGACAGAGTAATCTTTTTGTTAACATTTATGAATAGTGGAGCCATGTGTTTCGCCTTCGCCCTTATTGTGATCTCAAGTACCGTTATATTTTGTTTGTTTTGAATGTAAAAAATAGACTATATAATTTATGATAACTTAAATCGGTTTCTGGGGAAATGCATCGAGCATTTAAACCTGAAGCGAATGGGTTAAAAAATTGATTGAAGAGAAATGATTTTTGTGTAGATTTTCTTGCAATGAGTTCGAAAATGCGACACTTGAAATTCAACCAAACCGACGTTAAATCAATATAAAATATTCCCAAAAAAATATTTAGTGTTTGGCATTTATTTATTTATCCTGTAGTCAGTGCCTCTAGTCCTTATTTTTAAAGTAGCACTAATTACACTTATTAAATAATTATGTGTTTACGCTCTACAATCATCGTTCTTCCAAAATGGTGTAGGCATATTTGTGCAGTGGTTAAGTGTATATGGTTGAAGCGATCGAATTCGTTTCCATTTTTTCTTATTTAATATTGATTTTAATATAAATATTATTAGTAGCATTGCCTGAGAATTGTAGTTATTTCTTCTTCTTATTTCTCTTCGCCTTCGTGGGCATAGAGCTGTCATTGTTCAGCTGGTGTCTCCAGAATGACAGCCTATTCAGCTCGATCTTCGGCTTCCCTTTTTCATTTCCTCATCATCATCATCATCATCATCATCCAGGGATTAAGCCTGTTGGCTCGTTCCGGTTTCATGAAAGTTAGAATTGTTAAAATTGTTCAGACCATCTTCTGTATGGGCGTCCAACATTTCTCCTTCCGTACGGTTTATAATTTAGCAATAATTTTGGAAATATTTCTTCTGGCATTCTATCAATATGTTCTTTCCAGTCGTTCCTATATTTAATTATTGGATCGGTAAGTTTGAAAATATTTAGTTCCTTATTTCCAAATTCCTTATGTCTTTTCGTTTAACCGCCTTTATCAAAATCGGCATCTATACCTTCTCCCTTCTATCTTCCATCCATAGTAATTCTGCCCGAAGGCAGGTCCTTCACTGTAATCATAGCATTTTCATGCTATGCTTGCAGCTTTACTAGGGAATTGTGTAGGTGTGGTAGCTTCCCGTTGCTTTCCACACCGGTGAAGGATGATGATGATGATGATGGTAATGATAAGGATGATCATGATGATGATGTCCATATGATTTCGGGGACCGTTTGGGCCTTAAAGTTTTCCTGACATTTGTCTTACAGGTGAGGAAAAACCCCGATAAAAACCTCACCCAGAAAAACTGCCCCGACCGGGGATCGAACCCGGGCCCGCTGCGTGACAAGGCAGCACGCTACCTCGAGACCACAGCGGTGGACTTCCTTCTATCTTATCTTACTCATAAATACCTTCCTTACTCTCAATGTGGCTTCTCTTCTCATTGAATTGCCTATTGACTGAAGTGGCGTGATGTTGAATACAAGAGTTGATGTTGAATTTCTGATTGAGTATATCAAATTTTAATTCATTGTGAATTCTCCATCTGTTTTGATCTTTATATGGATCATGCATATTTCTTGATATTTTGTTGTTATTTCTTGATATTTTGTTGTAACTGCTAATAGTCATTTATGATCCATGCCTCACAAATAGCCAACTTAATGGAAATATTCAATATAGTATATTCTTCAGATGTAGATTCTAAACGATTAAATTTAAATTTTGTCTTTCATGTTTAAATTTGTTAAAAGTAAACGTCATGAGTGTTGATGGTTTACAATATGTAAAAATAAAAATAAATGCAATAGAACCCTGTCTCCTTCATTGGACCACGCAGTTTACATGATACATAATATGATCTTGTCTACTGCTCAACCAGGTTAGATAAAATGTACGTACAGTCTACTGCTCAACCAGGTTAGATAAAATGTACGTACAGTCTACTGCTCAACCAGGTTAGATAAAATGTACGTACAGTCTACTGCTCAACCAGGTTAGATAAAATGTACGTACAGTCTACTGCTCAACCAGGTTAGATAAAATGTACGTACAGTCTACTGCTCAACCAGGTTAGATAAAATGTACGTACAGTCTACTGCTCAACCAGGTTAGATAAAATGTACGTACAGTCTACTGCTCAACCAGGTTAGATAAAATGTACGTACAGTCTACTGCTCAACCAGGTTAGATAAAATGTACGTACAATAAATATTAACTAGTCTCATAATTAAGTTAAAGGGTATCTAGTTTTATGGGAAAAGAATTCAATTTCAAACTTTCCTTTAATCTTTGTATTATTAATTGATTTTTGAGTTTAGTTTATAGTAAGTGAATTTTACCATAAATGCCATAGTTTATGGTATCATGGATAACGGGAAGTGAATTCAAAGTATGACTTAATAAATGTTTCGTTTAATAACTTTATATGAACAAACAATAGAATCACTAAATATCCGTTTTTTTTTCAGAAGTTGAGAAATCTATTTGTTAACTATGAATTTGTCAAATTCGAGAATCCGGTTAATCTTATCTGTGCTGCTTGAAAATTTTAGCGATAACCTATCGGTTTTTTCAAACATTGGTCGCAGATCACGAATAGCAAATAATTCCCAGATGAAAAATCTCGTTTACATAAAATAACAATAGATATACTTTAAGAGAGGAGAAAACATTACGAGAATTTAATAATGTTCCTAGGAAATTTTTTGGACCATCCTACAGTTAACAACCTATTAATGCAATTAATCAAATTGAAACTTAGATATATTCCAAAGAGAGTAAACTGACAACTGAATGGAGAAGGCTATTTAATAATGAACTACCTGATCATTATGGGAAATCATATTTCTCGTAGAAAGCGATGGGTAAGATATGTGGCCCGAATCGAGAATGAAAATGGAGCATGGAAACTACTTACCGGTATAGGAAAATCGGCGGGAAAGCGATCAGTATTTAAGTCAAGAATGAGGTGGGAGAATAACAATAACCATTTTTTGAGGGAAGTGAATTATACAGAGAATGATCGGGAAACAGCTCAGGATAGGGAAGTATAGACAGCATATGTCCGCGTTGTCAAGAACCTGTGGGTTCGATAGTGCCAGTGAGTTAATGTTAGTGACTTGGAATGGAAATTAACAAATCTTTACAGACTAGGCTATGTAGACTAATACCCATCCAACCATGTAATTCTGCCCGAGAACAGGTCTTTCACTGCAATCATAGCATTTTCATGCTATGCTTACAGCTTTACTAGGGAATTATCGGTGTGGTAGCTTCTCGTTGCTTTCCACTAGACCAATATGTATGTCCTGATTGTATGAAAGAGGATGTCACAGTTCTTTCTATCTTATAAGATAGACCAATTCTACTAAATACATAAACATGACATAAAATAACAGCTTCCAAATCAGAACAAGTTTAATGTGGGTATTATTTAATGTTTAGGTTTCTCGGAAAGAAATTATACATTACAAATTCAAGCGAAGTTTTGAATGAAAATATTACTATCTTTATAAACATCTGTCACTGGATACAAACTTACAAAACGCTCAAGAGTTAGATATACCTATATGTTTTATATAGTAATATATAAAAATGAATGTTTGTTTGTTTGTTCGTACTTTATGCGCGGCCATACTGTTGATCCGATTATGATGGGGCTTTTTGTAAAACGTTCAGGAGATTCCCGGGATGAACATAGGCTATAAGAGAGTTGTGATACTCAACTCCTACACCCTTAAAAATTGCCCTTTGTAGTGAAAAACATGAAAAAAATAGCTTTTTGGACGCTTCTATTGCTTACGCTACCAAAACTATAACAAATACACAACATTAATGTATACAGAATTGATTATCTCAAAAAGCTCTACAAAAAAGTCCGCGACAGCATACGTTTATCTCTTACGGATAACTCACAACAACCATTTTTGTCTTTCATTGCTGCCAAGAAGATCGAGACAAGTACGTAGATTCCTGTGCAAGAATAGCAGCACATGGCGGGTATTCTTTTACGGATAACTCACAATAACGAATTTTGTCTTTTAGCTCATTTATGCCAATAAGATCGAGATAAGTAGGTTCCCGGGCAACACCGAGTAATCAGCATGGAGAATCTTAAAATAATGACGATATAGATTTATAATTATTTTTAATTTTACTTATACAACTAACCATAAGAAGTACATTAATTTTTGTCTTTCAGCTCATTTATGCCAAGAAGATAGGGATGAGTAGATTCCCGGACAACGCCAGGTAAACAGCATGGAATATCTAAAAATAATTACGATATAAATTTTTCCTTTTACTTATTTAACTAAACATAAAACACATTAATTTTCGTATTTCAGCTAATTCATGCCAAGAAGATCGGGATAAGTGGATTCCCGGGCAAAGCCGGGTAATCAGCACGGGGTATCTAAAAATATAAATTTATAATTATTTTTCCTTGTAATTATTCAACTGAACATAAAAGCACATTAATTTTCATTTATTTAGGCGTAGCAGCGCAAGCCAGGTATTAGCTAGTAATATGTATATATATATATATATATATATATATATATGTATATGTATAATTATGAATAGTGGTAACTAACTTAATAGGATTTTTTTTGCTCTTCCATCTGTTTGAATCTGCAGAAATATTGTAACTGTGAGACAGATCAAACACGCCATTGTTTCCTACATACGTCATCTAAGCGTACAAATACAGTATAATGAACTGTGTACCATAGGGTATTCCGTAATGAATAAAAAAATTGGACTCAGCGTTTTCGTTTTGTTTTAATCAATGAGAAAGTCTCTTGACACACTGTTATGTAATTTTTAAAATTCCTCTATTTGCTATTGGAAATTTTTATTTATAGCACGTTCCTTGGTTAAAAGACTTATTTCCTTTTCAGTGTAAATTTTATTATTGAGTTTTGAAATACAATTTTTAATCCCTACAGCGTTTTCTAATTGCCATTAATGAATTACACATACACATCTCCTATAGTTTGTGATTATCATAGTCATCTGTCTCCCGGCATTGAGGTGATCGCTAGGGCTAGGGTTTTTATGTAATAAAAGATGAGGTTGCAATGCAGATAGTATATATTATTCAACTGTTTGTGTATGACACCAAAACAAAAGACAGTCAAAAGTCCAACTTCTCATTATACTATTTATCCGGTTGTGTGTGAAACAAAAACAAATGACAGTCAGAAGTCTAACTTCCCATTATACTATATTGGAACCTTCACTTTTAGTATATAAAAATCCTAGCCCTAGTGATCACACATCGAGAGAGATTATCCACGACATTACGTGTTAGAAGATATCCACCGCTGTGGTCTAGTAGTAACGTTGGTTCAGACGCGGAAGGCCCGTGCTCAATCCCCCATTCAGAGAAGTTTCTTGAATGAGTTTTTCTCGGAGTTTTTTTTTTCCTCATATGTAAGATACATGTGAGAAAACTTGAAGGCCTAATACCATCTGGCCATCACCGATTGTTCATATCGTATCTACCTTGTTTTTAGTATGAATGTGTGAATGAATGATTTGTGACTTGTTTACAAATGTTCATGGATTTCTGACGGAAGGTCTTCTCGACATTAAAAACTGAAGCCACTCTACTAGGAGAGGCCTTCCATAGATCCTTGTGTGGTCAGAAAAAGGATTTATGTGTATAAAGAGTTAAGATCCTCTAACCCGAATTGTTATATGTCCCATGTAAAGTCCAGAAGGGGCGAGGAGGTATGTAAAAAGACTGCTACAAGGGAGAAATAAAGAGGTTTAAACTAAGGTTAAGAAAGAAGGATAGTATTAATAACCCATTTACAGTATTTAGGAGACTAATGATTGCTAGAATTTGGATTGAAAAGTTTGAGAACTAACGGATAGTTATTTTTCAGTACAAGGTCCATAAATATACTTCAATCAAAAATTAAACATTTTAATTAGCACGTATTTTTATCAGCGACAAACATGGACTTTAATTTAAAAATACAGTTAACATTTTTTTTTACTTTCCATAGTTTAACCTCTCTTTGTAGATACTTTTACATGCCACAAGCCATCCATATGTTATAGAGTCCATAAAATGTTTTAATTATGAATCACAAACTAAAAGACATGAAGGGCTTTCTTTGGATGATTGATCAGCACAATGCATTGGCCATATTCGACTCAATACTAACATCTAAAACAAGCAAACCACACATTTCATACTATTGCCTACAAGGGGAATAAATGACATGGATGACTGTGATTTCCAAATGGTGATCGTGAGAAAGAAATGTCAGTCTTATCCAGATTGTGTTTCTTCTTTTTTGTTTATAGGTCGGAATAAATCACGAACCTCCATCATCCAAGGAAGTGTGTCCATTCTGGAATTGTGTATCCGGGCTTTGCGGCGTCCAAGTCAACGAAGATTATTACACAAAATAAATGCACTGCGTTTAATTATATTCAAAAAACCGTATGCAATAAAGATGAAGGGCACGCTTTGTAGGGGAAATTAGTACATTCTAAATGAAGAAATATAACATAGTAAACACAAATTCTTCCGTGGAAATATTCCTGAATAAGAACCAAATTATGAGTTGAAACATTGACGAGAATGGTGGAGGCCATGGAAAATATGATATAAAGAGCTGAATGTGTTTCATTCAGAAACAAAATGTGAAGTGGTGGAGTGTTACGAAATTTAGAACAAATTCAATTTCGTGACCTCCACATGAGGTAGAATAGTGGGGGCGGTATTGATCCGGCAGGAGCGTCTGTTCTCCCAGCCAAATGTTTCTTAACATTCAAGCCACTGCCATTTCAAATAACTTCCCTCTCAAATACCATCATTCTTAGTAACAAGTGAAACTTGTATTCTATACTCCAAACGTTCACAATGTATTTAAATATTTACTCTCTCTCACAGGGCGGCTTGGCTCCGAATGGATCTCTCATTATGGAATACCCGCACTCAAACATTGGTGTCAACAACCCTTTTAAGGTTATTCATGATTACACTTATGACCGATAAATGGAAACGACACAATCTATGAATTCGATTGTAATATTTCTATCTCTTTACCTTGTGTTATTAACAGGATCAAGCATGATGTCTTCTTCTTGTTCTTCGTCACGGTTTAGGCTTTTTGCTAGCCTGTTCCGGCTCCAAATTGCTGCTCTTTTCATCTTTTCTTTGGTCTTCCCAAACTTCTTCTTCCCCTTGCTCAATAGTTATATGCTGATTTAGATATTCTGTCCTCAGTCATCTTTGTTCAGTGTTTTTTTCCAGTTTGTTCTCTATTTCACTATTACTGTGTTTAATTCCTCTGCTTTTAGTTGCTGTCTTATTTCTGTGTTGTGTTTTTGTGTGTTCTTTGATATCTTGCTATTGGTCTGAGGTATTTTATTTCAGCAGCTTGGATTCTGGCAGATTGTTGTGATGTCACTGTCGATGTTTCGGATCCGTAAGTAATAATAGGGACTGCCATTGTCCTGTATAATTTCATTATAGAGTCTTTTCTGGCTTTATTTTTCAAAGTTCTTTTTAGTGTTCTTGTTATATAATTAAACTTATTTAGTTTGTTATTTATATCTGTGATGTGGATTATGCACAGTGGACTGTATACATACATAATTGAGTTGGTAACATTTCAAGTTTAGTGTTTGAAAATATCTGCTTAATCTCTATCTATCTTCGGGTTTTTACAGCTGCTGCCGTCTGTGATGTGGATTATGCACAGTGGACTGTATACATACATAATTGAGTTGGTAACATTTCAAGTTTAGTGTTTGAAAATATCTGCTTAATCAATAATAATAATAAGAGTGTAGTGAGTAACAAAATAATTTAATTTCAAATTTAGAACTTCTTTGGGCTCTAGTTTTCAACAACTACCGCATATTTTAAAATATCTTACAGTCTCATTTTACTTTCACGCATTCATTTTTTTTTTTAATATTAACTATCACTTAAAAACTACTTCAAGCATTTTCTAAATATATTTCCAGTATATTTTAGTGGAATATTTAACACTAGAGTGCGGCAGAATCTTATACGCTGATGTCATGCTTGATTTGCAACGTACAAACAAAATGGTACATTAATTGTATTAATGATGGTACTTGCAATTAACTGATAAATTATGTAAATAAGAAAGACTGGACAGTAATGTGAAAGACAAATTTATTCTCACACCTTCTTAAGCTGGCATCTGTATGCTAGAATCCCTATCTCAAATTGTCCCAATTATTTTTTGCACTCTCTGACTAAATCGACCTGTATACTGTGTAGGGAGACCAGAGTTTAGCGGTTTGCAGCAGCTATGAACAACTACGCTAAACTCCATCATAGAGGAAACCAACATGCAATACGGAAAACAAGGGACGAGATTAAACTTGGGGAAGCATGATATGTTTACATTAAGAGAGAAGGGAATCAAAGGCGGTGTTGATTAATTTTTATCCGTGTGTGACCAGGAATTTCCCCCACCGATATTTTGTAGAGTGTATTATGGTGTTTACCGAATGACTCCAAACTGGTCTCTCTACTCATATACTAATGTATCAGCCTTATGTAGCCAGTAATAAAATAATTCAAAATAAATCAATAAATAATGAAAATATAAAATGTTACTAATATCGCTATAAAAGACGTATAGGGAAAGTAAAAATATATCCAGGTAAAATTCCGTCTACATTGTCTAGAAATCAATAACTGCATTTTAATAACAATTTTGATATGACTTTCCCTTTCATTCATAGTGTTCTGCTCAAGAGCAGGTCTTTCACTGCAAACTCAGCATTCTCTACTCTTTCCTTAACTCAGCTTTCCTTTTTGTATCTGCATACAAACCATTTATTTTAATATTGTCTATCATCTGATGCCTTTTTCTGTCTCTAACTTTCTTTCCGTTGACCATTCCTTCTAGAGCATCCTTCAGCAGGCAGTTTCTTCTTAGTCAATGGCCAATCCAATTTCTTTTCCTCTTCTTTATGAGTTCCAGCATTATTCTTCTTTCACCCACTCTGTCTAGCACATCTTTATTTCTTACTTTGTCCATTTTATACGTTCCATTCTTCTCCATATCCACATATCAAAAGCTTCCAGTCGCTTTTCCTCATTCCGTTGTAATGTCCAAGTCTCTACACCATGCAATGCTACACTCCACACAAAGCACTTCACTAGCCTCTTCCTTAATTCTTTTGCCAAAGGTCCGCGGAAAACGCTTCTCTTCTTGTTGAAAGCTTCTTTTGCCATTGCTATCCTCTGCTTTACTTCTTGACCGCAGTTCATGTTACTACTGATAGTACAACCCAAATATTTGAAGCTCTCCACTTGCTCAATGGCCTCATCTTTAATCCTCATGTTTATCTTCCTTGGTTTCTTTCCTATAATCATGGTCTTCGTCTTATTTATATTTATCTTCATCCCATAATCCTCGCACTTATCATTCAGCTCCATCAGCATGTTACTCAAAGTCATTGCATCTTCTGCTAGCAAAGCCATATCATCAGCAAATCTTATGCACTTTATTCTTCTTCCTCCCATGTTCACGCCTCCCGTATTACTGAAGCAGTTCTTCATTAGGTCTTCCAGGTAGATGTTGAAAAGGGTAGGTGATAGAGGACATCCTTGCCTTATCCCCCTTCCAATTTCTCTTCCATCTGACAATTCTTCTCCTATCTTCACTTTTATTCGCTGTTTCATATAAAGACTACTTATGAGCCTCCTCTCCTTCCAGTTCACGCCAAAACTCTTCAAGATCTTAAGGAGTTTATTCCAATTTACTCCGTCAAAGGCCTTTTCCGGGTTAACAAATACTGCATAAACGTATTTACCTTTTTTTATATATCTTTCTCCTATTGTTCGTATCAATCCAATTGCATCTCTTGTACCCTTTCCCTTCCTGGAGCCAAACTGTTCTTCTTCCAATTCGCTTCCATCGTAGAATGTAAACGTCGATTCAGTATTCGCAGGAGAATCTTTGCAGAGTGTGATATCAAGCTGATAGTCCTGAACTCCTTACATTTCTTTGCATTGTTTTTCTTCGGTATTGGTATTAATACCGTCTCAGTCAATTCTTCGGGTCATTCACTTTATTTATATATCTTGTTGCATAAACGCAGAATTTCCTTCTTTCCTTCGCCCAAGCATTTAACTAATCCTTGTAATTTTCTGATTTTAGTGATCTATAAGACATGTTTATCTTTTGGTACACTTTTAATATATTTCGGAACATTTTAGTTTCATATCCATGCGTTTTAGAGTTGTATCTTAGTTTATATGTCTCCTATCATATTTATTCGCTACACATGAAGAAATTAGGGGTTATGTAATATTGATCACATAAATTAGGCACAAGATTGCTATAGGATAAGAAAGGAAGATTATTATATATAATTTTTCCGCGATAGTGCGTTTTGTCTTATTTGCAGCAATGGCAGCCATGATTGAATGTTCAACATCCTAAATTTCAGGGTTGCCAACCTAAATAACTATATTATAATATTACATATTACAAACTTCGTGCGGGAAGTAAAGCACTGCACTTTACGTATAGGACCTACTACGTAAAATTTATATACTAAAATATATCGAAAAGGTAGTGTTAATATACATTATATGAAACAAATTAGTGCATTTTAAATAAACAGAACTTTATTTGAAACAATATAAAACAATACATACGTACTTGACGCCATTTATGACTGATTAGTGCCACGGCCTGCTGTAGTCTCAACTAATAAACATTACCCACACTGTTAATGTTAGTCAGTTGTTTATAATGAACGCAAATTTTTCCAAAATATATGTTACTATTTTTTATTATTATTTATTACTTGTATACACCATCGTGCAAAAATAAACTACCACGCATGTTTGTAAAGTGTTTTACGGAACTTCGGAAATTAAAAACCTCGCTATCGCACGGTTTTTAAACATTTTCCTCAATTCTGTAATAACTACTTCCCAACCTCGCATCGTAATATACTATTTTTTTTCACCTGAGTTCAAAATTTACTTTTGTAGGTACTTTTACATGTCCCACCTCTACCGGGCCTTGCAGGGGCTCGTCTTGTTGGAAGAAGATTTTTAACTCTGGATCATAAACATAGTTTTTAATCACACAAAAGAATAAGAAGAGCATTCTAGAATGAGTGACCAGATTGATTCCGGGAACACAGCAATGGACAAATATTGATATAATAGTATCGTCTAAATAGTTTATTTATAGTTATTTGTTTATGTTGTTTTAGTATATTAGTATTATCCGAAACGCGGAACATTAACTTGCTTCGTTTATGGATGATTTGCGAACTAATGCCATGTCATCCCATGTACACTCGCTCCACGTCAGTCTGTGACGTCGAGAAGTGCAGCTATTACCCTAAATAAGCTGGGTAAGTGTTTCATTTGCTATTTGTTCCTGACTGTGTATGGTTAGTATCTACGTCACTGCGACGCAGCGACAGTGCTGGAGGTAAAAGTTCCCCTGCGTCCTATAATAGCTAAATTTCTCGGTCACTTCATGTGAGTTTTGTGGTGGACGAAACGGAGTCTGGGCAGGTTTTATCTGAGTTTCTCCCGTTTTCCCCTGCCTCAAATGTCATTCAACCATTTCTCCACACTCATCTCATTCATTTAATTTCATATTTCCCTGTGATGGCGCGTCAGGCGTGGTCACCCGCCATCCGTTCAATTCACATACTTGCAATGTAAGGGGCTTCATCGTATCTCGTCTTTCAACCCGGCCCTGAGTCGGAAAACGAGTTGTGGAGGAGGAATAGTATCTAAATTAATTTAATTACAGCTATTTAATTTATTTAGTTACATAGTTTATTTTAACAAGTTAGAACAAAAACCGAAAATACTTTATAAATAACATTAAAATTTATAAATGACATTAAAATTAATTACACTACAAAATATACAGTGACGCTTTTTCCATACATGTATATATATATATATATATATATAAATGTATACAGCTCTTTCGCGTTTTAATTATGAACATATTTTCATAAGAACAACCTAAATAGGTTCCAAATTCTCCAGAAACAGAAATACAATCTCTATATTATTTCAGTATGGGCATGACGAATCTTAGTTGGTTAAGGCAATACGTTACAAGGTCGTGGTTTCGAATCCCGATGGGATCAGAATTTTCAAACTGCACTAAACTCTCCAATTGTGCTATGGGCCTGGGGTTGACTGACCCTCTAGCGGAAATGAGTACCCTACTAGGTATGTTTTTTCGTGGTAAAGGCGAGATCACACAGGGCTGATTTCTCGTGCCGCTTTTCTTAGAAAGACCTATTACTATCTGAAGAACCTTCTAAGACCTGTGATGGGATCACTTTACTACTCTATGTTATTTTAGTGTTGTTTATTAAGACAAGATGATGGGACAGGTATTTTTATGTACATTGAAGTTGATTAGACCTCGTGTTACAAAACAGACCTTGAAGCTCACTTGATGACAAGTTACAAACATGCATGTCTACAAGGCGAGTTCCATAAAACCCTGGGGCTTAGCACATATGGTAGTGTTTATCAATATGCCGTTGGAAAAATAATCTCTTTATCCAAGACCCTCCTTGTGGTTGGAATGAAGAACAAGAGGGGGAAGATGAAACCAATTCTTTCTCTACTTTCACAACATCCCTAAATCCCAGGATATTACTGTTATACCGATATATCACAACCCCATATTGCAGACAGGTTTCACATTCCGTGGATTTAATATCCATCATAATATACAGGATGTTAAAAACGAGTAAATATTTTCTTATAAACCTATAGATACAAATGAAAAGCTATCCTTCAGCCATTCACAATAATATGTAGGTCCTAATGACAGCGACTGCTAGGGTTATCAACTCTCTCCCATTTTTGGAAGTGCTTTAAGCAAATTTCGTGATGCCGTAGTTTTTCTAAGTTACTAACTAATGAAGATGGCTACCTGACGCAAGCGGTTAGACGCTCACTTCTTGCCGCTGGGGTCCCGAGATCGAATCTCGCTCACTCCATGTGGGTTTCGTGGTGAACGAAACAGAACATGGGCAGGTTTTTCTCGGGGTTTCTCCCGTTTTCCCCAACCACAAATTTCATTCCACCATTTCTCCACATTCATCTCACCCATTTCGTTTCATTTCGTTCATCCGTCCCTCTGACGATATGTCAGGAGTGGTCGACCGGTACCCTAGTAGTTCGCAGACAGCTATAAATATAGGGGATTCATCTCATCTCATCCCTCGACCTGATCCTGAGTTGGATATGAGTTGAGGATATATATTACTAACCAATTAACTAACTCAGTGGCCTTATCGAATCTTAAGTTCATGGCCGTGCGTACATACGTTCCCTATAAATTTCAATACTGAGCTAATGTTATGCCATCATCCCCTGTATAATCTACTCCACTCAAATCATGGTTAATGTTATTTTCCTGCTTCATTCTTGGTCTACAAACTGGGTGTTTTCCTTCTGGTTTTTCTATATGGAGATTCCATGCACCTCTTTAATACTATTCCCCCCACATATCCTGACCGTCACAGTCTACGACCCTTAACTGTTCTTATATAGGCCCCTATCTGGTTTTCTATAAATATCAAGTAGCTCCCATTATGTAGTTTTCTTCATTCTTATGTCTGTTCATCTCTCTCTGGTCTAAAAAATTCCCTAACAACTTTATTCTTAAATACTCGTAATCTTTTCTCCTCTCTTAAAGTAAAAATAAAACGAGGCAAAATTGGGTTCAATGAATGCATTCGTAGTATCTTATTCTTCTTCTTCACTTCACGGGCTAGGCAAATTGCCTGTTCCGCCTCACAGTTGTTCTGTCCATCTGTTCACTGGCCTTCCTACATTCCTTGAACCTCTTGGCTTGTAGTTGAATGCTGCTCTTGGTAATCTTGTTACATCCATTCTTTCCACATGTGTAAACCATTTCTCTCTATATATTCGTAGTATCCATGATGTTAACTTCAATATAGTTCACTGCTGTGATCTCGGGATAACGTCTTTGTCTCGGATGCAGTGGTCCCGTGTTCGATTCCTGGTCGGGGTAAGTTTAATAGGTGAGCATTTTTCGAGACTTTTCCTCACTGTAAGGCAAATGTCAGGAAACTTTAAGGCCCAAATAGTCCCCGAATATTTTCTGATTATCATAGTCATCCATATTATATTCGTCCTGTTTAGTGTGAGTGTATTAGTGAATGGTGTGTCTTGATTTAAGAGTTCGTGTTGCCTTGGAGGTCGAACTGCTATTATGCTGATCACTCTTAAGGGGAGTTGTTCTATGTCCTTGTATGGTCAAAAAATGTGTGATACAGAATTTCAAATATTCTCCCGTTAGCTCGTCCCAGTAGGACTGTGTGACATGGGACACTTAAATGAAAGGTAAAATATGAATAGAAAATAAAGAATTAATGCTACGTAAAAATAATTAGCAACATTACAGCCGCATTGTAGCTAATGTCGCGAAGTTACATCGAAACCACAACTAGAGACTGTAACATTAAATTAATTTTTATCTAATTTTATTTGTAGATGTAGGTGTATGCTGATTTCTACTTTATAGTATGTATACTTCAATTACAATTTGAATTTTTTTAAATGTATTTACAAAATGTATTTCATCAATTTCAAAAATTGATTGTCTGTATCACTTTGTCCTTGAGGCAATCATCTAATGAGGAAAGTTGTATATAATAATAAAAAATCAGTAATAAAAAATAAACACAAATAAGAATGAGATGCACAAATAAATTAAAAAAAGGCTCAATTCTAGAAATATATGCTATTATGCAATACAGGGAATCTTGTCGTCCCAACTGTTTTCAAAAGTCGTTAAAATGAAAATGTATAAAACTGTTATTCTCCCTGTTATATTATATGGTTGCGAAACATGGACTCTTACTTTAAGGAAGGAAAGGGAGGAAATGAGGCTACTTCTCATGAATTTGATAATATATAGTTACTTACTAACTTATCAGCTTTACGGCCCTTTGAGCCTAACCATAGCCTCTCCTTTATTAATAGTTTCTAGATACATTCCGACAGTTATAAGATATTAATTTTAGGACTTTTTTCAACCTCCAGGCTGTATCTGTAAACTGTTATCATTTCCTCATAATTGATTATACTTTTGTAGATAATTATCTATTTTTGTCGATGTGTTCTTCAAATATGTTAGGCCTATCATTATTCTAATAACAGTAATTCCAACTAACTCACTGGAACTATCGAATTCGGAGAAAATATTTTCCAATCTCTCTCTGCATAAATCACCTCCCTTAAACATATTAATGTTATTCGCCCATCTCATTCTTGGCCTACCTATTATTATGATTTTTATGGCTATCCTACAAGAAGTTTCCGTGCCTCTGTTTCATTCCCCATTCATTCCACATATTCTAACAACTGCAGTCTTGGCCTACCTATTATTATGATTTTTATGGTTATCCCACAAGAAGTTTCCGTGCCTCTCTTTCATTCCCCATTCATTCCACATATTCTAACAACTGCAGTCTTGGCCTACCTATTATTATGTTTTTTATGGTTATCCTACAAGAAGTTTCCGTGCCTCTCTTTCATTCCCCATTCATGCCACATATTCTAACAACCGCAGGCTACAAGACTTAACTGTTTTTATTATACCTATTTCCTAAAAAAGATAATATATTCTTTTTTATAATTTCATCCAAGTACTTCTTTGTTCTTCACTTTTTGGTCCAAAATTTTTCCGAAGCATTATATTCTCAAAGTCCATCGCTGTGGTCTGGAGGTAGCGTGCTGCCATGTCACGCAGTGGGCCCGGGTTCGATTCCCGGTCGGGATAGGCTCCTGGGTGAGGTTTTTTTCGGGGGTTTTCCTCACCTGTAAGACAAATGTCACAAAGCTTAGGGCTCAACGGTCCGGCCATCATCATCCTTATCATTATCATCAACATCCTTGATCGGTGTGGAAAGCAACGGGAAGCTACCACACCTATAATTCCCTAGTACAGATGCAAAGCATAGCATAGCATGAAAATGCTATGTTTGAAATTGCCCTCGGGCAGAATTACTATGGATGGATGTTCTCAAATACTCGTAATCTTCTGTCTTCTGTTAAAGAAAGAGACCAAGATTTGGTCTTCATATAATTTAACATAACTGATAGGTTGCCGATCGTATATTTTTTTATTTTGGCACTATTTAGACAATTTTTGATGGTAAGAGTCCTTGTAATGTATAAAAGCATGCGTTTCCAGATATGAGCCTATGTTAAAAATGTTCTGCTACTAACTCCTGTTTTTTTATATTTTTTTCGTATGTACCTGAATTCTATCCCTTGCTCAAAACTTCCTTCGTTAAGTGTCTATTCCCGTCTGCGGGTTCGATAATGCGAGAGAGTGAGTTAGTTAGAATAAGTAATGTAATCACATTTCTTTTTAATTCACGTTTCAGATTTAATTGTTGGATTATTCAAAAAATACTATCAATTTAAATAACACAGAGACGTTTTGTATATATTTTTTTAAAAATTAGGTAGTGGGTAGCCTAATATTAAAGCGTTGAAAATAATTACTAACTTATTATTAAGGATGACTTAAAATTATGCAACCCTGTACAATACGGTATCTAATTTAACTCCATAGCTGAGAGCCCTATAAGACCCTTGGCCTATCAGCCGCCAGCTGACCTTGCATCTACATGTGTTAATGACAGAGGTAAAGATCATCCAGTCAGTATAGGGTGACATCTGGTCAGCATGTCAGATCACCCAGCCGTTATAGATGTTTTTCTCAACCTGAAGACATTACTTATTTCAGTTACACAAATTTTGTATGGTACTGATATGGCATTGGTTGCACTTAGGTGAAATTTCACGAGAACATTTCTTCCCACATGGAGGATTGTACCACATATGTCTGTAGCCCTGCCCCAAGGTATGATATATCAGACTGCTCAGATATGGAGCAGGACATACTCGCATTAACCCATCTTATTATCATAATAATATAATAATAGCTTTATTTTATCTGGCAGATTTAAAGCCTTAAATATATTGCTTACTAATCATTCAGGTTAAAATGTATTGAAAAATATATTTAGGAAATCCTTGCCTTAAAATCGATATATGGGCACAGATACTCTATCATAGAGAATCTCTTTATATTTTCCATATGGTGGGATAAGCATATTTAGAAAGACACAAAAAATATATTGGTAAAACATTGGTGCAATCTGTTGCAATGTATGCAAGTGAGGTATGGACAATCAATAAGTTCTATAAGAATAGACTAATAGCTCTAGAAATTGATTATTTACGCAGAAGTGCCACAAAGTCAAAAATAGAACATGTCACAAATAAGGAAATTAGAAACATAGTGGAAGCAGAATAAATCATAATTGAAAGA
Source organism: Diploptera punctata (assembly GCA_030220185.1). Taxonomy (NCBI): domain Eukaryota; kingdom Metazoa; phylum Arthropoda; class Insecta; order Blattodea; family Blaberidae; genus Diploptera; species Diploptera punctata. The sequence continues at coordinate 1,337,543 of JASPKZ010000009.1, forward strand.
ATTGAGGAGAAGGAATTAAAGTGGTTAGGACATGTTTTAAGAATAGAAAATGAGCGATGGCCGAAGCAACTATATCAATGGCATCCATCCAGAAAGAAGAAAAGAGGGAGACCAAAGTTAACATGAAAGGAAAACATGAATACAATAATGGAAGCAAGAGAGCTAAGCATTGAAGATGCCCAAGACCGTAGGCTTTGGAGGTTTGGCACGGGAAGACGGCAGCAGCTGTAAAACCCCGAAGATAGATACAAATCTGAAATCATTAATTGTTACATAACTATGAATGAATTACGTTTGTTCAAATAAATAGCATTATTGATTCCGTTATTTATTGTTTTTTTGTTGGAGTTACTTTATTTCATTTTATCAGTTGTTAATCAGAAATATAGAATTATTCTATTAGATGAATAAGTAAATAATAATAGCTATATTTTTTAAATGTAGGTCTACATAGGCAGTGTAGATATCATTGTATTTAATGATATTATTATTATTATGTCAGGTCATTAACTTCACAAATTAAGATATGGGCGTTAAAAGACCCAAAAATTTTGCTTAGAAGCTTATTTTTTTCAAGCTTAAATTTTGTTTTATCTTCTGTAAATCTCCGGCCGATATTCACTACTTTTTTAGTTTGTACTTTTTTTCATATTCATAATTTTTACATCCTTAAAATCCATCTATCTCGGTTGGCTTCGAACTCGGGAAATTCAGGACTAAAAGCGAACATGATAACCTATAGTCTCTTCGGACCGACTAAAAATCTGTAGAGACCTAGCAGAGCGCATTGTTACAATTATAGTGTACGCCAATCATCAAAATAATTTATTTTATTGTATTAAAAAAAGTTGTTTCATAGAATTTCGAGCTAAAAGTATCTATAATTACTTTTTCGGTTATAAATTTATTATTAATAATTAAAATATAAAATTAGGGAATATTGACCTGAAAGGTCCGTCTCCTCAACGTAATTAATTATTTAACTGTAGCGCTTTCCTGCCGATGATGGGACAAGTCCCGAAAGCGCTACACTTAAATAATAATTAATTAAGTTGAGGAGGCGGACCTTTCAGGCGAATATTCCATAATTTTATATTTTAATTTTGAATAATACCTCAACGGAACACATCATGAATCTTATAAAAATTAATAATTGTTATATTAATAATTGCCTAATGTTTCATTTCCTGTGCCTTTCTTCTTTTTTCTGTTAATATTGCCAAAGTACAGAAATGGATGTTTTAAGAAGATCAGCTGGAAAATCTAGAATGTACAGAATAAAAAATAAAGTAATAAGGGAAATTATGGGTGTACAAGAGGAGCCGGACATCATAGACTTTATAGGAAAGAAAATATTACAGTGGTATGGCCAGGTCAAAAGAATGCCAGAGCAAAGAATGGCTAAAATAGTTATGGAATGGATCCCAATGGAAAGGAGGAAGAGAGGAACATCGAAGAAAACTTGGATAGAAGGGGTACAAGCAGCTATGAATATCAGAGGATTGGAGGAAGATCAATGGATGGACAGAGAGGAATGGCGTTTGGTTTCCGGAAGACGGCGGCAGCTGCCATGATAGCGGATGATGATGATGGTATTTATTAATTCCCTAAATCCCTTTCAATTTTATTAACTAAGTTACTTTAAAATAGATACAAGAGGCAAAGTATTTCCAAGAAAAGTTAATGTATTAAAGACATGTCATAAAGTTAAACTATGCTATGTAATTAGAAAATACTTTTGGTTGAATTCTATTGTAAACAAATGTTTACAAGACATTTTGTTTACCTAATGAATGATTGAATATTCAAGTAGCTACTAAGTTGATTATGTAGGCGAAAGTAATAATAAAATATAGTATGAAAAAGTGACTAAGGCAGAAGAAAAGCCGCAGAAACTTTGTCACTTTGTATAGAGTGGAATATGAATGGTGTGACTCGGAGTCTGAGGGTTATCATGATCCATCCCTTACATTTTCCTGACGAAGTGGAAGATAAACAACGGACGGCCGGTCGCGTGGTCCAAAAAGCAGTTCGATGCAGCATCACTGCTAGTGAGTTGTGGTAGAGGGGATGAGATGAGACGAAAACGTCATCAACATTCTACTGGGTCCACTACTAGAACAACTACTACTCTTTCCATCGCTCTGCTGGTTGGTCAAGTAGGGGTTGGGGGAGAGGGTTATAGAAGAAGACAGAGATAGACTACGCGCGCGCGGAAGGGATAAACAGGTAGGCAGACAGACCAACGACCGCAGCCGACGTCGAGCGTCGGCAACAACGAACCAGCGCGGGATAGGAGCCGAAGCTGGAACGAGCCGATAGCCGAGTCCCCAGTCAGTTGAGATTTGCTGCTGCTACGAAGCCCAGGGTTGGCAGAGGAGTGCAACTACTCCAATATACTTGCCTCCGCTCCACAGTGAAGTTGTCGCATTCTAACCTCACTATAACAAGTGCGTGCTTACAGTGCTCTCAAATACACAGTTCAGTGTACAGTATAAATAGTTAATATTTAATTTAATTATTTTTTTTACTTTCATCAAGAAAATATGAAATGTTGGATGAAAAGTGTTGTGTTTATAGTGTAGTGTGGCTCATTTCAGTGCCAGAATGTAACGATCGATAGAAATAATATAACACGTTGCGCATCCTCTTACTACCTTGTTTTGTCGTATTTATACATATTTTTTTTATTAATTTACTGCAAGGTTGGCTATATGATTTGAGTGACCACGCTGGATCTATGTATAAAAACGTGAGCTACATCCTATGATTCTGGATAATATTTAGTGTTATTTTCGTGAAAAGTGTTAAAAGAATCAGTATTGTTATTGTTTTGGAGTACCATCAGATCTAACCTGGCTTCAAGCTTTACGTCTGCAACCACCAGCACGGTAAGTTCAATCGATAATCATATCTGCCTCCAATATAACACCCCCTACGTGCATCGAAAACAAGTGAAATGGACTTTATAGAGTCAGCGTGCTAATCATAAAACATTTCAATACTAGACTGTCACCTTTTGCACCCCTCTGACGAAGGTATGAATGGACTTGGCCTCTGATAGTTTACTCACCCTTCTGCAAGCTGTTATCGCGAATTAATGCTACTCTCAACCATGTCGGAGGGGTAAATCGAGTATGAATCATCCCTTTGCAAACGTTTAATTCATTTCTCGCTAGTGTAGCTAAGTTTGTATCGTTAGCCTACGATGGGAAGTAGTAAGCCTGTCGTGTAATTGATTAACAAGGCGCATGCGTGCATTATTTCCATATTACAAACATGCCATCAACATGACAGGATTTCAAATACGAGGCTCGAGGCAATTTCCGATGAAGAAGATTCTTGGAGAATAGGGGAGCGTTGTAAGAAATACATTCTCGTTTAGGAAGACATGTACTAAGTTAGGGTTCTTTGGTATAAGAAAATTAATATAACTTTATAGGGTGCTAATAAATGTAGACATTGACTTGGGTCGTTAATAAAATATTCTTAGCAGCCACGTGTTTTCTAATACTCTATTGATCGCTCTTTTAATAGGATATTATTTTTTATGGTGCTACATTTTATAAAAACAAAGTTTTGAAAGTAAGTGTAATGGAGTGGTGTCTATAGCAGCGACTTGGTGGAATATTTAATGAATAAGTAATGTTGTTCTACGACTCAATAGGAAACTTTAACTTTTATTGATACGTTACATTTTACTTTTTGTCCAAACTAGTAGCCTATATTTTATTTCTTAATCCTAATTTCAATAGGAAAAATAGTTTTTGTTTCATTCACTTAATTACTTTAAAAGAATAGGCATCTTTGCGCAGACCCTTCAAACGTTGGATTGAGACCGTAACAGACCACTAGGTCTATCACATGAAAGGAAGAAGAAGAAGAAGAAGAAGAAGAAGAAAAGTATAGGCTACACTTTTTAAAGTATGGCTTCAAATATTCGTCTGTCGTGAATTAAAATATAATTGTTGATCCTAATTACAATAACTAAATTATTATTATTATGCAGCACTTGCTGATGGTTAAAATCATCACACTTTATTGACATTTCGTGTTTTTAAAGAATAGCAGAAAAGCTAACTTGCAAATATACCCTAAATTTCTTTACACCTAATGTTATTTCAACTTACAGAGTAAATATCTAGAAGAAAGGAAATATCTGTTTTACTGTAAAACCGTGAACGGCATAACTGTCTATTCTTAATTAAACAATCATCGTTAATAAATAAAATATGCATACATCAATAAAATACTAAAATCAACAATAAGTAAAAATAAACTTATGTTTCCAGAATTAATAAAAGTAGTTTAAACTATACAAGTGGTTGACTAGGAATTGTCAAAAATCAATTAAAAATAAATATTTAGATAATTTTCTAGGTATCGTCAAAGAGGAATTAGGAATAAATGTTGAAATAGATCCAATTTTCAGTATCTCTAATTGACATTTTTTTAAGTGGCATAACAGCTCGTATCAATGCCAAATAAGATTTAGGAATAAATGTTTAGATAGGTTTAATTCTCAGTATCTCTAATTCACATATTTTTGTCGTACATAGGCATAATAGCGTCAAAAAGTAGTTAGGAATAAATTTTATGTAATTTTTTAGGATCTCTAATTGACACATTTTTGTCTTATGCATAAAATTGTATTAATAAATGCATATACAATGTTCATATGAAAATAATATTACAGTGCCCGTAAATTGACGAAATATTAATGCATATTGAATAATTCAACACAAATTTGTACTTATTCGTTTTTTATTCATTTCTGATTTTATTTTTTGTACAAAATCAATTTTATATTTCATCTGTATCGAAAAACAAACTTCAGATGGAGTCAGATTTGTATTATATTATTAAAATATTCAATAAATTAAACCTATGTACATTATAGGATAGAATGCCGATTTGAGGGTAAATAACATAAGAAAATATTTAAAAGTATCAATTCTGAATTGTGTATATATATATGACTGTTTATACTGCTTCTGCCTTTCTTGATACAGAAAGCCAAATTAATTAATGAACGTGAAATAACAATAAATATGTTTAAGTAAAAAGTGCAACCAGACAGATTATGTGTAAGAGTGAAATCGCATTGTAGCTTCTCCTAACACCAATGAATAGGTGCAACATTACATGAATGAAGTAATAAACCAATCGAAAATATAATGAACACATTGAGATGATTATTTAGATTCCTTATTATGATGCCGCATTTGGCGATTAATTATACCGGTTATCCACGCTTAAAAAAGAAGAGAACTTACATATTAGTATTTAGATTTTTACTTCGAAATTATTATTATTATTATTATTATTATTATTATTATTATTATTATTATTATTATTGTTCTTATACGTTTCTATACATGCCTCATATCTCTTGACTATACTAGACCTATTCCTTAACAAACGAATCAGTTCGTGAGAGAATTTTTTAAGTCCTTTACAAGTTACTGTTTACCTAATTAAAAAGTGCAAGGAATCATGTGATTTCCTTTGCATAATCTATCAATGTTAAATTTACTTTTCGTAACCGAATTTATTTCTTCTATTATAAAATAGTAAATCATTTGCCCTCACAATGTTGACTGGACCCTCAACCTGATACGTAAGTTAGTATAGGCCTACGTTCTAATGTTTATTTATTTATTTATAGGCTATATATAGTAACACATAAGAGCAAATACATAAGGTATATGAGTTACACATGAAGTTACCCCATCCATATAATTTCCCTAATTGTAATAAATTATCTTAATGAAAAAAAATTATCAGTTAATATTATCTTTTAGAATCACATATTTTGTTTATATTATTTATGTTCAAGTAATTCATCTTTGGAAATAACAAATTTATACCTGAAGCCAAAACATGGGAGGTATGACATTTGACAATATGGTAAAGAATGTAATATATTTAAAATTTGTATATTTTAAAATGATTTTTATGTTTTAAATAGTCCTACTTACGTAAGAAAAATAAATTTACAAAATAAAATTTACATATTAATAATTTTCTTGAAGATATCCCTATTTTTTATCACAGAACTAATGTAATACTGGAGAAAGAACTTAGGACAAATTAACATATTACTGCATTCAACTGAAGGATGATTAATGCATTTTCAAATGTACACAACGGTAACTCTCTAAAGTCAACCATCACACGAGGAAACGCGTGGCGATTCTATCAAATAAAACTGTTTTCAATCATAACAAACTGCACTTCTAAAATATTTAGCTCCTTTATTTCTTCTCAGCCCTCTAGCAAAATCGAATCTTAGCCTTATGAATCAATCTTCTCAAAATTGTCTTTCCAAGGTCCTTCTTTTTCAGTACGGTATATCACGCCTGGAATCATCATATTATATTCAACAATGACAGTCCTGTTCAATCGCCTTAATTTTATAAGATTTATTTAGAATATTTTCATTATACTTTCTACATGTGTTCAAAATATTTTTTGAATATTTCCTATTATCATTATTATTTTGACAGGGATTTTTTGTGTCGTTTGTCTATCAGAAGGCCTGAGATCAGTATTATTGAATTTCGTTTCATTTTTTCTCGTTCATTTAATGTAAATTATGTTAAAAAGGTCCACCGCTGTGGTCTCGAGGTAGCGTGCTGCCTTGTCACGCAGCGGGCCCGGGTTCGATCCCCGGTCGGGGCAGTTTTTCTGGGTGAGGTTTTCCTCGGGGTTTTTCCTCACCTGTAAGACAAATGTCAGGAAAACTTTAAGGCCCAAACGGTCCCCGAAATCATATGGCCATCATCACCATCATCATCATCATCCTACTGGTGTGGAAAGCAACGGGAAGCTACCACACCTACATTTCCCTAGTAAAGCTGCAAGCATAGCATGAAAATGCTATGATTGCAGTGAAGGACCTGCCTTAGGGCAGAATTACTATGGATGGATGGATGTTAAAAAGAAAAGAAACAGTTTCACTTAGTTTGAAAATGGACTACCATATTATTCATAACTGAAAATTGTTTTAGAACTAGAAGAGTAAATCGTTATGACGTTGCCTGTACGTGAATTAATTTCTGCTTTCGTATCTTACATTTTGAAGTAGTGGCTGAATTCAAATCCTTAGGAACAATATTCACAAATAAGAATGAAATGCACAAATAAATTACACATAGGCTCAATTCTGGAAATGCATGCTATTATGCATTACAGACACTCTTGACGTCCCAACTCCTTTCAAAAAAAGTTAAACTGAAAATACATTATCATCCGGTATAATGGTAGCTGCCGCCGTCTTCAGGAAACCGAACGCCATTCCTCTCTGTCCATTCATTGATCTTCCTCCAATCCTCTGATATTCATAGTTGCTTGTACCCCTTCTATCCATGTTTTCTTCGGTTTTCCTTTCTTCCTCCTTTCCATTGGGATCCATTCCATAACAATTTTAGGCAAATATATAAAACTATTATTCGACCAGTTATATTATATGGATGCGAAACACGGATTTTTACTTTAGGGGAGGAAAGGAGATTATGAGTATTTCAGAATAAAATTCTTAGGAAAAGTTTTGGACCAAACAGAGATAAACAGACAGGTGAATGGAGAAGACTACTAACAGTGAGCTACATGATCTTTATGTAAATTAGCTATAAAAAGAACAATTAAGTATCGTAGACTGCGATGGGCAGGACATATGGCATGAATGTGGAATGAAAGAGGGTCATGGAAACCTTATTGGAAAACCAGAGGGAAAACTTTCAGTTAGTAGGCTAAGAATGAGATGAGAGAATAAAATTAACTATGGCTTGAAGGAAGTAGATTATACGAGTACAAGAAATGATTGGAAAACATTAACTCATGATAAGGTTCAATGGAGAGCTTATGTCCGCGCGGCAATGCACCTATGGATTCGATAGCCTCAGTGAGTTTATTAATTATTAATAGTTAGTAGTTATATTAATGATCTAACAACTGGCAGGAACCACAGTTGAGTTAGCAGTGTAATTATATTTAATTTGTGTATTATGTAATTTTAATTCTGAAATGTTAAACGTTGGGCTTCACTAGGTGAATTTTATATTTATATATTCTGGGCTTCAAAGATACTCTTTTATACAGTAGACGGTAAACTTCGTAAAAAATTGTAACTCTAAACAAGAGTTAAAAATGATGGTTAATTTTAAAGAAAAAAGTTTAACTTTCTTCTGCATAATTTTATAGGGATACCACCTTTTGATTTTTACGTAAAATGAAGCATTTATCAAGCGAAATATTTGCGTTAAGAAAGGAAAAGAGTGGGGGAAGAGAAGCGTGGATCTGGGAAAGAGAACGCGTGGCTTGGATTTTTCATGGGCAGAGCGGAGTGCAGATCACCTTGAAGGACGAGGAGAACACCTGCTCCGACATTTCATTGAAAGCTGCTGCAGCATACCTACCTGCTCCTTCGTCCCGCACCATCATTCTCTGTATATTGTAGACACATCATGACGCGCACTTATCAACTGAAACGATATTTCTTATAAAATTAGGGCTGCACTTCATCACTCGGACATGCGAATTACATTCTTCATATCATGACCAGTTCATTAGTACAGACTATACAATAAATCAGCTTTAAGAAATAGAATTTTTAATAACAAAAACTGAATCCAAGATAACTATATTGAAAAGCTTTTCTTTTTCCAAAGCAGGACACGTCAAAAATAAATATTAGATATTGATTATTACATATCTCTCAGATGACTATCACTGACTAAGTCACTGATGCTATCGAACCCATAGGTTTATGGCCGCACGGACCTAAGCTCTCTACACATCCTTATCCTGAGCTAATGTTTTCCTATCATTTCCTGTATAACTTAATTCCCTCAAATCAGGGTTAATATTACTCTTTCAGTTCATTCTTCGTCTATCAACTGGGCGTTTATAAATGTGAACTACACATTTAAAACAGATGCTTGAATTTGGATGCTTCTGCCCACCAGATTGTATTTTATGAAATTTCTGGCTTTCACCCCTGGCATCATCTAGGCCCATCCGTCCACCCCTTGGGATACCTCGGTCGTCATGACCATACTCCCAAGTCCTAGTTCTAGTCCTCCCTATCCTATGTTTACGTCCACGTTCAAGTTCACGGTCCTTAAACCAACACCCCAGGGAGAGGGTGTTGGAGTTTGCAGTTCTGGGAATTGCTGAGCTACATAGTACATCAGGTCGCTCAATCCTGATGACCCCACAGTTGGTCCACGGGCTCCATGAGCCTAGCCGGGAGGACTGCTGTCGCAGATCCACCGACCATTCCCCTGTTCTGCCTCCAGGGACGTGTCCTGCTGCCGTTGTGAGACCGGCTAGGGCTACAAGCCCAACAGTGTGAGACTTTTAGTACATCCAGGTGCTCATCTCCTGGCGACCCCACAGTTTGTCAACGGGCTCGTAGGCCAAGCCAGGAACCAGTACAGTAGCTCCCCTCTGGACTGGTCCGAGCCGAGCCCTGGTGTGCTCCCAGGGACGCCTTCTGCAGCTGTTGTGGGCCAGCACGGAGCTCGCAAGCTCCAACAGATGAGCAACTAGTACGACAAGGCGCTCAACTCTTGCCTACCCCACTAATGGTTCACGAGTCCCTTGGACTTAACCGGGAGGACTGTCTAGCAGATCCACCGATCTTTCCCCCAGTGCACCAGCTGGGGACATGTCTGGTTGCTGAAGTGGGTCCAGCCTGAGCATTAGTACGTCAGGTCGCTCAACTCCTGACGACCTCACAGATTGTCCTTGGGTCACTCGGTTCCAGAGTCGGCGCTAAGTCCCAAAAGCCAAAAACCGCGCTTCCTCCTTTCTCGAGCTTGTCGACCTGGTGGTAATTCCCAGCATTACGCCCGGTATTGTCCCATCCAGCCCGTTCGCAAGACTAAGTCTAGTCGTGTAGCTGCTGTGAGGCAGCCCACTGAGCAATGTAGGCATCCAGGGTGCTCATCTCCCATGGTGCCCCCACAGATGGTCTCAGGTTCAATGAACTAGGAGATAGGGGGACGCGATCCCCTAGTCTCCCACCGCCACGCCAACAGCGGCACATGTCCCCGCTGTGGGCCGGGATAGTTCTAGGCTTGACAGCAGGCCCCTTTCGCATAAATTTTCCTGCTGACCCCACTCATGGTCCGCTAGTCCATCGGACTTGGAAGGGAGGACTGACTAGCAGATCCACCGACCTTTCCCCACTACGCCACCGAGGGGACGCGTTTTGCTGCTGGAGTGGGCGCAGCACGAGCTATATAGTACGTCAGGTCGCTCGAGTCCTGACGACCCCACAAACGGCCCGCGGGTCCGGTCTGGACCTAGCCGGGAGGAATGCAAGCAAACCACCGACCGTTCCCCTATCCGCCACCCGGGGACGCGCCCTGTTGCTGTTGTGAGCATAGCTGGGGCCCGACGGACCCCCAGGGTTTCACCCCTAGCATTGACGGAATTGCAATCAAGTTCTTAGGTTGGATCCGGAGTTACGTTACTCCAATTATATGATAGGTGATAAATGATAATAAAACGCCAAGTAAGTCCCTAACAAAAATTCCAGACCAAGGACAACCACAGGAATAATTCTCTTTACGGAAAAATGTTATGGTTAGACCGAGAATCGAACCAGGGACCTCACGAATTGTAGTCAGAATTTCTGAGCACTAGCGCATGGAGCTTGTCTGAATGTAAATAATTATATACTAAACAAATAAAAAATAGGAGATATGATTGTATGTTTTTCCATGAAAAAATAATGAAACTACAAGTTTAGCTTTGTAAAAGCCCCTCAGCGATGTAGCAACTGTTCAGTTGATTTGAAACAATCGTACCTGAGTGATTCATAGCCGTCAACTGTAACTTTGAACTGCCGAAACTTTTCGGATTGTCGTTCATCAGCATCCGTTTAGTATTGTAATTATGATAAGGTAAAGTGATCCAACTACAGGGCTCAGGAGAACCTTGGGGTTATAGGAGATCAACACTCCCACCTTCTTTATAAAATTGGATGAGATGTAAGGGAGTTATTAGACCTGCGTGACGGCCGACTTTATCCCCAAAACAAACGCCTGATACTCATTTCATTTGGAGGCCGAATCGATTCCAGTGTCATGGTATAGCCAAAAGGTTTAAGCTATTTTAAAAATCCTGATAACATCGGGACCCGAACCCCTGTCCTTTTGGCTCGTAGTGTATTGTCTTAAGCAACTTATATTTTGGCGTACTCTTATATTACAATACTAAACTTTAAAAAAATTAAGTAAAAAAGTAATTGTTTAAAATAACTTTCAAGTTCAAAATTGTTAAACCTGCTTTGATGTAAAACTTTCACGGTGGTCCTGTATTACAGATGAAACAATTGCTTTGTAAACAAAAATGTTGACGTAAGCTTGGTATATGACGCCAGAGGGAGAAGGTTAAAATTGTTTCCTGTGGGCCTATCGTCAGATTACAGCAACTGTTACTTACTTTGTCTGTGCTGGTTCAGGTGGTAGCACGCTTGAGTAGAGAGTCCGGGATCGACACCCGGCGGGATTAAACATTTTGTTAAATTCATGAATATGAATTAAATTCTAAAATTTTTAATTTTGGGGCCACAAGGGGTGGTGGTGTACAATATTTAATCGCTAGATTGTGCACGAGATACCTGAATTAAATTCCCTCCACAGTAAATATGTTGAGAAGTCATTTGATACGGTTCATACCGACTCGTCCAGGGGATAGGGACATTAAACCTGGCGGTCCCTTTGGTGCTTTTCGACAGGATTAGGCTACGTAACGGCACCGTCTTTCATCTTCTCCTTCTCTTCATCATCATTATCATCATCCCACATACAGCATGTTTTACAATACAAACACGTAAACAATGCACTCATCCTACACTACTCTCTGTACACGATACAAGAAAACTTAATATACGTAAAATGGTCCGCCGAAGTGGTATGTAAATTGAAAATAGACCACATTAAATCCATTTATTCGTGTAGCGCGGAACCCTAAACACATAAAATGCAATGAGTGACAATAGAAACACACATTTAGCTTTAAATGTTCTGAAAATGTCACTGTAGCAACTCTACCTTCCACTCCATCTACCCGGATTCGATTCCCGACGGGGTAGGAGATTTATAGTTTCCACTTTTGGTCTAGGTTTAACTTATGTCTTATGTTTATGTGAACATTTATACACACACACACACATACATATATATGGAACAACATAGTATCAAAATAGAAAAAAAAAAAACATTAAAACGGAGAATAAAATACAACCCTTAGGACCTTTGTTCCTCTAACTTATTATCTATGTACCTGAAGCCTGCTTTTGTTTACATCTGACCACTGTGGATAGTAGGCCTATGATTTATGCTTAGCAACATTACACCTTATGATTTATTATTATGCAACCTCATGTTTATGGTAGCAAAGTTATTTTAATTATAAAATGTCACTGTGTTCACTGTGGCATTCCTCCTTCCACTTCGACAACCCAGATTCGATTCCCGACGGTGTAGGAGATTTCAAGTATCCACTTAGGATCTAAGTGTAACTTATGTCTTATGTTTATGCGAAAAATGGAATAAAGGGCCTATATATATCCACTGTTGTGGTCTCGAGGTAGCGTGCTGCCTTGTCACGCAGCGGGCCCGGGTTCGATTCCCGGTCGAAACGGGTTTCTTGGGTGAGCTTTTCTTCCGGGATTTTTCCTCACCTTTAAGACAAATGTCAGGTCCCCGAAGATCATCTGGACATCATCTGGCCATCATCATCATCATCATCCTTATCATCATCATTATTATCCCCGATGTGGAAAGCAATGGGAAGCTACCACACCTATAATTCCCAATTGAAACTGCAAGGCATAGGATGAAAATGTTATGATTGCAGTGAAGGACCTGTCCTAGGGCAGAAGACTATGTATAGATATATGAAACAATATAATAACAAAATGAAAAAAAAAACATTAAAATGGAGAATAAAAGTCATCTCTTAGGACCTATATTCCTCTGGATTATCCTCTGTTTATTTGAAATCTGCTTTTGTTTAGGCCTACATCTGACCATTGTGGACAATAGGATTTATGCTTAGGCAACCCTACGCCGTATGATTTATGTACAACAGTCTTATACCGTATGATTTATGCTCAGGCAACCTGACGATCATGGTAGTACAGTTACAACATTTATGTCTATTGAATATTGAACCTGTTATATCTTGATGTGCCCACAATTCCGAGAGATATTTAATCTGAGCAGAAATATCCAGCTTGGAATTGTCGGTATATCAAAATACAATGGCACTGAACAGTACCCAAGAAAATTAAATCAAAACTAACTAGCTAATTCCCCGGAACTCCCGAGTGAATGTGATTTATTTTGTTCTACAATGGCTTAACAACACAATGTTGTATCTAAGCCTCTACTTTGTTAGGAGTTATTAGACCAAGTTTATTTAATTATTCATTTTAGGGCTCTTTATTCAGACATAAGGATATTTTACGAATCTTCAGACTCGGAACCCTCGGCTTAAAATCCTTTCCAGAGGACTTGTTCCTTGGATTTTTCCATCCTAAAAAATTCACTGACCTCGGCTGGGGTTGAATCCGCGACCCTCGGGACCAAAGACAAGGAACATAATCACTAGTCGACGTATATTCGATTAGGTTTAAAAATGTTGCTTGTTTCTTTTCAACTTTTTATTCATTATAAGTGGACAATTCGAGGAGTGCTGTAGACAGACTTTGTTTTACTCCAGATGTGTGTAGATTTTGCCAGATTTTCGAATTTTTACATGTGCGATTTTATTAGTCATTGTCGTTTGTACTACTCTTACAAGTTTATTTTTATTTTATTGGGGTGGGGACATATGCAATGAGCACAGTTTCATAATTTTTCCTTCATTTGTCTGATAATAAAAGTTAGTCGGCAGTGCTTCTCAGTGATTGAAATTACATTAGCATTAGCTTAAAATTATTATATATCCTTTATAAGGATTTAATTAAATTTTAACCTCTTCCACCATTGGCAGTTGTAGGCCTATGTATCCCATTTCACCCGGGCACTTTCACGATCTATTGGGAGAAACTTTTCTGTTTCAGATCACATACCGGTACATCTTTTTTATATCGTCCACCGCTGTGGTCTCGGGGTAGCGTGCTGCCTTGTCACGCAGGGGCCCGGTTCGATCCCCGGTCGGAACAAGTTTCCTGGGTGAGGTTTTTTTCGGGATTTTTCCTCACCTGTAAGACAAAGTCAGGATTCTTTAAGGCCCAAACAGTTATCATCAATATCATATTAAACCTCATTAGATTAATGTTTAAGAACAAGGCCTCTCCTGGCGCATCATTACCCATCGTCAGCACTCATATCATTGGGGTAGCGTAATCCCGCCTTCCAGGAGAGAATACCAGAAATGTCGAAATAACAAACTGGTGGCATTGAAAAAAAGAACATCTTTTTATATCACTTTAAGGATAAGGGGAGTATGTTGGAATGAGTGAACAGTTAAATATCGAGGCCACTTCCGAGACAAAAATAACATAAAAATAAGACACACTACCTATTCATTTATTCATAATAAAAAAGACGAATATGATGTGAGTGGTTAAAATAGTGTGGGAAATTTATCATGACCAGGAATTCAATCCGGGTCCGCTTCATCCGAGACAACAATTTTACTCATTGACCACAAGGATGGAAATAATAATAATAATAATAATAATAATAATAATAATAATAATAATAATATGCTGGATTAACTAACTAGCTCACTGGTAGCCCTACTATCGAATCCACAGGTTCATGGCCGCGCAAACATAAACTCTCCGTACATTTCTGTCTTGAGCCAATGTTAGCCAATGTTGAGCCAATGTTATGAACAATCATGGCTAATGTTATTCTCCCAATTTCATTCTAGTCCTACCAACTGGGTGTTTTCCTTCATGTTTTTCCTACAATCAGTTTCCAAGCCCCTTTTTTCATTCCCCATTCGTGCCACATGTCATGACCATCGCTGTCAACGAGACATAACAGATCTTACTGGTTTCCCATAAATATCATATAGCTCACTTATATATAGTCTCCTCCATTCGCCTGTCTGTTCATCTCTCTTTGGTCCACAAATTTTCCTGAATATTTTATTCTAAATACTCGTAATATTTTGTCCTTTAAAGTAAGATACCATGTTACTCATCCATGTGACATAACTGGGAGACTAACTGTTTTATATATTTTCAGTTTATCTAACCTCTCTTGGTTAACTCTTGTTTTTTCGACCCCGACGCTATTAGGGCATCCGAGGGCTAGGGAGTCCTTCCTTTCTTCCATTTCTTCTTTCCTTTATTTTCTTTTCTTCTCCAGAAAGCCTGACCAGAGGCTATAAGATGGCAGCCCCATCACTGGTCTTGCCTTCCTTTGGCCAGCAACCAATCGAAGGGACTATTATTATGCTTTCAAGTCTTATATGAGAATTTCCCATAAGGGATAATTTTCTATAGGATCGTAACAGGCCTTGGCCTAATACTTGAAAGGAAGAAGAAGAAGAAGAATCATTTTTTAGAGACGTTGGGATGACAAGAGTCTGTGTAATGCATAATTTCCATAATTAGGCTTATGTTTAATTTATTTGTGCATCTCATTCCTGTTTGTAATTTGGCTATTGCTCCTAGGTATTTGAATGCAGCCAGTTCGTCAACATTTCCAGCATCTTTCATTAACTGTCCATTTCCATTAGGCCCTATATAATGTATTTTTTTGCGCGATAGTGTTTTGTCGTACTTACAGCAGTGACGACCATGATTGAAAGTTCAACTTCCTAAAATTTCGGGGTTGCCAACTTAAATAACTATACTGTAATAAAATTAACTATACTGTAATATTACATATTAGTAAATGCACGTGGGAAGTAAAACCACTGCCCTCTATGTATATTACATACAATGTCATCATCATCATGAACAAATTCGATTTACGCCATGTATATTACATACAATGTATATACAAAAAATATCCAAAAGGTATTATATACATTATACGAAACAAATCACTGCATTTTAAATGAACTGAATTTTATTTGAAACAATATAAAACAATAAATACGTATTTGCCACCATTTTATCACTATTGGTCTCACGGCTTCCTGTAGTTTCAACTAATAAACGTTGCCCACACTGTTAACGTTAGTCAATTGTTTATAATGAGCGCAAATATTTCCAACAAAGATATTATTTTACTATTATTTATTATCTTGAAAACACCGTCGCGTAAAAAATAATGTACAACGCACGTTTGTGAAGTATTTTACAGATTTATTAATTAAATAAAAATAAAACGTAGTTTTATTTGATTTTCATATTTATTATATAATTTAGTGACAGCTGTTTCGGTACACTGTACCTTCTTCAGACATGTTAACAAATTATGAATTGCGTTCCAACTGATCTAAGCAACAATACAGCAATATTTATTTAATATGAATCCCCCTTGTTAAATTAAAAAAATTAAATATGAATCCCCCTTGTTAAATTAAAAAAATTAAATAAATATTGTTGTATTGTTGCTTAGATCAGTTGGAACACAATTCATAATTTGTTAACATGTCTGAAGAAGGTACAGTGTACCGAAACAGCTGTCACTAAATTATATAATAAATATGAAAATCAAATAAAACTACGTTTTATTTTTATTTAATTAATAAATATGGATTTTCATCAAGTAAACACCAACTCGATTATTTTACAGATTATCGGAAATTAAAAACCGAGTGATAGCGAGGGTTTTAAACATTTTCCTCGATTCTGCAAAAAAACCACTTCCCAACCTCGCATCATAATATACTCTTATGTTAATGTAACAAAAGAATGAGTGATTAGCCTTCGGGTAAAAATTACAACTCATAAAGGTTGGAAAGTGCCCAAGTACAACGGGTGGTTGGTAGACCTGACATGTGTAAAGTTCACACCTTGCCAGAGGTGAGGGAGGAGATTGGCATACACAAACTTTACCAAGTCTACAGGCGGTCTGTCTCACCCCTGTGGTGTATAATAACCCCAGCAGGTCATCTAATTACACTGCTGCAATGTGTAATAACTATTCTCGTTCACTAAACTAGTTTAAATAACTGCTCTTTGTTTTATGTTATCCTCGAGGTTGGATAAGAGGACTACAACAACACAAAATACATTAGGCCTATGCTATACACCATACTGTTCCTGCCAACTAAATTTACTCTATGATGGACACTTTTGAAAAATCTCGGTTTTGAATTACACAGCGACTACTAATCAACATTGTATATCAGGGATTTTCAAAATTCTCTCTCTTATATATGGTATGATAAGAACAATAAATGCCTGGACGGGATTCGAACCCGGAACTCTGAGTCTGTACCTCAGCATGTTATCCATTACACCATCAGGCGAATCCAATTCAAACACTTATCTTTCTTATATATGTGTTATATTCTCCATTATTACTAGATGTCGCGAGAACTCGGTCTTCACTGCCATCTAGTAGCTGACTATAACAAGTAAGCAAATTAAAGAGAATATTTTTACCTTATAGTAGTGACGCTTTATCGATGTTATAATTAAATGTTTAACATTGAGCAATGCAAGCTTAATATGGTATGATAAGAAAAAAAAATGATATGAAAAGAAAAATGAATGCTTGAGTTGGGATTTGAAGCCGAGTCTCTAAACTCGGTACGTTTAGCGCTCTAACGACCTGAGCTATGCAAGTATTCCAACACAAACATACATTTTTCTTATATATGTAGTATTCTCAATTCACACAAGAGGTAGCGGAAAATCTTTCCGACTGACATCTAGTGGCCGACATAACAGTTAAGCAAATTTTTGAAGAGAATATTTACTTTATAGCAGTAACGCTTGTACAGGGCTTCCAATATAAAACCGGACATGCCTCACGGGGTTTCACCCGTCAGGCTGCACTCTCTCCCCGTCCGCATTTCACTCTGCCAGCCGCAGAGTGTCCGGTTTTATACTGGAAACCCTATATATTTAGATGTTATAACTATATTTATGTCAGAAATATAGTTATAACAACTATATATATATATATATATATATATATATATATCGATTCCAATTATCAAGTTTTTTCAATGTAATTCCGCCTCTCATTCCGAGGTTTGCGGTTTCAAATCCGGTCTGGTCGATCAACTTTTTTTCAAAGCGTAAAAATTATTATTATTATGACTACATTCGGAAGGGAAGTATAGCTTCTGCACTCTAATCTAGCGAGTCCGTGACGTCATGTTGTATTGGGAAACAAGAGATGAATTTCTCCTTCTACTTCACGGTGTTAGGTCGTAGACACGTTTCCACATGAAGAGGCTGTATCCCTCCGTCTAGTTTTGGAATGTCCAACATTTCTTCTTTCTTTGAGTTGGTAGCGAAGCAAAATTTGTGGCAGACTATTGGGTGTCATTCTTTCTATATGTTGGAGTCATTAAATCTTAAATCCTGAATTTTATATATAACACTGTAGGGCTTAGTTCGGTTCTAATTGATTTATTAGCCTATATATTTTATATAACAATGTATTGCCTGCTACTGAAAGCAAGAATTTCATTTCAGTTACTTCTATTTTCCTTTTATCTGTTTTATTAAGTGTCCATATGTTAACATATGTTTTTGGACATATAGGTAAAACTTCAAGAGATGAATTGTTGATACTAACAGACTTAAAAATATCAACTCATCTGTTATTACTAAAGAGACATAGGCTATCAAATGTGAATTTATACTAAGAAGTGATTCTAAGTTAAACTAAACTGAAAAATTATCGCGTGTAGCACAAACAGGAACTATCTCAACACTGATACAAATAACAGAGACAACGTTTTCTTTCAGGTCTATACTAGGTGCTGGAATATAAAGTGAGAGGTAGCCCTTAGACCATAAGACGACAAATAAATAACGGTCCCTAACCGCCAATTAACAGTGCGCGAAATATAGTCAAGGATCCTGTGCCTTACATTTTTAACTTAAATCAACTTAAGCCTAAAATAAGAGGCTTCTGTGCAAGATTATCTATCCTTTAATATACATTACAGTGGTCTCGGGGTAGCATCGCTGCCTCGTACGCAGCGGGCCCGGGTCGATGCCCGGTTGGGACAAGATTCCTAGATGATGGTTAATTTCGCGATTTTTCCTCTCCTCTAAGACAAATGTCCGGATACTTTAAGGCCCAAACGGTCACCGAACATGATCTGGTCATCATAATCATCAACATCATATTCGCCATGTTTAGTATGAATGCGTGTGTGCATGGTGTGTTTCATCTTATTGTTGTATTGTCTCGGAGGAGATCCTGACATTGAGCTGATCACTCATTCGGGGAGGTCCTGCATGTCGTTGTGTGGTCAAAAACACTTCAATGTGATCCATAGTTAAAATCCCTCTCCCGACAGGCCGTGCCACAGTAGTGCCCAATTGGTGTTTGGCGTGTAAAAATATCTATAAGATGAGAGGTTATACTGTATTAATGGAATAAATAAATAAATAAATAAATAAAAAAAAATATATAAATGGTTTGTATGCAGATACAAAAAATAAAAGCTGAGTTAAGGAAAGAGTAGAGAATGCTGAGTTTGCAGTGAAAGACTTGCTCCTGAGCAGAACACTATGAATGAATGAATATATACATATGCTTACATTTATAAATTCGTCCACCGCTGTGGTCTCGGGGTAGCGTGCTGCCTTGTCACGCAGCGGGCCCGGATTCGATCCCCGGTCGTGACAGTTTTTCTGGGTGAGGTTTTTATCGGGGTTTTTCCTCAACTGTAACACAAATGTCAGGCCCATACGGTCCCCGAAATCATATGGCCATTGCAATCATCATCATTCATATTCACATTGGCGCACCATTATCAACATCACCCATCATATCATCGGGGCAACGTAACCCCGCCTTTCAGGCGCCCCATCCTCAGAAGTGGGTTACAAAAACCTGGGGCATTTGAAAAAAATATATATAAATTATCTGTATATAAGTTACGCGAGAGCATTTCAGTATTTAATCCTTGCATTGTTGGTATTGCGTTCTGAATCATTGGCTTTGAAGTTATACAAAAAAGAGTAATGGACAGGAAATGCTGTCTTCTTTTATCTCCTCAGCTATGGATTAAGCTCAAGGCTCTTGCAACCTGAAGCAACTCAACCGAGTCTTCTCAGAATAAGTCTCCATCATCACCTTAGCCTTCGTCAAATTAATGTTTGTTTATTACTACACTCATTTTATAGTCAAGATGATGCGTTTGAAATAAGATGTCTTCCACTTCAGCAATGGTTAATTTATCATTCTTAAAAATAAGTATACTTTATCAAGTCACCGCAAATATTCGACGTCAGTATAGCTCGCGAACTCTAAACTTGTGGGTCCGTGACGTCATTGATATATTTAGGGAAATATGAGGTGAATCATCATCAGCAGCAGCATCAAGGATTAGACCTTAAGGTCTGTTCCGATCTCATGCTAGAATTGGTCTGTCCATGTTTTACCGGGTCGTCCAACATTTCTTCGTCTTAGTGGTTTGTAATGAAGAATCTGTTTCGGAATTATATTGCTATCCATCATATTGTTGTGGTCCATCCATTCATCTCTGTATTGTACAATTGTATCAAATGGTTTGAATACATTTAGTTCACTTCGTATATTTTCATTTCGTTTTCGATCTGTTATGTATAGCCAGCCACACTCCTCAGAAACCTCATTTCTGACATTTTTATTCTTCCATGAGGTGAATTAATATTACTAACTGACTTAAAAACATCGACTTACCTGTTATTACCCAATAGGCATTTCGAAAGAACAGATGAAAACCAACCAACTCCAAGCGCGATAGACCTAGAAGGCCCATGGCCTACCATCCGGCTGCTGGCCTTACATCCACATATGCTAAT
This sequence comes from Diploptera punctata, assembly GCA_030220185.1. NCBI lineage: Eukaryota > Metazoa > Arthropoda > Insecta > Blattodea > Blaberidae > Diploptera > Diploptera punctata. The sequence goes on from JASPKZ010000009.1 coordinate 1,358,457, forward strand.
CACAGAGTAAGACGATCATCTAGCCTATGTAGGGGTGGCATGTGGTCAGCATGTCTGGTCCTAGATGAAAACAGCATTTCTAAAAATCATAAGCAGCATGGGTGAAAGAAAAATTGGCAGAGTAAGAAGATCTACCACAATAGGTAGCGGAACGTGTCAGTAGCCATTTCCATGATATCGTTGATGATGATAACACATTTCTCATTTAAAGAGAGTTAATGCCATAAAGCTTATCTTCCACTCAATGTATTTTTAAGCATGTGTAAATAGCTTTCATGTTTTATTGAAATATAGATAATGGAACCTGTTACAAGCAAATGGAAAACGTAAACTGCCTACAAACCGAGTTTACGCTAGATATGAGAATAGCCCTCCACTTTGTCTATTACTCTAAATATTAACCAGAAGACCGAAATTAAATTTATTTAAACGATTTGTTTTCCCATTGGTGAGACTTTTAACAATAAGCGGTATTAACTGATTCCGAAAGATTGAAGCAATTATAGTTGTTCTCATGGAATGATTAAAAATTGTTTACACATCGTCGTCAATCATACATAACAATCTTCGAAAATCACCATAACCATGAAAAAAACAGTTATATACAATTAGTAACGTGCAAGAAAGAATTAACGAGATACCTCTGCTCCTATATACTAATACAGACACACACACACTCTCTCTCTCTCTCTCTCTCTCTCTCTCTCTCTCTCTCTCTCTCACACACACACACACATGCATATCATCATCATCTGCATTCATGGATTAGGTCTGTTGACCCGTTACGACTTCAGCCCATCTTTTTCTAGGTCTGCCCACATCTCGGGTGCCTTTAGGTTCCTATTTTGTTATTTGTTTTGGATATCTATATTCATTCATTCTGTCTATGTGTTGCTTTCATTTTTGTCTATATGTATCTATTTTATCAGTTATTGCAAATATTTCAAGTTCCTGTCTTATTTCTGTGTTCTTGATTGTGTCTTCCTTAGTGCACCCTTTAACAGATCTCAAAAATTTAATTTCTGCCGCCGTTATCCTACTTAGATCTTGTTTTTTTTATGTATCCATGCTTCTGAACCATAGAGCAGTACCGGTACTGCCAACGGTTTGTAAAATTTCAATTGGGTCTCTCTTGTTGTTATTTAGTGACGGTTTTATCGTACCACATATTCCCTGGAATTTTTCTATTTTATTAGTTATATCATTATCACAATTAAATTAAATGTCACATTCTAGATAATTGAAATGGTTCACCTGTTCTATGATTTTGTTTCCTATTACTATTTTGGATCTGATTTGATTTTTCCCTTGGAATGCCATTGCCTTAGTTTTTTCTATGGGATATTTTGAGATTATATTGTTCACATATACAATGTAGTTTAAAAATATTCCTTTGAAGTCCGTCTTCCGTATTTGCTATTATTACCTGGTCATCAGCGTATAATAATGTTTTCAAGTAGTGTGTTTTATCTAATTTTATTCCTTTATTTGTTTCTTCGTTCCATTTTTTTATTATATCATTGATGTCTATTTTTTTCAGTGCCACCTGTTTGTCATTCGACATTTCAGGTATTCTCTCCTTGCATAGGAATATTATAACCCACTTCTGAGGTTGGGGCGCCTGGAAAGCGGGGTTACGTTGCCCCGATGATATGATGGGTGATGATAATGATGATAGTGGTGTGCCAGGACAGTCCCTAATCCTAAGCTTAATCTAAGATGAATATGAATGATGATGATTGCGATGGCCATATGATTTCGGGGACCGTTTGGGCCTTAAAGTTTTCCTGACATTTGTCTTACAGGTGAGGAAAAACCCCGATAAAATCTCACCCAGAAAAACTGTCCCGACCGGGGATCGAACCCGGGCCCGCTGCGTGACAAGGCAGCACGCTACCTCGAGACCACAGCGGTGAACTATATTCAGAATATATGAAAACTGAAGGAATATCATGAAAAATGAAGACTAAAGATAAAGTTTGACAAAAAGAAGTATATGGCAATGGGAGATAAATCAAAATATCTGATTTTAGAGGACAGATATGGAAAAATAAAAGCATGTGAGAAATATGTATATTTGGGGACAAACATTAGCGTAGACGGATGTCATAATGCTGATATTTAATGACAGGATAAAATCACGTAAACTGCAATATCAAAATTAAATGGTGTTTTATGGGATCAGAATATAAGATCTAAAACAAAAACAAACATTTTAATACGATAACAAGAAGTACAATGGCATACCGTGCAGAAACATGGAAATTAAATTAAAATCTAGAACAGTATGTAAATTAAATTCTGCAGAAGTCATTTTTTGCAGACCTTCAATTGGAATTTGTAGAAAAGATAAAATAAGAAACAGTGTAATTAAGCAAAATATGAATGTTCAAACTTCAATTGTGAATTTCACAAAAAAATAATGATATGAAAAACGAACGACAGAGGACAGATTTCCAAGAAGAATACTAGAATGGGCGCCACTTGGTAGAAGAAGAAGAGGAAAGCCAAAAATAACGTGGAATGATAAAGTTTTGAGAAATATGAGGGAAATAGGATTGGACGATGGAGTCTGGAATAACAGAGAGATTTGGAGAAATTGAGCACAGGAAGATGTTGTGAAACCTGATATATATATATATATATATATATATATATTGTTAATTCTGTAGTGGCCTAGTTTTTTTTGACACTCGGAGTGTAGCCTACTAGTTAATTAAAAGGTAAGGTAGAATTCATTAAGCGCAAAATCGGGCTATTAGGTATGGGGATTTACCTGAAACAAAACATTAAAATTCGTTTTAGTGACCGTAATTTATTATTTTTCCCAACGAAACTCAGTATATGCTGTTTATGCATATATAAATCCAGGAAGATATTCTCAGAATATCAGCGAAATCCCACCATTAGAAGTGAGAGTTTATCTGAAACCCAACATTTAAAAATGGCTCCAGCAGTCGCCATATTTGATTTGTCGCAACATTACTGGAGTGTATTCAGTTTATTTAACAAAATAAATATATATTCCGTAAATCATGGAAATCGGGATACAAACTGGACTTGTTGAGGTATTCACTTGGTTTACGAAGTTTCTGCGTGAAGGAATATATATATATATATATATATTCATTCATTCATTCATTCATGAGAATTTTCCTCATCATTGAAGGTTTTCTCCAACATCTTAGTAATTAACACGAGTTCTAAAAAAATACATCCAGATTGTTCTTGGTCTTCCTTTCCTGCTCATTCTTTCAACTTTCCATGTATAGACAGCCTTTGGTAGTCTTCCATCCTGCATTATTCTTATGTGTCCATACCATTTTAGCCTTCTGTATTCAATCTCATACATTATACTTCTTTCTGCATTCATCCATTTTCTAATTTCTCTATTTCTAATTCTTTCCAGTCGAGATTTTCTGGCTGATCTTCTCCAAATGTTAATTTTCACTGCAGTTATTATGTTGGCATGTTGTTGTGTCATTGTCCAAATTTCGGATCCATTTAACATTATGTATATATATATATATATATATATATATATATATATATATATATAATTTTTTTTCTTTGAATCGAAATTAGAATTTATTGTACGTTCGCTTTATCTTATTCTGTGCTCTTACTTAGTTTTTTAAATTATGAATTATACTTTAGAATGAAACTAATGTTAATGTAGGTATAAGAATTGACTATTTTAAAATTTTAATGTATGCTGACGATGTGGTTATTAGTCAAGAAAATAAAAATAATTTGCAGTACTCTTTACATCAATTAATCAGTTATGCCAAGAATATAACTTTAAAATATCAAAGGAAAAAACGAAAATAATGGCATTTTGGGGAAGTGAACATATAAGATCAAAAATCATAATAGACAACAAACCTCTGGAACAAGTAACACATTTTAATTATTTGGGTTGTAATTTTACTATAAACACAAAAACTGAAAGAGACGTAAATGTGAAACTGTCAAGATTTCAAATGATGTATGGAACTATACATAAAACATTAAAGAACAAAACAAGAAGAGATACTAGATTGAAGTTTTATAAAACATTGGCAGTCCCTGCATTACTTTATGGAAGTGAAACTTGGGTAATGACCAAAAAATTACAAAGTAGAATACAAAGTGTAGAAATGAACGTCCTTAGAAGAACAAAAGGCTGCACAAGAATGGATCGGTTAAAGAATGAGGATATAAGAACAGAGTTAAATATGTATCTATTAAATGATAAAATCACAGTATATAGAGAAAAATGGTTTAGACATGTAGAAAGAATGAACGTAACAAGATGACCAAAAGCACCATTTAACTACAAGCCAAGAGGTTCAAGGAATGTAGGAAGACCAGTGAAAAGATGGATAGAACAACTGTGAGGCGGAACAGGCATTTTGCCTAGCCCGTGAAGTGAAGAAGAAAAAGACTTTAGAATGATATTCGTATTTTTTTCTGTATGTGAGGGGGCCTGGAGCTATCAATTTTGGTGTCTATGTGATTGTACGATATTATGAGTATTAATGGGGGCTATTGATTGCAATTACGAGGAAACTTACTACTCTAAAGATACGAAAATTCATTTTACAATTACGACCTTTCATTACTGAACATTAAAACTGTGTAATTATTTTTCATGTGAAATGCACTTATAAGTCTATATCATTACTAAGCACCACCTTCTATGAAGAAAATGTATATCAAAATCAAGATTGATTACTATATTCTGAAATGCATTAAGTTATTAAACTTGAGCTGGGTGTGTTAGGATGTCCGGTAAAGGCCAATATTCTCGCCCTTTCTAGGCGCGTAATTCACTCTTACTTTAAAGTAAATCCGATACAATCAGGTAACGTGTGAAAACCTGAAGTAGTACACGCGAACGAATCTACTTTAGACAAGAAGATAATATTAAATAAATTTTCAATGTGTACGTGTGTCATAAAAACAAGCTATCGTCTACTTGTCTAGTATTTTACTTGTAGTAAGAAGGACCTACATAATTAGTGTTATATATTATTGCTAGTCTTGATGTAATTTAGTTAACTTAATATTTATTAGAGTAGGTAAACACGCAAAAAATATAAAGGAATTCATTTAAAAGTCATTATGATATACAGTTGAGGATATTATATGAAAGTTAAAAATATAAAATAGTACCTGAGAACTCAGTTGTCCTCAACTTTTATTATTTCTTTTATTTTAACGTATACAACATCCTCCTGTGTCCAATTTAAAATTTTGATTCTCTTCCTGTCTATTCATCTCTATTCTTCCAGTCATCATTCTGCAGTCCCCTGTCCTTCATCAACATCATAATTCCCGCTATCCATGTCTTCTTAGATCTCCCTCTTCTTTTCCTCCGATGTGGAATCCACCCCAAACTCCTAACTGACAAGTACCTGAGATCTCAGTTGTCCTCAACTTTTAGTATTTATTTTATTTTAACGTATACAACATCTTCCTGTGTCCAATTTAAAATTTTGATTCTCTTCCTCCATTCATCTCTACCCTTCCAGTCGTCATCCTGCAGTTCCCTGTCCTTCATCAAATTCATAATTCCCGCTATACATGTCTTCTTCGGTCTCCCTCTCCTTTTCCTCCGATATGGAATTCACCCCAAACTCCTAACTGACAAGTACCTGAGATCTCAGTTGTCCTCAACTTTTAGTACTTATTTTATTTTAACGTATACAACATCCTCCTGTGTCCAATTTAAAATTTTGATTCTCTTCCTCCATTCATCTCTACCCTTCCAGTCGTCATCCTGCAGTTCCCTGTCCTTCATCAAATTCATAATTCCCGCTATACATGTCTTCTTAGGTCTCCCTCTCCTTTTCCTCCGATATGGAATTCACCCCAAACTCCTAACTGACAAGTACCTGAGATCTCAGTTGTCCTCAACTTTTAGTACTTATTTTATTTTAACGTATACAACATCCTCCTGTGTCCAATTAAAATTTTTGATTCTCTTCCTCCATTCATCTCTACCCTTCCAGTCGTCATCCTGCAGTTCCCTGTCCTTCATCAAATTCATAATTCCCGCTATACATGTCTTCTTCGGTCTCCCTCTTCTTTTCCTCCGATATGGAATCCACCCCAAACTCCTAACTGACAATCTATCTTTATTCATCCTCTTCACGTGTCAAAACCATTGTAATTGTTTATTTCCCACAAATTGTATAATTATTTAATTAAAGTTTATTTTTTCTCGGATAATACTGTTTCTCAACCTGTCTAATTTAGAGCATCGTACAGATATTCATAAATAGTATATTTCTGTAGATTGCAATTTTGACTTTAATTTGGCATTTATAGTCCCCTTTTCTTCTGCATACGAGCAGTTAAACGTTTTTACTATTGATTTATAAATATGGATTTCAGTTTCTTTGAATATCCGTTTATACCACAAAATTCCATTCAATATTGCTATTGCAGATCGAGCGTTAATTATTATTTTCGTTATTTCTAAACATTGCTTCCATCTTCATTTATTTCAACTCCCAAATATTCCTCAACTTTTAAATGCTATCAATATACAGGAGGCCTTTCGAAACGTACATTTCATCTACTGCTTCTGGAGTAGTACTAACTGTTACTGTTACTATTCAGGTCACTGGATATGTTCTCATTTAGTAGTTTCACTTACTTGGCTTCATTTATTATTTCGGTTTTCATTAAATCTTATAACAACATTTCTTACTGTCCTGCCGATATATCGTTTTTCACAGCTATTATGTTTTAGTATATAAACACTTTGTTTTTATAAATGTCTGTTTCATTTATTCTATTTGAGATTATGCTATTTAATTTATTGTTCGTTCCATGTATGTACAATCCTTATGTCTTTATCGTGTTTTTTTTCAATACCTGCATATGTTAAAATTAACCAATTAATATCATTTTCATGTACTTTCCTACTAGATGTCGTTATATTTGTTATTTATTTTTTCTTCTTTTTTAATTAATTTGTCAATTATTTTCATTGTGTCCGTTTTTAGTAGCTAAAATTTTTATGTATCTATTGAGTTACATGTTATAGTTTTTTTGGTTTAGCATAATTTCGTCATTCTAATTATATATTTTTTTTAAATAATTTATCAATAATTATTTTCGTTGTGTCCGTTTTTAGTAGCTAAAAGTTTTATGTACTTTTTCATTTCCTTGTTATAGTTTTCTTGGTTTAGCATTATTTCGTCATTCTATTAAAAAAAACAAATGTCTACCTGAGATACCAGTCACACTTAACTAACAAAGGAACTGTCAATGATTGTTTGAGGAAACCTATCTTGAAATTTCTCCCAGAGAAGCGTTGCGATGTAGACTACCAACGCCGTGTCAAAAAAAAATATATATAGCTGCCGCTTTTAACTTAAGGCACTAAAATCCAGGACCATACCTCTCATTTAAACATCAGGGAAGTAATACAGCTTCTGACTTTGTGGATAGGATAATCGTAATAACCTGCCCCCTGGCCGCGTTCCGCCTCACTCTACTCTACTCAACTCAAGCAGGGACGTCCATCTGCTTTGCAAAGTGGATTGCCATTGCTGAATTCAGTCTTCGATTTTTGTGCCTTGCAGTTAAAAACGGCAGATATATTTTAGACAGTCATTGTATATCACAGCGATTCTCTCATAGAAATTGCAATGTAGATTTCGGCATGCAGTTGTTGTCAGTTCCCTTATAAGTAATATTTAAGTTAAAAAAAATACTCCCTAGGCTTTTTGAAATCTATTCTATCATCATTAGCTTACAATGCACTCTTTCGTCCTGAAATTGTACTTTTTCGTGCACTTCGTGTAGTTCTATTAGTCTATACCCGTACAGCCCCACTTTGGGACAAAGTGGTCCCTATCTGGAAAGACGATAAATGTTGTCTATATGAGCTAATATAATCCTGAGAATATTCAGACTCAGTGTCCATGGCTTGAAGTCCCTCCCGAATGACTCGTCTCTTGGCTGTGTCCATTATAAAAAATTAATCGGCCCCGACCGGGTTTGAAACCGCGACCCTCATGATCAAAGGAAGAAACTTAACCCCTAGACCATCGAGGCCGATGGCACTTCTATTCAAATGCCTCTTTCTATTGGATTTTCATTATCATAAATAGTTGAAGATCGCCGACAAATCTTAAATAGTTTGATGATAAATTGTTCTTTTAGTTTACCGAAGAGAGTACTGTTTTTAACTACTGATGGTGGAACATTACAAAGTTTTTAATTGAAGTTTTACTTTGTTGAGGACGACTTGAGATTTATGATACATATTTATTACGTTCCAAAGAATTTATTCAACCATAATTAACTTATCTTAATATTTTTAAAACTCTTTCTAATAACTATTCTGATGGAATGAGGATCGGTTTTGTGTTTGGCATAGTTCCATATTTACAAATAATGTAGGACATAGTGTTAGTCAATACAACTGAAGCTACAGACTGTCCGTAGAATCTGTAGAGAAACCTTTCGAAATAAGCCATCTACGCAGAGGCGGACAAAAATGCATGGCCAATGCGGCCGTGGAAGGAAGTGCAGGACGGAGAACATATCACGTGACATTACTCATTTCGCTCTTGAGTTTCAAGCGAGAAAGATGTCTAATCGGAAAACTGGCGAATTTCTCTACACATTTCATGGACAGACAATAAGTAAACATTGGAAAGCAGCACTTTATGAAATATTCCAAAAAAATATATTTTATATATTAGTATTTCTTTTTTTCTAATTTTGAACGTGTATATATATATATACGTTCAAAATTAGAAAAAATAAGAAATACTGTCATTTGTCTTACAGGTGAGGAAAAACCCCAAAAAACCTCACCCAGGAGCCTGTCCCGACCGAGAATCAAACCCGGGCCCGCTGCGTGACAAGGCAGCACTCTATCTCGAGACCACAGCGGTGGACATAGATACCTTAGCCTTTAATAATGTAAAAGAATGGAAAACTATCACTATTTACCTACAAGAAAGAGTAATCAATGTTCGGTATCACTCACTGAGAGGCTGTAACATTTTACTACAGAGTACAAATCTCAGAGGAAATAAATTGAAATCTGCCTCAGTTATACGTTAGTCATATTTGAATGAAAAAAAAACAGCGAATTAAATAATCTTTATGAGAAATCACTAACACTAACAAATTTTGGGTCTGGAAGTAATCATCAATAAAACTGAATATATGTTCGCACACAGAAATAATGGAAATGAACAGTTAATGACAAATGAGGGAAATTTTGAAAAATGGCTGAATTCAAAACCATAGGAACAATAATTACAAATATGATTGATATGCACAAAGAAATTATAAACAGAAGGTCAATTCTGGAAATGCATACTATTATGCATTACAGGAATACCCAACTTTTCTAAAAAACGTTAAACTGAAAATATGTAAAACTGTTATTCTCCCAGTTACATTATATGAATGCGAAACATGGACTTTTACTTTAAGGGAGGAGAAAATATTACGAGTATTAGAAAATAAAGTTCTCAGGAAAATGTTTGGACCAGAGAGAGATGAACACAGGCGAATGGAGAAGACTTACATATTAACAGTGAGCTACATGATCTATATAGGAAACCAGATATAATAAGAATAGTTAAGTGTCGTAGATTGCGATGGACAGGACGTGTGGTATGAATGGGAAATGAAAGAGGGACATGGAAGCTTTTTGTAGGAAAACAGAGGGAAAACACCCAGTCGGTAGACGGATAATGAGGTGGAAGAATAACATATACCATGATTTGAGGAATTTAGATTATACAGGGAATGATTGGAAAACATTAACTCAGGATAGGGACGTGTGAAGAGCTTATATCCTCTCTATCATGAACCTACGTGTTTGATAGTACCAGTGAGTTGGTTAGTTAGTTAGTTATGAGCTTATGAGAAATCTTCTTCTTCTTGTTCTTCTTAAACATAATTTGTAGGATTTTCATCCCGTTTATTTCCAAAATCACTCCTCGGAAGAAGACGTATTGGATGTGCATTCACTGTCCATCCATCTCTTGGCTGGTCTTCCTCTTGTTCTTCTCCCGTTCATTGGTCTATCTTCTTTAGCTCTTTTTGCAAGTCGGTTTTCTTCCATTCTTTCTATATGACCCTTCCAATATTTTCGTCTATCTATAATAAATTTGGTTATGTCTTGAATGTGAATTTCTGTGTTGTGTACTTTATCAAATAATGTTTTCCCCTGAATAGTTCTTAAGATTTTCATTTCACTGTGCTTATTATTCGTTTAGTTTTTGTTGTATCAGCCCTAGTTTCTGCTCCATGTACGATGACTGGTCGAACTATCATTTTGTATATGCATATGTCCCAATAAGAACAATTAATCTCGTAAATTGGATGGGCAGAGCGTGTGGCAAACATGATGAATAAAAGAAAAGTATGAAAACTTATTGTAGGAAAATCAGAGGGAAAAGTCTAGTAAATAGGTCAAAAATGATGTGGGAGAATAATTTAATATAGCCTTTGATTTGAGGAAGTTAATTTTATTATGGAAGAAAGATCTGAAATATAATAGCTTTGATTTGAGTGAAGTTAGGGGAGATTAAAAGCCTTTCCCGACAATGTTAAAATGTAAAACTTAAATCCCATTTTCTCAGAAACTGTTTGAGGTGTAAATGTGAATTTGTTTACACTGTTCAGGTACATGTTTAATACGTTTACTGAAGCACTTTTGAGTTACATTTCTGTTTACGTTTGGAAATATACATTTTTTAAACTTTTTTTCAAATTTTTGGAAGTTTTCATTATCTTAAAATAACGAATAATTGTAAGAGCACCAAAGTGGTTCCATATCAACAGATGTAAGTACTACACATACTCAAAACTTTTCATACCATTTACCTCTTAAAGTTTCTGAGAAAACGATTTTTTATATGAAAAATTTAGTTCGAAGAAAACAGTTCAAGTAAAATGTCCGTTGTGTCAAATAAGTGATGCAGGCTTACTTTTAAAAATATTAAAAATACTTAAAATGAGCATATATCAATAATAGTTGAATGCAGGCTTTCACGGCCGGTAATCATAATGTTGAGTGATTCCGGGTTATGTGGCCGTGGTCCATAGTTGGTGTTGATACCAGACGTTTCGCCCTCAACTGCGGAGGGTATCTTCATGTAAAGAGTTCTGCGTCGTTGGTTGCCCTCCGCAGTTGAGGGCGAAACGTCTGGTATCAACACCAACTATGGACCACGGCCACATAACCCGGAATCACTCAACATTATATATCAATAATATTTATATAAATTTATGTAGAATATTCCAAACTATTTCAGAGTATAAAAACCAAATTTCAGAATTTTTTACTAAAATCACATTTTAATCTCCCCTAATTTTATCAAAATAATAATAATAATAAGTCCACCGCTGTGGTCTCGAAGTAGCGTGCTGCCTTGTCACGCAACGGGCCCGGGTTCGATCCCCGGTCGAGGCAGTTTTTCTGGGTGAGGTTTTTATCGGGGTTTTTCCTCACCTGTAAGACAAATGTCAGGAAAACTTTAAGGCCCAAACGGTCCCCAAAATCATATGACCATCATCATCATCCTTATCATTATTATCATCATCCTCATCCTTATCATTATTATCATCATCATAATCATCATCATCTTCCTTCACCGGTGTGGAAAGCAACGGGAAGCTACCACACCTACGATTACCTAGTAAAGCTGTAAGCGTAGCGTGAAAATGCTATGATTGCAGTGATGGACCTGCCCTCGGGCAGAATTACTGTGGATGGATTAATAATAATAATAATAATAATAATAATAATAATAATAATAATGTTTTATTTATCCTGGTAATTTACAATAGATGATCGAAAAAATATTAGAATTAGGAATATATGAAGAGATTATGTTCCGCTCTCATAAACCTCTCTATTCGATAGTGACAATCAGTAAGTTATGATTTAAATAGAACATTATAATTGTAAAAGTGATTTAGATTTTTGTCAAAATATTCAATCTAAGCTACTATTAGTCCGCCGTGTAAGTCTGACATATCTCCAGCAAGCATGTGTGGCTGGTAACCTAAACGACGGTCGACAGGCGTTCCTTTTATTCTGACTGCGAAAAATAATAGTTCGTGTGCTTTAGCTTTTCAACACAGTTTACGCTAGGTATTTTACATGTAAATGGAAGTTCCATTTCTGGAGATTTTGTTTCTTTAGACGCACACTGGCCATGAATGTGTTTCCATTTTTTTTAACGCGTCGCATGTAGCCGCAAGCTTTTGTGGTAAAAGTCTCTGCAACGTTGAAGAAAACATAGAGATACATTTTTATTCAAGTCTATGTTATATATTAATGTTATTCATGTTTAAATTGATCAAATGATAAACAATTATTTCAGTAAATGTATTTTTTATAAAGTATTGATTTGTAAATACGTATTATGGGGACTCGTATCATCCCAAATTCTTTAAAAAAAACATTAAACTAAAAACATATGAAAATGTCATTTTGCCAATTATATTATATGGATGCGAAATATAGACTCTCACTATAATGTAGAACAAAATATTACGAGAAATTGAGAATAAAGTTCTTTGGAAAAAAATTCAACCAAAGAGAGACGAACAGACAGGTGGATGGAGAAGGCTTACATACAGTGAGATACATTATATATGCCTATATATACAGTAAAACCTGTCTTATCCGGAACCTTTATAAGAAGGAAGCCTGTAGAGACGGAAAAAATCTCCAGAACGGTAAGACTTCATATGTAAAATCGTCCTGTATAAGCCACAAACCTTCATAACGCGGAAATGAAATGGTTTTTAAAGTACCAATAGTTGATTTTTACCTCAGTAAGACGGAAAATTATTCTTAAGCACGTTCTAATTACAATATTAATGACCACACGTGAAAATTCTACATATGACGCTTTCTGCATTATATCGTTTTACCTTCTTGTTTTACCATTGTATTGCGGGGATACTCTTGTTTATGTGTGGCAGCGGGGAATCCCTCGCTTTTCCTTGTCTGCTTACGTTACCTGCGAGGGAGTAGTCTTCCTGTAGTTTAGTTCCTTCTCGCTTTTGTGTAATAAAGTTGTTTTGTATTGCCGTGCAAACTGAGCGGTGTTACATACACTATTTTGTCTGTATTTCAGTTAATACGTTATGTCTTTAAAGCGTGCATGTAAAACCCTTACACAGCGTGAGAAAATTCAAGCTTGTAATTTGGGAACCCTTTATAAGAAGGAAAATTGTCAAGACGGAAATATATTTAAGGAACCGTCATGTTTCTTCATAGACAGGTTTTACTGTATATATATATATATGGAAAAACAGATGTAATAAGAACGGTCAAATCTCCCGTAGACTACGATGGGCAGGAAATGTGTCATGAATGAGGAATGGAAGCGGGGAATTGAAACTTCTTTCAGGAAAACCAGAGAAAAAATTCCAGTAGATAGGCCAAGAAGGAGATAGGAGAATAACTTCTTTCTTCTTTCTTCCTTCCAAGTATTAGGCCAAGGTCTGTTACGATCCTATAGAAAATTTTCCCTCCAGCGTTTCATGGGACGGCCCAGTGATCTTCGTCCTCTTGGTATATAATTATAAACAGCTTTGGGGATCCGATTTGAACTCATTCTTTCTAGATGGTGTTTCCAATTTAGTTGGTACTGTTTAATATATTCCAAAATTTGCGTAGTCTTCAATTCTTTTAAGATATCAGTGTTCCTTTTCCGATCTCATCTGGTGTAACCCGCTGTTTTGCGCATGAATCTCATTTCACAAGCCGTTATTCTGCTTTCATGTTGTCTTTTTTAGTGTCCATGCTTCACTACCATAGGTCAACACTGGTCTAGCCAAAGTGTTATATAAACGTAATCTTTTTTTTTTGTATAAGGGATGGTTTCATAACTTGATTAATAATTCCCAAACTTTTATTATAACTAGTAATTTTTTCAGGGATATCCTTTTCATTCCAGATAGAGAGATAATATCCAAGATATTTAAATTGATTAGATCTCTCTAAAATTTTATTCTGGAGACAGATTTCACTTTGTATGGGGTCCTTCCCATGAAATGCAATAATTTTCGTTTTGTTAATTGATATTTCCATATTAAAGTTGGCAGCTATTTTTTGTAAATTATAATTTATCGTTGCAAATCATTTTCGGAAAGTGCCAGAAGAGCTAAATCGTCTGCAAAAAGAATAGCATCGAGTTTGAGGTTCTTATTGATGGGTATATAACCTCGTTGTGTTTTCCTCCATTCGTTTATTAATTTATTCATGTATATGATGAAAAGCACCGGTGAAAGTCCACATCCCTGTCTTACTCCAGTGTTGATCTTTTCCCAAGAAGATAAATTGGCATCTTGCTTAACAGAGATTTCATTATCTTTATAGATGTTGAAGATATTAGTAATATATTGTTGTGGAACGTTATCATCAGCTAAAATTTGTAGTAATATATTTCTGTCAATAACATTAACCATCATTTGAAGAAGATAAATTATACAGAGTTTAATTGCAAAACATTAGCTCAGAATAAGATGTATAGAGTTCATATGGTCTGAGTAGCCATGATCTTACAGGTTCAATAGTGCTAATGAGATAGTTACTTACAGGTTTATGTTTTTTTTTAGAATCTATTCGAATTTCAATTTAATATATTCAATTACTAAGATAGCATCATATTTTAAACAACATTGGATTGAAGAATTGGAATGGGAAGATAGAGAAGAATGGAGAAAGAAGATCAAAAATTAAAACGCTTTGGACACAGAAAGATTTTTTACATTTAAACCTGTTTTTAAAAACCTGTTTTTAAATAAATAAACAATAATAATCATCATCAACAACAAGGATTAAGCCCAATGGTCTGTTCCGATCTCATTATAGGTCGAATTGCTCCTTCCATTTCTTCAATGGTCTTCCCAACATTCTTCTCCCCTTTGGTTTATAATTAAAAATTCTTCTTGGTATGCGCTGTTCATTCATTCGTAATACGTGCTGAAGATAAGCATTATGATAATATTTTATTCTTTCACGGATATTAAATATATTAAGTTCTGTTCTTATATCTTCGTTTCGTTACAACGATTCAATTATCTATGTGACACAATTAAACACACTTTATTGAATAAGGCTAGAAAAGAAACTGCTTTGAAGTTTTACAAAGTATTGGCAGTTCCGTCTCTTATCTATGAATGTGAAACCTGGACATTAACAAAGGCAGATAGTAAACAAATATAGGCTCCTGAAATGAAGATGTTGAGAGCAATAGCAGGAATCGAAAGGACCGATAAAATAATACTACTACTACTACTACTACTACTACTACTACTACTACTACTACTACTAATAATAATAATAATAATAATAATAATAATACAGAGGTATAGTGTGATAGATGCTTGCACAAAGTATTCAGTGAATGAGAAGAATGGGATCTCTCTCGCTGCTTTGAGAGATCAATGAACACGTCCTTTTTTTTTTCCTCCTACGTGGAGCAGCATTCCGCATGATGTTGGCAAATTAACCGGCCACTTCCAATAACGCCGTCATAACTTAACCAAGCAATGGTTGCGCCCTTCCTCTCTCTCTCGCTCCTCATAAATTCTTGTACGAGACGCACCCTTGTAATCACTACTGTTTTCCCACTGTGGATAACACAAATTCCAGGCTCGGATTTCTAGTATTAAGATCGCAGAGAATTCTGGCTCTCAAGTTGAGTGATTTAAATTGTAGGAATGTGTGCGTAATAACTTATTGAAGCTGTTAAAACATATTATCCTATGATAACGTTTTCCCAAATGTCCAAGTTCCACTCATAAAGAAATGAACGATATTATGTATTCCGTGATAATTGATATGTTATATTATGAGATAATTGAAAATTATAAGTGAATCAATAATAATAATAATAACTAACTAACTAACTAACTCACTGGCACTATCGAACCCGAAGGTTCATGGCCGCACGGACATAAGCTCTCCATACATCCCTATCCTGAGCTAATGCTTTCCAATCATTCCCCGTATAATCTACTTCCCTCAAATCATAGTTAATGTTGTTCTCCCACCTCATTCTTGGTCTACCAATTGGACGTATTCCCTCTGGCTTTCCTACAAGAAGCTTCCATGCACGTCTTTCATTCCCCATACGCGCAACATGTCCTGCCCATCGCAGTCTACGAGACTTAACTATTCCCATTATATCTGGCTTCATATAAAGACCATGTAGTTCATTGTTATGTAGTCTTCTCCATTCACCTGTCTGATCATCTCTCTTTGGTCCAAAAATTTTCCTAAGAACTTTATTCTCAAATACTCGTAATCTCCTTTCCTCCCTTAAAGTAAGAGTCCATGTTTCGCATCCATATTAATAAGGTAACTGGTAGAATAATGGGTTTCACATATATTTTCAGCTTAACGTTTTTTTGAAAGGAGTTGGGACAACAAAAATCTCTGTAATGCACAATAGCACGCATTTCGAGAATTGAGCCTATGTTTAATTTCTTTGTGCATCTCATTCCTATTTGTGATCATTGTGTCTAGGTATTTGAATTCATCAACTTCCTCAATATTTCCCTCATTTGTCATTAGCTGTCCATTTCCATTATATAATGTATTTCTACGTGTGACCATATATTTAGTTTTATTGATATTTACTTCCAGTCCTAATATCCTAGTGTTACTCAATAGTGTGTGCGTGTTGTCCTTTAGTATCTCCTCGCTATCGGCCAATAGTACTACATCATCAGCATAAACTAACAGCTTATTAATACCATTGAGTTGTAGGTCTTCTTCATTCTCTAAAGATTTAATGGCATG
The DNA here is from genome assembly GCA_030220185.1 of Diploptera punctata. Taxonomy (NCBI): domain Eukaryota; kingdom Metazoa; phylum Arthropoda; class Insecta; order Blattodea; family Blaberidae; genus Diploptera; species Diploptera punctata. Next base: position 1,375,255 of record JASPKZ010000009.1, read on the forward strand.
CTCTAGTACAAAATTAAATAGTAGAGGAGATGGTGCATCTCCTTGCTTCAACCCATTGTGGATTTCAAAAGTGTCTGAAAACTGTTGCCTACACGCACCCTACTCTTTGTGCCATTTAGACACATTCGTATAAGTCTAACTAACTTTTAGGAATTCCGAACTCCATCAAGATACTCCATAACTTCTCCCTCTTAATTGAATCGTATGCCTTTTTGAAGTCTACGTATAGTTGATGAACAGTACCATTTTATTCCCATTTCTTCTCTAAAATCTGTCTTAAACTGAAAATCTGATCTGTTGTAGACCTGTTTCTTCTAAATGCACATTGATGATCTCCTAGAATGTCATCAATATAGGGAGTAAGTCTGCTTACTAATATATTTGTTAGAATTTTGTACGAAGTTGAAAGTAATGAGATCCCCCTGTAGTTGTTGCAATCTGTTTTATCTCCTTTCTTATAAATTGGTATGATAATTGATTACTTCCATTCATATGGAAGAGCTTCTTTTTCCCAAATCATACTAAGCAACCAGCGTATCTTGTCCATCAATTTTTCTCCCCCTGATTTTATCAGTTCTGCTGGGATCTCATCTGAACATGATGCTTTATACATCTTCAATTTTTCAATCGCCATTTCAACCTCTAATGCACTTGGCTCTGCGACTAGCATTTCTGCTGTCTGTAACTTATCCTCCTCAATGTCCTGTTCTGTATGTACATTTAATAGCTGATTAAAATAACTTTTCCATCTATTTAATATACTCTTGGAATCTGCAATCATATCCCCATTTTCATTCCGAATTATGTTTGTTCTAGCCTGAAACCCTTTCTTCTCTATACTAATTCCCTGATATAATTCTCTAATGTTCCTATTTTTTGCATTCATTTCAAGATCATTAATCTTCTCTCTCAGATATTCCCTCTTTTTACTCTTTAGTAACTTGGTGGTTTCCCGTCTAACACTACCCAATTGCTCTAAATTTACCTCATTTGGCTCGTGTAACCATTTCATTTTTGCTAGCTTTCTTTTCTTTACAATGTCGACACATTCCTCATCAAACCATTTCTTGTTTTGCCTCTTTTTTAAACAGCCAATGCTTTCTGATGCTGACAATTTAATAGTATCTCTTATAGCCTCCCATTCTTTATTTATATCAGTTTCTTCTTCGTTTGCCACATTGTCATCTGAAGATTCCAGTACTTCAAATCTATTAGCAATTTTGATTTGGTATTCTTGTCGCATTTCATTATTTTTCAAGTTTTTTAATTCATATTTTACAGAATCATCTTTAGCGTTTGTTCCTCTCATAAGCGATAGCCGTTGTCTGATTTTCACTCTAACCAGATGATGATCCGAATTGCAGTCTGTCCCTCTAACTGATCTAACATCAATGATGCTACTGTGCCAGCGTTTATACATGATCTATCTGGTTCCAAGTTTCTCCATCTGGGGACGTCCAGGTGTATTTATGAATATCCTTATGCTGAAATGTTGTGCTCTTAACAATGAGATTCTTCGATGTGGCAAATGTGACTAATCTAACCCCATTGTCGTTACTATCTTCACGAAGACTGAATTTGCCTATTGTTGGTTTGAATATATCTTCCCGCCCCACTTTTGCATTAAAATCTCCTAAGACAATTTTCATATGATATTGTGAGAGGCTCTCAAATAAGCATTATAATTCTTCATAGAACTCATCCTTGATCTTGTCATCTTTATCTTCTGTGGGGGCATGTACATTTACAATTATAAAATCATGTCGTTTACCCTTTAGAATTATGTATGATATCCTATCACTAACAAACTTAATATCTCGGATAGCGGATAGGATCCTCCTTCTGACTAAAAAACCCGTTCCAAATGCAGGTCTTTCTGCACCCCCGTAGTATAACGCAAAGCTTCCTGATTCCTGACTACCTTCTCCTGGCCACCTAACTTCCTGTAAAGCGACTATATCCAAGGGCGATTTATCCAATTCCCGCGTTAATATCTCTAGTGTCCCGCTATTGTATAAAGTCCTAACATTCCATGTTTCTAGGAACATGTCCCTGTGTTTGAGCCTTTGGCATGGGTTCCCTGAAGTAGTCCCCGTCCGGAGAACCGAATGGGGGACTATTTGACCTCCGGGAAATTTTACCCCAGATGAACCCATGTCCGCATTTCTTGACTGTTGTATTTTTACGGTGAAAGATCGTCAGTCTTTCGCCCAAGGTACTTTTTTCGTCTGGCTTATCACCTTCGACCAGTCCGGCATGGGTAACCCTATCGGCAGCAATGCTACCGCCGGCATAGCTCTCAGGATCATTTAAGCACGCAAGCCACTCCACCACGACAAGGTAAAGATACCATGGAGGGATAATAATAATAATAATAATAATTAAGAGTGATAAAATTAACTGGGACTGGAAATAAACATAAATACAACTAAATATATGTTCACACATATAAATAAATATATAATGTGACAAATGAGGGAAATCTTATTTAAATTTATTTATTTATTTCCACTCATCAGGACAAACATATGTTACATTTAAATACAAAAAATACAATAATAGTACATACTAAACAATTAATTATCTGAACAATAATGAAAATAACGTCTAGTAATATAATAAAATTAAATTCAATTAAATTAAACATAAAATAATGCATATAAGGCATTAGGTAAATACATTAGTAAATCTTAATACCATTTTATTAAATAATGAAAATATTCAAGTTATTAATAATAGTGTTAAAAAAGTAATATTAGTGAGATGAATTGACGAAGTGGATGAATTAAATTACCTAGGAATAATAATTACAAATAAGAATGAGATGCACAAATAAATTAAACATAGACTTAGTTCTGGAAATGCATGCTATTAGGCATTTTAGGGACTCTTGTCGTCCCAAATCCTCTCAAAATCGTTAAACTGAAAATATATAAAAATATTATTCTCCCTGGTATATTACATGGATGTGAAACATGGACTTTACGGGAGGAGAAAAGATTTCGAATATTTGAGAATAAAGTTCTTAGAAAAACCTTTGGACTAAAGAGATGAGCAGACAGGCCAACGGAGAAGATTACATAACAGTGGGCTACATGATATTTATAGGAAACCACATTTAATAAAACCAGCTAAACCTCATAGACCGCGATGTGCAGGACATGTAGAACGAATGGGAAATGAAAGAGGGGCGCAGGAAGATAATATGAAACATTTTGAAGCTTGAAAAATAAATAGGAATAATAAGATACCGACTTTAATAAAGAATGAATGACGATATAAGTGATTTCAGAACTTTAATTGGACAAGTCGTTGGAGACAATTAGGAAGGCGTATTCTTAGGTAAGGGATAATAGATATATTCGGATGGATATTACTGAAATGTATATATGAGTTATTAATTGGATTCAATTGACAAAGGATTTAAATCACTGACCTCAGTGAATGTGGCATTGAACCTATAGGTTCCATAAGGCATGTAGTTATTACTTACTTACTTACTTACTTACTCACTGGCACTATCGAACCCGTAGGTTCATGGCCGCGCGGACATAAGCTTTCCATATGTCCCTATCCTGAGCTAATGCTTTCCAATCATTCCCAGTATAATCTACTTCCCTCAAATCATAGTTAATGTTGTTCTCCCACCTCATTCTTGGTCTACCAACTGGGCGTTTTCCCTCTGGCTTTCCTACAAGAAGCTTCCATGCACGTCTTTCATTCCCCATACGTGCAACATGTCCTGCCCATCGCAGTCTACGAGACTTAACTGTTCTTATTATATCTGGCTTCCTATACAGACCATGCAGTTCATTGTTATGTAGTTATGTAGTAAGACATTGTTCCAGAGGGAAAACGCCCAGTTGGTAGACCAAGAAAGAGGTGGAAGAATAATATTAACTATGGTTTGAGGGAAGTAGATTATACAGGGGATGATTCAAAAACATTGGCTAAGAATAGGGATATATGGAGAGCTTACGTCAGCGCGGGGTCGATAGTGCCAGTGAATTAGTAATGATTCTAAGTGTTTTTTAATTTCCTTTACTTTTCCTGACAATTTTTTCTCTGTGTGTTTTATATATTGCGTTTATTAAGTTACTGAAAATATTTAAATGGAAATACGATCTCAAACGAATTTAATTCCCATGTGAACACATCCGCAGCGTGGCTAATTTATTAATGGATGTTTATTTTACTCATAAATCTAGAAATTAAAAAAAAAACAGTCCAATATAAATATACAAAGTCTTTGTTTACTCTTTTCCAATTACAATTTATTCCTCTGCTTTTCCGTTGATATACGGTAGCTTCGACTGTTTCCTGCGCTTGAAATTCCGGATTCAGATTTCGAGTAGAGGTGAACCTGAAGTGTCATAACGGTCAAATTGAACAGTAGAAACCTCACATTCTACTGTAGCTTCACAAACATTGTGGTATGATTCACTGGAATTCTATCAACGTTGTTCCTCTAGAAACTCAGTAATTGAAATAGATTGTTGTTATTTTCTAGCAATGGATGTTAAATATTATACATGTATTTTTTTATTTAGATATAAATAAATATAGTCATTTTCATACAACCTGGATAAGGTCCTTCAGAAATCTCTATCCTCCGCATCATATTTATTCATTCTTCTGTTGTTCATGCTAATTCTCACTCCATATGTTGTTTCTTATATATTTCCTATCCTCTTCTGTTCTCCGCCATCCACTTCGTTATTTTGTCCGTCTTTATCCTTCTTGCATGAACAAACCATTTTAATATCTTTTTTTAATCACATCAATTTTTTAAAATCTATTATTCCTCTAATTGGAAAATTTCTTAATCTATCCGATCTGAATTTCCATGCAGTCCTCCTCCAAAAGTCCATTTCAAGAACTAATATTCTCTGAGCGTGTTAATTCTTTAATGTCCAAGTTTCCGCTCCGCAAAGCAAAATACTCACCATTATAAAATTCTCACTATAAATATTCTTTTTGCTTTGTATAATGCTACATAATATAGAGTGTAATGTGTCAACGATTTCCCTCTTTACCTTCTTTCATTTGTTTACTCTTTTTCTGTTAGAAAGCTTAACTCTGCTTTTTCTTTGATAAGCGGTAGCATCTACTGTTTCCTGCGATTGAAATTCCGGACTCCGATTTCGAGTACAGGTGACGTTGAAGTGTCATAATGGTTTGAAATGTACTGTGGAAATGTCTCATTCTACTGTTTAACATCGTTACACAAATATAATTGTTTTTTACAGACTTCTATAAACTTTATATTATCATACACACTTTACATAGAAACAAAGTAGCCGAATTGAAATGACAATTTATAATTTTGTAACAATGAATATCAAATATAAATAAATAAATAAATAAATATATATATATATATATATATATATATATATATATATATATCCAACCATCCATAGTAATTCTGCCCTAGGGCAGGTCTTTCACTGCAATCATAGCATTTTCATGCTATACTTTGCAGCTTTACTAGGGGATTATAGCTGTGGTAACTTCCCGTTGCTTTCCACACCAGTGAAGGATGATGATAATAATGATAATGATGATGATGGCAGGATGATTTTCGGGGACCGGTGGCCCTATGCTTCATGACATTTGTCTTACAGTTGAGGAAAACCCCCGAAAATACCTCACCCGGGAGCTAGTACCGACCGGGAATCGAACCCGGGCCCGCTGCGTGACAAGGCAGCACACTACCTCGTGATCACGGCGGTGGATATATATATATACATATATACCGCTATAGACCTATATAATTGAATCGAGGAGAGATAAAAAGAGAAACAAATTGGGAAAACTTCATACTAATGAGTTCAATGATCTCAATGGGAAACCAGATGTAATAAGAAGGGACGAGCGGGACATGTTACAGAAATAAAGGATGAAAGACGTCCTTTAGGAAACTAGAGAAAAATGCTCAGTTACTCAATATATTGACCGAGAATGAAATAGGAGAATAATATTCACCATAATTTAAGAGGGAGAATTATAGCCGCAATGATTGGAAAATATTAGATCAAGTTTGACATTTTCAGTTAGTTATAATGATATAATTTGCTTAAGTATTCGTTCTGATGGACTCGAAAATAGTGATGGGCACGGTTGGGAAATATCTATGCACTTTATTTTATTCTATTGGTTTATTCTGTTTACCCAGAATCTTCGTGAAGCAATTTTTTTATTTGATAGCAATGAAAATATAGGTTGACTCGATATTATAAAAGATTCGTGAAGAGTTTCTTTATTGGTCTGATGCTGAAACCAACCAAGAGAAACCACCTTTACTTATTTGTCGAAACATGCAGATGATTAGCCTTTAATGGTATAGTTATATGTAACAAAAATATATATTAGTGCTTTGAAATAATTCATTAGAAATTAATTAAACATTAGTGTTGTCGCTAATACACATGTAGATATAGGCCTATATAAAACATGAAAAAAAGGATCAGAGATCACTAGGATTCGTATTACCATTGGAGAGTTGACGGGTGTTGTTATCGCAAATTCATCAAAGATATTGTTCTTCATGACACCTATTATCTTGTCGTACACTTCCAATATATCCTTCCTTTTCTGAACGGAGATTTGAACCCGAGACTGCTAACGTTATACGTTAATTTGCTATCGACCGCGTCACTTAGGCTCCCAGTGCAGATATCAGTTTTTCTTTTCTTATATACAATTCTCTATCGTAATCGGAACGTCGCTCGCAGTACCATTTGACGGCTTCTATAAGAAGAGAACAAATTAATAAAATTTTACTTTCCCAAAATGTAAAGTCTTATAATGCTGGTATAGGCCTATTAACCGCGCTATCTAATCGTATTGGTGATGTAGCTTTACTTATAGCTATTGCTTGGATATTGAATTTTGGAAGATGGAATTTTATTTATTATTTGGATTGTGTGTAGCAACAAGATTTATATTTCGATGTTATAATTAAATTTTTACATTTAGCAATGAAGGTCAAATATTACATGAAAATAAAAGTTAACGCTGAACCGGGATATATATAATAAAGTTCTTAGGACAATTTTTGGACTAAAAAAAAGGCGAACAGTCAGCTGAGTTCATAATAGTGAGCTACACGATTTTATGGGAAACCAGATGGAATAAGAACATTTAAGTCTTGTAGTGTGCAATGGATAGGCCATGCGGCATGAAAGGGGAATGAAGGGGCAGGTTAACTTGGATTATAATGCATATATATATATATATATATATATAAATCGGCTTATGCTCATGTAAGACCGGCGAGGTTTGGGGCTTGTAAATGTAGGCCTACCTAAACGTTGGGAGGTTAAATTACTATGGAGAAGAAGAAGTTTTTTTCTGTTTTCGTGTCTGCAATCTTACTACATCGCAGATAGTTCCGAATATACATAAAAGGAATGACTTACTATCCATCAATCCATCTAATTATCCTCCATCAATCCGTCCAATCTTCTAACCATCCATTAGTCCACCCATTTTAGTAATTCATTGAATGGCTTAAATACCAGATAATTGCACACCTTGTGTTTATAGTTAAGCTAAATTATTTCTGTGATACGTCACATCAAAAGTCATAATTTATTTTATGTTTAAGCAACCAAGTAAATGAAGTGTGGAGAGTATAATATTTTATACAGCACATGGCCGCAGTTATATCGTTACGCTTGCTTGTCACCTAACTGGGTTTACAGCAAGTTTTAAATTCTTGCGCATGAGTTCTATGTCTGTAATAAAGATCTTGCCAAATTGAACGTGAAATTGTCAACATCTTCTGTAATTTTCTGAATATGGTGCGAAGTAGTTAGAAAAAAATAGTATACATTGCTAGTAATTAATTGGTATTCTGAAACCCAGCTTGTATGTAGTAAATATGTGGCTACTATTGTAGATACCTTATTTGAATGTATGAAAATCTTTGCCTGGAATACAAATGTATCATTTCTTCATACTACGCATCCCACTGCGTATAACATACCTTATAATCTCTCTTTTTATCTTAGATTGCCCTCCTCCTTTATAGGTAGGCTACTTTTACATGTCCTAAGCCATCGTGACTTAAAATACTTTCTTGACCACACAACACATAGAAGATCTATCTCTATGAATGATCGGCTAATAACAGGGCCACCTCCAAGACAACACGAACATTAAGATAAGACATACCATTCACTAATACATTCACACTAAACAAGGCGAATGTGGTATTACTGATTATCATGGCTAAATGATGTTCAGGCATTGTTCGTGCTTGGAAAGTTTCGTGACGTCTGTCTTTTAGGTGAGGAAGAACCCCAAAAAGAAAACCTTCACCTAGGAAACTTGCCCCGATTGGTCCCGAAAACGGACCTGTTACTTACGAGGCAGCGAAAGGATTCCGACACCACAAAAGCAGTAGTCAATAATAATAATAATAATAATAATAATAATAATAATAATAATAATAATAATAATAATAATAATACTGAAAGTAATAACAGTCATAATAACAATAATAATAATTCTAATTATAATAATTGCTACTGTTTTATTATTGAATGTTTGGGACACGTTAGCTCAGGGTGGGGATATGGAGAGCTTATGTCCGCGTGGCCATGAACCTACTGATTTGGTAGTGCCAGTGTGTGAGGTAGTTAATATGAGTGCAATAGCACGACGTAGCATAGTGGTTAAGGCACTGCGCTACAAGCCGGAAGGTCGAGGGTTCGAATCCCGGTGAGGTCAGGATTTTTAAACTGACCCAAACCTTCTGGCGGCACTATGGCCCTGGGGTCGACTCAGCCTCTAGCGGAAATGAGTACCAGACACTTGTTCAGGGATAAAGGCGGCTGTCATGCACGACTGACAACCCGGCTGACATGAAGTGCCGATTGTCCGGAAAAGTGGAAGCATTAACCTCCTACTACCCTAAGGGCCTCCCGAGGCCTGTAGTGGGATCACTTTACTTTTATCTATAGCCACATTCCTTCAGAAATAATTACTTTAGAAAGTAACTTTGGTGCTAATGAGTTAAAGAGTAATTGAATGATATAAGGCTTAGAATATAGGAGTCCATCGCTGTGGTCTCGGAGAGACGTCGGTGCCTCCTAAGCAGAGGGTCCGGCTTTCATCCCTGATCCGGACAAGTTTTCTGGGGAGATTTATTTTTTGGGTTTTCTCACCTGCAAAACAAATGTCGATCTGGCCATCATAATCATCATCCTTATCTATTAGTCTTGTTTACTAAGAATGACTGAGTGAATTGTGGTTCTAGTCTGAAATGTTTTATTGACTCGAAATATTCTGTTGACTCGAAATGTTCAGTTAATTCGGAAGTGGTCCTGGCATTCAGCTGATTCTCATCTGAGGGGGCCTTCCATGTTCTTGTATGGTCAAAAATATATGTTTAAAAATTCTCTCGCGACAGGTCGTCTCTATTCAAGGACCGTGTTGCGTGGTTGGGTAAAGAATATAGGTGATTAGTTGTTGAATAAATAAAAGAGTAAGTCTTCTTCTTCTTCTTCGTCACGGTTTAGGCTTATTTACTAGCCTGTTCCGGCTCCAAATTGCTGCTGTTTCCATCTTTTCTTTGGTCTTCCCAGACTTCTTCTTCCTCGTGGCGAATAGCTGTATGCTGTAGGAAAACAATTGGAATGCTACTTTCAGCGATGTGGAGTTGAAACATTATGAACAAAAAAAAAACTTATTTATAGTTCGTTGGTGGATAGTATACCATTGTATATTGCGGAAACGTGGACATCAAGCAGGTAGCATGCACATAAACTATTGGTGACTTCTGGAGCAGAACTTATAAAAATTAAAGAAGAGACAAAATTAGTAATACTAAAATCAGAGAGGGGGCACGCCGTAGCGTAGCGGTTAAGGCACTGCGTTACAAGCCGGAAGGTCGAGGGTTCGAGACCCGGTGGGGTCAGGATTTTTAAACTGAGCCAAACCCTCTGGCGGCACCATGGCCCTGGGGTCGACTCAGCCTCTAACGGAAATGAGTACCAGACGCTTGTTCTGGGGTAAAGATGGCCGTCACGCAGGGCTGACAACCCGGCTGACATCAAGTGCCGATTGTCCAGAAAAAGTGGGAGCCTTAACCTCCTGCTAAGGGCCCCTGAGGCCTGTAGTGGGATCGCTTTACTTTACTTTTAAAATCAGAGAAATAGCAGATGTTCAGAAAAGATGTTCTACAAGTTATTGAAGAAACAAGTCTGGAATGATTTGGCCACATAAAGATGATGTCAGATGACAGGATACCTAAGATGATATTAAATTTTGAAGCAGAGATAACAGAAGAAAGAGGAGATCAAAAGAACAGCGGAATCAAGGAGTGGATTGGAGTATGTTATCAAGAGGATTATCAGAGTGTGATGCAGAGAACAAGGATGTATAGAGAAATAAACTTTATAATGGGCTGTAGGAAAACTATTGTACTGTAGAGAAATTCCTAATAAAATTGTTGAAGTGTTAAAAATTCGTGCTGTTTGGTAAGAATTGAAACTACCTATTATCAAGGAGAGCATACTAACCCTGATCAACTGTGTATTGATTTTTTCGTTATAGTACAGCCTAATACGTTACCGGCATATTATATTAATTATTCATTTAAATATTAATCGTGATAAGGAGTATAAACATGTTGGAAGCTTCGTTGAGGAAGGAATAACGCATCAGTCACTCACACTGGATATTGATCTATCTATGACGTGACAAATATTGATTTTCCAATTTACGTTCGTGGAATAAAAAAATTAACATAGGTCTGTAAGTGATTACCAAGTCTTCTATTTCTTTCCAATTTTACCGAACATTTTCTTGGAAACTTACATTGTACGTATTGTCCATCGCTGTGGTCTCGAGGTGGTTAAGCAGCGGGCCCGGGTTCGATCCCTGGTCGGGATAAGTTTCCTGGGTGAGATTCTTTCGGGGTTTTTCTTCGCCTGTAAGACAAATGTCAGGAGACTTTCAGACCCAAATGTTCCCCGAATACCATCTGGTGATCATTATCACATTCCTCTCATTAGATTAAGTTTAGTTTAAAGTTTTTCCTGGCGCATCATTTTCGCCTCTCATACCATCGCGGCAGCGTAAGCTCGCTTTCCAGGCGCCCCAATCTCAGAAGTGGGTTACAAGTACGCCATGCCGGAAGAGGATTAGATTTCCCATCTTGTGTATATATTATTATAGCATTGTATAAAAAATATAATTAGACTAAGAATCAATAATGTATTATAACTGTAAACACTATAGATTAGGTTACAATTAGCCGAACTCTGTAACAGAAACAAAGAATTAAATGAAGGAACTACGCTATATAATAAATAGGGACAAGAGCAGACTGGAGATATGGGCATTAAGCCCGAGGAAACCCAGGGCGATGGTGGTGGAGCTCTTAAATAAAAAAAATGAACATGCCAGGAGAGAACACCAGAAATGCCGTAATGACCACCTGGTGGCATTGATTAAATACGAATATTGTACTTATTGGAGATAAACATTTTTCTTGTCGAAATTATAACCCACTTCTGAGGTTAGAACGCCTGTAAGATTGAGTTACTTTAAAGAAGCACTGGGAATGATAAAGAAGCACTGGGAGTGATGTTAAATTTAACTTAAATTCCAGGCATGGACGACCAATGAATATCCTTTAAGAAAATGTCCTGTGATCTGAGCGGGAATCGAGTTACGGACCACACAAACTGAGGCTAATGGAGATAAACATTAATTGAAGTGTATTAGAGATAAGGACAATTAACAAATTAAAAAATAATAGGTCTCCTGCCTTTTTGGTTAGCGTTTCTATCTATAGATCATGAGGCTGAGGTTATGGATTCTATTCTCGATCTTACAATCGTAGATTTTTCTCTAGAGGTAATTATCCACGTCTTATCACGATCCAGTTTATGTGAATACATTTGTGACAATTATAGCTTACATGTTTCAAGAAAACTGCGTACCAGTGAGCTACATGTCTCTATGGGGCAAAAAATATAATTGTAGTTAAGTCTCATAGACTGCGATGAGCAGGAAAACTAACACGAATGGGGAGTGAAAGAAGGACATGGAAACTTCTTGCACGAAAACTAGAGAAAAAACGCTTGCAAGTAAGCCAAAAATGAGATGATAGAATAACGTTCACAATGATTTGAGGAAAATTAGTTATTTTTTTGCAGTACAGTGGTTTTCCGTCACCCTCGTGGAATTCGCCTTCTACAGTTTTAGCGGTCTTGAACATTCTCATCTGTAAATCCCTGTCCACTCATACTTCTTTTAACACCGTCCATCCAACCTTTTTTAGTTCTTCTCTTTCTTCTTTTCCTATATATTTTTTTCACTCCAAGATCTTCTTAGGGATTCTGTCAGATGTCATCCTCTTGAGATGTCCATACCATCTCAATCGTCTCTCTTCAATTGTCTGTAATGCATTTCTTTTAACTTTCATAATTTTCCTAATTTCAACGATTCTATTTTTTTAATCTGGACTTCTCCGATAATGTTGGAATATTTAAGTATTAAATAATAAAAAAGGGAGAGATAATCGGAAAATATTAGTTCAGGATACGTATGTATGTATGTATGTCCACGGGGCCATAAACCTCCGGGTTCGAAATGATAATGAGTTAGTATTATGTAATGAGGAAAATAAGAAAAAAATGAAGGTGAACTGAAATACAATTATTACAGGACGAAAAGAACAGTAAAAATATGTTGTACAAAAAAATACATTAAAATATTAGCCTACAGCCACTATCAGGGATTGAAACCGGTATTTCCAGAATTCCTAAATGCGAGTGTCCTGTTTATTGTAGAGCAACGAAGGTGCCGAATCATTCATGAATTAACATCACGAAGGATTTCTAACTTCAATTATATCCGATATACTCAGCAGTTTGTATATATATATATATGTATGTGTGTGTGTGTGTGTGTATGAACACGATTGAGATTTAACTTGAATTAAATATAATTTTAACTATGGCATCTATAGTCATGAGCTACTATATAAAATTATAATATAAGGTTAAAATTCTTGAATTTCAGGTACGAGGCGTAATTTAAGTAATTTCGAAAGTATTGCTTTCGGCTGTATTATATTACGAAACATATTTTCTTTACACTATGTACAATATTCTCAAACTTGTCCTGCGTGTTTTCTAACGGTTATAAAGACATAAGTACAAACAAACACAAACAAATATATATGTATCTATAGCCTATATCTTTGGCCGACAGGAAAAGGAACATAAGATAAAAACTATGTTTTTTTATGTCATATTAATCTACTAGTTGATCTGTGCCTTTTGATCTAAGCACCTTAGTGAAATATCAAAATTTACTATACTGACGGATAAATGGCAATACTTTTAGTGTCATTATATTTCAATTATTTTAAGGTAAAAATAAAGGTTCACCTGAAAACCCTACTAATCAGCCAAGACCAATAGTGTTCTATGTTTGTTTTGTAGTATTCTTGTGATCAGGTGACTGTTTTTTGTGTCTTATGTCCACGTGTATAGTGTGAATAAAACAAAAAATCGGAAAGTCGGTTACTAATGCTATTCGTAATCGGCACATCAAATTCCTATTTTATTCTCACCATGCCTATGGATACGGGACATCAAGCATTTGCCTTATAATTAGTATTATTAAAAATGAACTGAGAACAGTGTGGTTCTGAAACATCTATATGTGATCTTTCCCGTCGGTCAAAGTTTTTTTTCTGGAGGCACTATAGCTCTGGTGTCTATTCAGTGTATACAAGTCAGAAGTCCTTCCAAAAATATGTTCTATGGGTCCACTAGGCAGGGTTGACAACTTTGCTGAATTTCGTGTTCATTATCTAGAAACTGGGAGCCTTAACCTACCCCAAGGATATCCTTTAGCCTGTGTAGGATCACTTTACTATCTCTCTTGTTTATATATATGATTATCAGCAGCAGCATCAAGGAGATAGACCTTAAGGTCTGTTCCGATCTCATGCTAGAATTGGCCTGTCCAGCTTTTACTGAGTCTTCCTACATTTCATCGTCTTGGTGGTTAGTAATGAAGAATCTGTTTTGAAATTCTATTGTTATCCATTCTATTGATGTGGTCCATCCATTCATCTCTGTATTGTGCAATTTCATCTAATAGTTTGAATATATTTAGTTCACTTCCTATATATTTTCATTTCGTTTTCGTTCTGTTATTGTATATCCAGCCGCACTCCTCAGAAACCTCATTTCTGATGTTTCTATTCTTCGTTCCTGGTTTATTGTTAAGACACTATGTTCCGATCCATAGAGTAGTATTGGAATCGTCATTTGTTACATAATTTTAAAAGTGTCTCCTTTGTAGTTCCTTTGAGACTTCGTTTTTCTGGTGCCACACTAATTAAATATATTCATTTTGTTTTCAATGTCTTCACTTTTTCTATATGAGACATTGTATCCTAGGTAATTAAAATTGCTCACCTATTCTATTATTTTATTCTCTAATTGGATTTTTACTCTTAGTGGCTCATAGCCTCGAAAAGCTAAACATTTTGTTTTTAGAGTAGATATTTTCAAGTTGTATGTCATGTATATATATATCCCATATCACAGTAGGATGAGTATGCCTCATACGTCCCACATTAAGGCAAGAGTGCTTGCTAGCGAGAATTGATTAACCAAGCTAATTTATTTACGATTATTTACTTACATATATCGAGTGACATGTGCTTAGCAACTACGTATCTAGTAGGTAACTAGGATATTACTTGGTTGGATGAAGGTCGCCACAACACAGAGTATGAATTTTTTTAAAATTCCTCTATCATTTTCACTACTAGATTCTAGAACTCCTTATCAGAAGAAATTAGGAACGGCCGACCATTAACTACTATAGAAATAAATTTGAATTGTTTTCTTTTGTAATTTGTCTTTCAGCGTATTAATCGACGGTACCCGATTTTTCGCCTGCTAATAATATTGGCTTGTTCAATTTTAACTCCAGTTTAATTTGTATAAAATTTAGTTACAATGTTTAATTCTATGTTAAATATAGTTTAATATGTACAAAATTTAATTATAATGTTTAATTCTGTTTTAACTCAGGTTTAATTTGTATAAAAATTTAATTACAATATTTAATTCTATGTTAACTCTAGATTAATATGTATACAAATTTAGTTCTAATGTTTTATTTTGGGTTATGATCTTATTTTTTTATTTAAACATTTTCACTCATTGAGTGTGTGTGTGTGTGTGTGTGTATATATATATATATATATATATATATATATATATATATATATATTAATCTATCTAAACTGACAGAATTATCTCTTCCACTCAATGAGTGAAAATTTTTAAATAAAAAACCATAAGATCAAATCCTTCACACTTCACTTAAGATTATGGTCGCAATGAAAAGTTTTTAAAGTAATCCATAGTGCATAAAGTCATGATTGTAAAATTAATAAATTAATCAACTCTATTGGAAATGACATCATAATTTTAAAATTATTCCATTATAAAATTGAGATTAATTTCAACTTCCATCAGTTCATAAACTTTTAAAATTGGCCATGTGTATTTTTATAACACTCTGTAAATCTGGGAAATAAATAAAAGTTGGCAACATCTGGGATCTGATAGAGGAAATCAAGATATGCCCAATAGCCGTTGAAGCTAAAGCCAGGATATCATGCACGAAAATCTTATATTCTTCTTTTACATTCTTTTTTTTATATATTTTTGCGTTTTCCTTTCCTCTGCTACTTTCAAATATCATAAAAGAGCTTCACAAATTTTCAGCTATATCAGGCTCCACATAATGCAAGTGAGAGTTTATTATGTGTATAAAATTTGAATTTTGAATATTTTTAGAGAATCCATTACGCCTTAAAATCGTCATGGAATCTTATACAAATTGTGATATTATGGTAATAAGTTCCGGAGATACAAGCTATCTACATGATGATTTATAAAGCATTTTGGTAAACTAGTTGAATGCACGAGACTTCTATTTAAGACGATTCCCTTATTCTCCAGTTACTTTTAAAATTATATGAAATGTGTATATGTATTTTTAAATTATATAAAAGGAAAGACATAAAGTTATAGAAGTATTTACTTTATTATAATATTATTATCTTCTACAGGTTCTGCTAATATTAAAAAAAAATAATTTTTATCCATAGCCATCAGCAGTATTAAAGTAGGCTTTACAATATTCAAATGGTTGAAGAGCTGAGAAGTTTTTTATTCAATAAGTCTCTTTCGGGGCAGCCCCGCGCGAGTGATTCGCGTCCACCGAGAAGACTCCTTATATTAACAGAAACATATGTCTACTCTAAAATAGAGAAACAGATATTAATAATACATGGACTACACTAACATATACAGGGCACGAAACCATAAAATTTGGCAAAACATTGAGAAATATAAACAAAAATTTAAACATAGCCTACAAAACTAATAATAAACTAAATAATGTAATAAGTAACAAAATAGAAAAACATAATAAATTTAATGGCAAGGGAGTGTATAAATTAACATGCTAAGACTGTGACAAGTTAATATAGGTAGAATGAAAAGAAGCTTCAAAATAAGGTTTAAAGAACATCGTAACGATTTCGTATAGCATGTGGAAAGTATAATTACGTTAAGCACATAATAAACGCCGGTCATAAAATGAACTCAATAGAAGACACCCTTATACTAGTACACAAAGAGGGAAATCCAACAAAAATCAACATTTTGGAAGACCTAGAAATTATCAAGGAAATAGACAACGAGCTGTTAATAAATAAAAGCACTCCCAGACTAAACAACCCACTATACGATATCGTCAGAGAGAAGTTTTAGTCACGACAACACCACGTTAGGACCAGCAGCATCAACCATCATATCAGATAATGTAGCGAAGAGAAACCTGCTGAAGATGGAACGGATATTCTGAAAGGCCTACAGAAATAAAGAATACATATTTTATAAGTTGAGGACGACGGATCTTACCTCCGATCCGATTGAGGGTCTTTCCACTTTTCAGCGGTTGCCCTTTTACCAGCCGGCTGCTGGCCCTTCACATCCACATGTGTCAATCACAGAGGTAGATGATCAACAGCCAGTGTAGGGGTGACATGTGGTTAGCATGTCGAGTCCCCCAGCCGTTATAGCTGGTTCCTCTACCTGGAGCCGCTACTTATTGTAGCTACCCAATTGCCTCACGATGCTGGGTGGGCACCGGTCCCATACTGGCCGAAATACCATGAGAAAATTTCTTCCCCCATGGAGACTCGAACCAGCGCAAGTCCCGTAGCTCTGTGCCAAGGCTTCCTACCTTAACCGCTCGGCTACGTCGCGGGACCGGATCTTACCTCAGATATATTTTAACTTATTTTATTTTATATCTAAAATACCTTTTCAGCATTCTTGGCCGTGTCTTTTAGTATTGTCTTTTCGACGTTTCATCACCTTCTGTGGCGACATCTTCAGGAGATTTTGCTTTTGTAGATTTTCATAGTAACTGCTAATTAGTTGTTGATTTAATAGTAACTGCTAATTAGATGTTGATTTTCTTAGTAACTGATAATTATTTGTTAACAACTAATTAACAGTTACTACGAAAATCTACACAAGCAAAATTTCGTAAAGATATCACCCACAGAAGATGATGAAACGTCGAGAAGATAATACTACAAGACACGGCCAAGAATCCCGAAAAGGTATTTTAGAATACATAACGATAGCCGTGAAAGTCTTAACTGATATATTGTTTAAGTGAATTTTATGAATTGTGAAAAATATTGTAGTTTTAATAAAAATTGCATAATACGTAAATCCATAGCATAATAACTGAAAATGTAATTATTGCATAATTGTTAAATACTTGTGGGTGATTAATGTGTAATTTTAACATTTTCGCGAAATTGACGTATTAAAATGTTAAGAGGAGGAATGTATATAAAATCCATTTAGAAGTGGAAAACAATTAACTAAGCCACGGAGTCTACCTATTCACAGTGTTTCAGAGTGTTTGAACTTGAGGCGATTGAATGGGTTATAACTTGATGCACCGCACCTGACAGCTTTACACAGAAGCGTGCTACAGGGTGTCATACAATAAAACATTTATTTTTATTATGAACATAAATTAGCGCAACTCTGAGAAATAATTTGAACTGTACATTATTAACACAGGTTAGGAAGATCAAAATTAATATTAGTAAAATATGCTTTGTGAGAAGAGAGCAGGATAACTTTTAGTGAAATGAGATTCATGAGATATACAGCAGGATATAACAAATGGGATCACAAACACAATGATGATATCTTGAAGGAACTACGTTTAGAACCGATCATTGAATACATACATACATACATACATACATACATACATACATACATACATACATACATACATACATACATACATACATACCAGAACAACTGGATGAATCATTTGCGACGAATGAGTTCATATAGAGTTCCCAAGGCCATTATTCGTTATTTTCCAACAGGGAATATATCTCTTGGACGGCCAAGGAAACGCTACATACAAAATTCATCAGTGAGATCGTAACAGGCGAATTTGCCTAATACTTGGTTGGATGAAGAAGAACAAGAAATAAGCTTTATTCCTGTATTGTTTTCTCGGGGATTTTTATTGAGGTCATGTAATAGATCTGGCCAACCTTCAATTGAAGTGCATCTTTATCCTCACTGTCCTAAGTTTTGCGATTATTCTAAATTGTTTATGTAGATTATTATGCATTACAGGGACTCTTGACGTCCCAACTCCTTTCAAAATCGTTAAACTGAAAATATATAAAACTATTATCCTATCAGTTATATTATATGGATGCGAAACGTGGACTTTTACTTTAAGGGAGGAAAAGAGATTACGAGTATTTGAGAATAAAGTTCTTAGGAACATTTTTGCAGCAAAGAGAGATGAACAGACAGGTGAATGAGAAGACTACATAACAGTGGACTACGTGGTCTTCATAGGAAGCCCAGATATAATGAGAACAGTTAAGTCTCATAGACTTCAATGGGCAGGACATTTGGCACGAATGGGGAATGAAAGACGTGCATGGAAGCTTCTTGATGGAAAACCAGAGGGAAAACGCCCAGTAGGTAGACCAAGAATGAGGTGGGAGTATAATAATAACTATGATTTGAGGGAAGTAGATTATACAGGGGATGATTGGAAAACATTAGCTCAGAACAGGGTTGTATGGAAATCTTATTTCCGCGCGACCATGAATCTATGGGTTTAATACTGCCAGTGAGTTAGTTAGTTAGATGTATTACAGTATTAGTGTCCCGTAGCCGAGTGGTTAAGGCAAGATGAGGCAAGATGCCTTGGAACAGAGCTTCGGAACTTGCTCTGGTTTCGAGTCTCAATGGGGGAAGAAATTTTCTCATGGAATTTCAGCCAGTATGAAACTGGTGTCTATCGAGGACCATGATGCATTTGGGTAGCTACAATAAGTAGCGGTTCCAGATTAAGAAAATCATCTATAACGACTGGAAGATCCTATAGGCTTCGGTAGCTGGATGATAGTCTACCTCTGTGAATAACACATGTGAATGTGAGGCCAGCAGCTGGATAGTAGGTCAAGAACTTCTTGGCCTGTCACGCTATGACAAAAAAACACTATTAGTAATTGAAGTTTCAATTTCTTTTTGCATGTTCTTTTTTAATTCAGGCATTGTTTATCACTATGCGTATGAACTCTCTCTCTCTCTCTCTCTCTCTCTCTCTACCTTACAAAGGAACTGTCAATCATTGCATGCCTAAATTTGCCATGAATTTTTCCCCAGAGAAGCGTTGCGATATACCAATTCCGTGTCCAAAAAATTATATGATATTTTTAACCGCAAGACACTAATATCGAGCGACAAATCTCTCACTTAAAACGACAGGGAGGTAATATAACTCCTGATAGGTGGATTGATAATCCTTACAACCTGTCACCCGCGCCGCGTCCCATCTCACTCCACTCCACTCCACTCTACTGAAGCTGGGACGTCCATCCACTTCATACAATGGATTGCAGTTGCTGGATTTTGGTTTTGATTTTTGTGCCTTTTAATTAAAAGCGGCAGATTTTTTTTTGGACACGACATTGTGCATCACAACGCTTCTTTGGAAAATAATCAACGTAGGTTCCGGCAAGCAGTGGTTAAGAGTTTCCTTGTTAGTTTAATTAATCTCTCCCTTATAGGTATTTTTACATGCCCCACGCCACATGGACCTTATAGGGATATAACCTGTCATTATAGGGTCAGAGAGGTATGAGACATATACAATTGCCTTCAATTGGCGAGGTTAAGCTAAGCAAATAAAAAAAAGGGAAAAAAATATAAATAGGCACAGCCATCTTCCGCATCAGAGAAAACGCGAATGAACAGACAGTCCTCTGAAAATAACATAATCATACATTACAAAGCAGTTATAGATATTTGCTGGTATAGACAATAGACAATCTCGTAAAACTTCCCTTAAGGTCAAGGGCCTCCTACTCTTAAGAAGGGCATGATTTACCACACAGGGTGAGTTGATCCCTGTGTACTTGGCTTTCTTGATCTAATTTGTGCTTTCTCTTTATGTAATACACTTTTTGCCTTATTTAACTAACTACATCTTACATTGCCTTTTTCCACTATATTCTCTCTGTAACTTTCGTCATCCTTTGTACACCAAGCACATCTATAAACTCCAGAGTCCATCTCTGGCGTTGGCGTCCTCTGCTCCTTTCCCCGTGCTTGAATCCCATAGTTTTACTGAGTAGGCCCATCTATCTATCTTGATGCATCCTGGCTACGTATCCTCCCCAGCTTCATTTTTGTAGCCTGTACTTCTGGATCCTTCCTTTACGCCGCCCCTCTTCCGTAGTTTCTCATTTGGTATTATTTTGTATTTCACTTTGAATCCTAATATTTTTGTTTCCATGTTCCTCTGTCATATCTTCAACAGTTTATTCACAATAAATTCAAATATGTCGCCAAGATGACAGATCGTTTGTCACGAGGTCTGGAGTTATAAATATGTTTTCTATTTCCAATTTTTTGTTTCTAGAATTATTGGCATACTGTATATTGACGTATGTCATAATTATATAGAATTTTATAATGAACTATTAGGCTAATGAATCTTAATAAATGGGATTGTTTAAGACAATACTCTACAATAAGGTAGATCGCGGGTTCGAAGAATCCTTAAGGCATCAGAATTTTTAAACTGTGATAAATCTTCTGGCGACATCATGACCCTGGTGCTAATACGTTTGAGCATTGATAAAAATTATCAACAGGAATTTTTATGCAGTTTTTTGTAATTTAATTACCGGTATTTAAAGACTATTTAGATTCTGACACGATTTATACCTTTTAATGACTCATTTTCTGCGATTTTGTTGTTAATATTTTAATTGAGGACGCAATTTAACAACTGCGATCATTAGCGTCAAATCAATCTCTAATGGAAATGGGTACCAGACATGTTTTCAAGGGATACATTCGGCCGTCACTCAGGACATTCATATACATACTTTGGAATCATTTTACCTTTACTTTATAAAGTAACTCATAAAACATTGTACTCCATGTATAGGGTGATACAATTTATACTCCACCAATCACTGAATTATAATAATAATAATAATAATAATAATAATAATAATAATAATAATAATAATAATAATAATAATAATAATAATAATAATAATAATAATAATAACAATAATAATAATAACAGTAATAACTCTAATTAACTCACTGGCACTATCGAACCCGAAGGTTCATGGCCGCGCGGACATAAGCTCTCCATACATCCCTATCCTGAGCTAATGTTTTCCAATCATTCCCTGTATAATCTACTTCCCTCCAATCATAGTTAATGTAATTCTTCCACCTCATTCTTGGTCTACCAACTGGGCGTTTTCCCTCTGGTTTTTCTACAAGAAGCTTCAATGCACGCCTTTCATCTCCCATTCGTGCCACATGTCCTGCACATCGCAGTCTACGAGACTTAACTGTTCTTATTCTATCAGGCTCCCTATAAAGACCATGTAATTCATTGTTATGCAATCTTCTCCATTCATTTATCTGTTCATCTCTCTTTGGTCCAAACATTTTCCTAAGAACTTTATTCTCAGATACTCGTAATCTCCTTTCCTCTCTTAAAGTAAGAGTCCATGTTTCGCATCCATATAATATAACTGGTAGAATAATAGTTTTATATATTTTCAGTTTAACGTTTTTTGAAAGGAGTTGGGAAGTCAAGAGTCTCTGTAATAATAATAATAATAATAATAATAATAATAATAATAATAATAATAATAATAATACTCATAATAATAATAATAATAATAATAATAATAATGAGATGATAATAAATAATAATAATAATAATAATAATAATAATAATAATAATAATAATAATAATAATAATAATAATAATAATAATAATAAGCAAGTCAGTCAAAAATACTGGTTCCCTTTGTCTGAAAGCAAATATGGAAATTCCCTGTATCGGATTATACCTCTAGATAGTTTAATGGGAATATTTTTAATACCTTATTTTTTAGGACCGTAAGATTATGTCAAATTACTTATTAAGTTCTTTGCAATTGGTTATATTAATGTGGTGTATTTTATTAACACACTGTATATTTTCTTAAATTTTGAATGATTCATAACATGATTCTGACAACAAAATTATCCCTTTAAAGGACAAGAAACTATTTCATCGCGATAAGAATAAAAGTACAACAAAATAAATAAAAGTAACATCGATAAAAAATAGTTTATATCTACTGAAGTATATAACATAAATCGATTGGAAAGATAAGGAATTCCCATGACAATGATTGTAGACGAAGACAGAAAATAAGAAGAAAATATCTCTTTTGGGAATTACGGAGAATTATATTCAAAATAGGTCAGAAGACTGTCTCAACTTCATGACTGAATTTTGTAATGTAATATTTTTAGTGGTTTCACTTTCTAACGTCTGCTGTGTTGCTATGTATAGCACGATCTAATCGTGTATGGATTGTTCTATAAATATGCAATGGATTTATGCATAACCACACAAATTTAAACGTATCTCTAATTTCATGCTTATCGCTTACAATTGCAAATCCTCAGTTACGTATTTAACAACTTTTCACTAAACTACATTACATTTATTTTGGGATTATTACTTATCCCATCGAATTAGTTATTTAATTTCCCAACTCTGTGAAAATTCTATGAAAATATTATATTTGTTATAAGAAGTATTTCAAAACGTTTGAACGAATTAAAAAGATGGTCAAATCTCAACAGGAATACTGTTTCTTGCAACTTTATACTGACTTAAAACACTGATAAGATTAAAAGCTTGGCATTTGAAGATGAACTGATTATAATGGTTTATTCTCTGTGCTTTCTTAGTTAGTATTTAATTAATGATGCGATTTAACAACTAAAGTAATTAGAGTCGAAATTCAGATTCAGGTTTTAAGGACTGACAAATTTTGCACAGAGGCTTCTTATTTTAGGCTTGAGGTTATTTCTGCTTCTCCACAGTGTAACAGACATAAAATGCCTACCAGCCGGCTGCTGGCCTCACATATCATATCCACACGTATTATTCATAGATGTTGATGATCATCTAGACAGTATCCATCCATCCATAGTAATTCATGCTATGCTTGCAGCTTTACTAGGGAATTGTAGGTGTGGTAGCTTCCCGTTGCTTACCACACCGATGAAGGATGATGATGATGTTAATGATAAGGATGATTATGATGATGATGGTCATATGATTTCGGGGACCGTTTGGGCCTTAAAGTTTTCCTGACATTTGTCTTATGAGTGAGGAAAAACCCCGATAAAAACCTCACCCAGAAAAACTGCCCCGACCGGGGATCGAACCCGGGCCCGCTG
The DNA here is from genome assembly GCA_030220185.1 of Diploptera punctata. Classification (NCBI taxonomy): domain Eukaryota; kingdom Metazoa; phylum Arthropoda; class Insecta; order Blattodea; family Blaberidae; genus Diploptera; species Diploptera punctata. The sequence continues at coordinate 1,399,167 of JASPKZ010000009.1, forward strand.
CGTGACAAGGCAGCACGCTACCTCGAGACCACAGCGGTGGACACTAGACAGTATAGGGGTGATATAATATGTATAGCATGTCGAATACTCCAGCCACTATATCTGGTTTTATCAACTTAAAGCTACTACGTATTGGAGCTACACAAATTTCTCATGGTGCTGGGTTGGCACCCGTCCCATACTGGTCGAAATTCCATGAGAAAATTTCCTCCCCCATGGGGACTCGAACCAGCGCAGTCTCGGTCGGTCGATCCCAGGAACTTTGAAACCAGAAGCGAGCAGATAACTATTAGTCCACCAAGACGACTATGATTTCATCATTAAGGTCATCCACCATCAAGTCCTTCCTCGATGAACCAATCACTGGGATTATCAGACAGAGTCATGTATCTTGGCCACTTTAATATTTCAATATAATTAGGTCATATCTCTTCCTATGGGGAAAACAATCATTTTGTTAATCTAACTCCTCAAAATTTGAGGTTAAAACGACCATTCTGTGTAACAGAAATCTTTGGAACGTTACACAACTTTCGTTATAAAAGTTATTTTCCTGAAAATAATGTTATTTATTTACAGTTTTGCACAATGTTGTTAACATGTTGTTATCTTGTTTATAATTTTAGAAATTTAGCTCTGGAGGATAATAAAGGTACAATCGATCATGGCAATGATATTCTTTTTTCTTTCATTTCCTGGTTTAACCGCTCCGTTTATAGCTACAGTTACGTGTCCCAGACAGAAGGAACCTGTCGGAAGAGGAATTTAACTTTGGATCCCATACATATTTTTTGACTACACAGACACATGGAGGTTGAGTGATCAGCTAAATCTTAAGGCTATCTCCAAGACAACACAAAATTTTAAGACAAGAAAAACCGATCTCTCATGTATTCATATTAAACAAGGGGATTATGATATGGATCATTATGATGGTCTTGATGGTCTTCGGGGACTATTTGGGCGTAAGAGTTTCCTGACATGTATCTTACAAGTGAGGAAAAATCCCGAAAAACCCTCATCCAGAGAACTTGTCCCTACCAGAGTTGGAACCCGGGCCGCTACGTTAGAGGAAAAGTAGTTTCCATTAGCGCACAGCCGTGGACGAATACACACGTAAATAAAAATGGAAACCATGAAGCAGAAATATACGAGACAATTGCTAAACAGAACAACATTCTTTGAGATTGTGAAATAAACGATAGAACTAATAGTATGTTTGTCCATGGCGCGACAGCCCAACAAGGCCTTTGGTCTACGAGCCTGCTGCTGGCCTCACATACACATGTGTTAATTACAGAGGTAGACGATCATCCAGCCAGGAGCGACAAGTGGTGAGCATATCCCCAGCCGTAATAGCTGGTTTGCTCAACCTAAAGCCACTACTAATTGTTACCCAAATGTCTCACGATGCTTGATGGGCACCGGCTCCATACTACCCGAAATTACATGAGACAATTTCTTTCCCTATGGAGATTCGAACCAGCGCTAGTCCCGTAGCTCTACGCCAAGGCATCGTGCTTTAACCCTCGGCTATGGGGACTAAGTTAAAAGTAATAGACTTATAAAAAGTCTCATACTAGTACAGTCATTAAGTTCTGAGACTTTACGCCTGAGGATAGGCACCCACAAGAAACTGAATGTCTCACAAGATGCCGATAACTAGGCGTACACGTAAATAGAATCACATCCTCCCTCAAAATAGTCGCCTTTGGCCGTCATGCATGTTTGCCAACGGTGGTAGGTATAGCTGTTGGAAGCACCGCTGAAAGATGTTGACAGGAAGGTCCCATATGGCTTCTCTTGTGGCAGTCATGACCTCTTGGGAAGAATGAAATCTACGCCCACGTAGGATTGCTTTCATGCGAGGAAAGAGAAAAAAAAAAATGTTATGTGATCATCACGTTGGTCTTTCGACGGGATTCCTGGCACACTGTGCTGGATAACGTAACATGAGACATGTCCAGGTCATCAGGCAAAATTTTGTAACAAGTACCATGGCTGACCCCTACCACTGCTGCCAGATCGTCTACTGATTGGGAGCGGTTAGCACGCACCAACGTCACAACTTATTCGATCTTGCGTTTAGTTCGAATTGTTTGTGGCCCAACCAGTACCCACATCATCTTCCAAACTGTATCTTCCTTGCACAAAAGAACAATGCCACCTAAACACAACACTGCGACTCAATGCGTACTCACCGTAAACTTACTGCATCATTTGAAACGTTTGGACAGCGGTCTTGCCTAATTTCTGACAGAACTGTGACATCTCGAGTTCCGACATGCGCATTCAAATCACCGTCATGACAAAGGCCGTAGTTCTGCTTGAAGTGAGTGCACTCAACTGTCTCTTGCTGGGACGAGAGACTAACTGACAAGGTACCATACCACGGCGCCACCTATGCGCTATAGCGTAATACAGCGCGACTGTGCGCTCAGTCTCAAAACTTAATGATTGTACCACGTATGATATTCATTGTAACGAAATAAAATCGGTATTATGTAATTGATTACCTGGATTGTTCCGGATCCAGTTCTGTACGTGGAATACATATTTTTTAAATATACAATGACGGGCAATTTCAATAACAATATTTTAACATCCATTGTTATCAAATTGAGATTATGTATTAATGATTTTTTTAAATAATAATATAAGTACATTTTTCTACCTTTTTTATCTGTCTTCCTCAATTAGAATTCTAATTGAGGAAGACGGATAAAAAAAGGTATTTAGGCCTATATTATTATTTAAAAAATAATTTCAATAACATTATATGGAACATATAAACCCACATTTTATCGGAACTAACAATCAATAAAGCTCGATTTCTGAATTACCCCCTCCTTAGCTGAAAGAAAAGATGACTCTACAAGAATCTTAGCCCATAAATAAATTTAATTAACTATTCCATCATCCCTCAGATGTTAAAAAAATTATCATGAAATCTTATTGTTACCCAATTTATTATTCTCATTAAAAGATTATATTAAAGTGATGTAGAAGAAAATAAAAAACGAACAAAGCTAGGAGTATAGTACCATGCACGTCTTTAATATTGTACAATATTAAAGGCTGTATGATTAATCCTGTATTTTTATCAAATTTTACGATCTTGTTACTTTAAGGTGTAGAATGTTTCACATATGGTAGTTACGTCAAATAACGTAAACGTTGAAGAGAATAAAATCAAATACTTAATTTCACGGGATTAGTAGAAAAAATTAAGACCTAAAATTACCCACTTCCCAAGATTTTATTAAATAACAGGTACACTTCCGCTTTAAGCATTTCCAAGCTCCAACGATTTTCATTAAATTCTTTCAATTCGTCCTATATTTTAAATAGACTTTGAACTACTTTTAGATGCTTTTCTCATAAAATTGTGTAGAAAGGAATTTAATACAGGTTTATTGGATTTTAGAAGACAAATTGTAATACCACTTCATTCAATTGTTAAATATTCTCTTCATTTATTTTAAGTTGTCTGAATTCATTTTAAATAACGTTTACATTAATTTATCATTTTCTGAATATTCTTAAAATAAGTATTTAGATCTTCATATACGATACGTCATCACAAGATTAAGCAGCGTGCATGAATTCCACCACCTAATGTGTAGAGATACAACATTCCATGACCCGAAGACGTCAAGCATATGCGAAGTATGTGAATAGAAATGCGAAAGATATCACATCGAAACATGTACACAAAGAACAAAAACAATTTGTGATTACGCAAGACAAAGCTAAAGTGTTAGTGATTGCTAAAGTGCTGTGTTATCACCTTTGCACATTTGTGCGCAATCCATTTATATATAAAAATAACTCTTTACATAAATTTTAAATATCATAATTGTTCGTAACGTCCCGCGCCGTAGCCGAGTGGTTAAGGCAAGAAGCCTTGGCTGAGAGCTATGGGTCTTGCGCTGGTTCGAGTCCCCATGGGAGAAGACATTTTCTCATGGGATTTCGGACAATATGGGACCAGTGCCCATCCAGAATCGTGAAGCATTTGGGTATCTATATTAAGTAGCGACTCCAGGTTGAGAAGACTAGCTATAATGGCTGGGGGACCCGACATGCTGATCATATGTCACCCTTACACTGGCTAGATGAACGTCTACATCTGTGATTAACACATGCGGATTTGAGGCCAGCAACCGGGTTGTAAGCCAAGGGTCTCCTAGGCCTGTCTGCTTGAAGTTTAAAAAATTGTTCGTAACAAAAAATATACATAGCCTACATTATGTAATGGTTTCCAGCGTCGTGGTCTAGCTGTTTAAGGCATCATTCCTTGGTCCAGAGTTACGGAAATTGCGTTAGTTCGAGTCCCCATGGGGAAGGTATTATCTCAAGGATTTTCGACAAGTATGGGATCGATATTCACCCAGCATCGTGAGCAATTTGAGTTGCTACTATAATAAGCTGCCTCAAGTTAAGAAAATCAACTAAACTCATGCTGTCCACATGTCCATATAGCAACTGGATGATCGTCCGCTTCTTTGATTATCACATGTGCTTATGAGACCAGCAGTCGGCTGGTAGGCCATGGACCTTCTAAGCCCGTCGCGTCATGGAGTTTATATATTTTTTTTTAGTATTTATTAAATTTTTTATGAGTATTCTATTTAGTATGTTGGGGTGGAAGGAACATTTTATGCGGCGACTCTCTTTAACTACTCAAGTCACTAGAGTGTATTCAAATCTGGGCGTGCAAGGGATCATTTTTTTGAGAGGTCTTTTTATTCTGACATGGATTTTTCCGCGGGGTAAATTTATGAGATGAGTACCATGTCTTCTCTTCTCTTCCGATGGAAGTCATATTCAGAATTGTTATGCTCTTAAAGTCAGTCGACTCCGTCCGGGTTTGAACCTATGATCCTCAAAATCAAATGTGAATATGGGACCAAAATGTATGCGTTTTTATAGCTCATTCATTGACTTATTTACTTTAGGAGAGTAGCAATAAATTATACTTGTTTGTCAGTGTAGGCATATAAAAATATAGATTAACAATTTAGGCCCTATAGTAGCTGGAGAATTGTGAAAAAAAATTACAATTAAAAAATAGCTTGTTCTCGTTGAAAATAGTATTATATTCCAAATATTTGTCCCCTTCCCGGTTTATAGTTGTTATTTATGCAATAAAATGTCAATTTTCTAAATTTTAGTATTGCACATGTTACTAGAATTAATTTGATATTTTATTTATTTAACTAACTAACTCACTGTCACTATCAAGCCCGTAGGTTCATGGCCGTGCGGACATAAGCTCTCCATATTTCCCTATCCTGAGCTAATGTTTTCCAATCATTCCCTGTATAACCTACTTCCCTCAAATCATAGTTAATGTTATTATCCTACCTCATTCTTGATCTGCCAACTGAGCGTTTTCCCTCTGGTTTTCCTACAAGAAGCTTTCATGCACGTCTTTCATTCCCCATTCGTGCCACATGTCCTGCCCATCGCAGTCTACGAGACTAACTGTTCTTATTATATCTGGCTTCCTATAAAGACCATGTAGTTCATTGTTATGTAAGTTTTCTCCATTCACCTGTCTGTTTATCTCTTTTTGGTCCAAAAATGTTTCTAAGAACTTTATTTTCAAATATTCGTAATCTCCTTTCCTCCCTTAAAGTAAGAGGCCATGTTTCGTATCCATTTAGAACTGGTAGAATAATAGTTTTATATATTTTCAGTTTAACGTTCTCTGAAAGGAGTTGGGACTTAATCAGAAAAAACACAAGTATGTAATAATATCCACAACTCGTGTCCAATTCAGTATAGGATCGACGAATGAGGTGAGATGATGCTCCTATAGTTAGAGAGTCCTTTGAACGACAAGAGTGCCGGCAGACGCCTGACGGACCGTTAGTGAAGAACGAATTGAAACGGATTAGATGAGTAGGGAGAAATGGTGAAATTAAATTTTTGGCAGAGGAAAATGAGAGAAATCGCAGGAAAAACCTGCCCATGCTCCGTTTCGTCCACCAGCGAGACCCATATAGAGCTAACGAGACTCGATCTCGAGAAAACACAAATATAATTTATATATATATATATATATATATATATATGTATAAATTGCAAACTGGCAATATATAATTTAGGCCATAGCCCTGAACGTAATAGGATTAGATAATATTGCTAATAGCTTAATATAATATTTATCTGATATTTTTTTTTAATCCTGAACTGAGAAGCAAAATATTGAAATTTGTACTAGATATAGTCCGTGACTTCCAAATGAAAATAAAGCTTGGGTTAAGCGCAGTAATTTTCTCACAATTTAAATTAAATAGGCGTATTATCATGATGTATTCATACAATCTACACGAATAAATTGGATAACACCATATAATTTAGCGCAAAGAAAAAGTGCATAACATCATAGGATGCCTTTTTTTTCTAATTTCAGAATATAATAAACGGAAACTATAAAATTTAATGTATAATTCTTGGATTAGGTATTTACTTATTATTTTCGATATGGCATTAATCGATTCCCTGACATTGAGCTGATTCCTCATTCAGGGAGTTCCTCCATGCCCTGTGCGATAAAAACGTGTGTGATCCACAGTTGAAATCCCATTTCGGTGAGGTCGTGCCGCTGTAAGGCTCGGGTGGCACGTGAAAGTACCTATAAGGTGAGAGGTAAAACTGCGGTAATGGAATGGAAACAAATGGAATTTTTCGACTTACTTTAAAAAACTGGTATCAAACTCCTCAAGAAATTCCGATTCATTTGAGTTTTTAGGAAATGAGAAATTCTTGCTAATTAATTGTAGAACAGAACATATGATATCCTTCCTACTATATATCGTGTATCATAATTTAAGTGATAAAATCATGAAACACACAAAGCGTGGTGACGAGATAATATCTTGCTAACAATGCGCACACCAAATTCTCATTGCATTTTTAACTTGGTGGTGTAAAACAAATTTTCATATAGATAGTATCTGGTAATAAAGAACAGTCTACTGTTTAACTTCTGCATTCAAGCAACTGTCTATCGTGCTGGCTTAGGTTGTAGCTTTCGGGCTTCCTAACTGGCAAAACCGGGTTTCATACCCAGCGGGATTGAACATTTTAATTGTAAAGTTAATTAAACTATATTACATGTAGTCAATAAATCCTAAATCACCAAATTAGCAAGTATAGAGAGTCAACGCGTTTCGATAACGACCCTATCATTTTCAAGACTTATGTTGACTTAATCTTGATAATGATAGAGTCGCTATTGAAACGCGTTAACTCTTTTAACTTGTTAATTTGGTGATTTGGGTTGTTATTGACTATGTTTGATACTATTTATCACCAAGAAGATCATATTTATAATCATAATTAATTTAATTTAATTAATTCCATTGTAAACATTTTATCTTGCGCCAGAACAGGTGGTGGTGTACAATTTTTATCGCTAAATTGTTTAGCAGCTTCTTGCATTATATTGCAAATCCCTCTTCCGTAGGCTATAGTAAAGTTAGGAAAACGTTTGGACCAAAGAGAGATGAGCAGACAGGTGAATGGAGAAGACTCCACAACAGTGAACTTCATGGTCTTTATAGGAAACCATATATAATAAGATCAGTTAAGTCTCGTAGACTGCGATGGGTAGGACATGTGCCACGAATGGAGAATGAAAGACGTGCATGGAAGCTTCTTGCAGGAAAACCAGAGGGGAAACGCCCTGTTGGTAGACCATACATGAGGTGGGAGAATAACTAACTATGATTTGAGGGAAATAGATTATACAGGGGATGATTGTAAAACATTAGCTCAGGATAAGGATGTATGGAAAGCTTATATACCTACGGGTTCGATAGTGCCAGTGAGTTAGTTAGTTAGTGGGCTGTATATGTTGAGATGGAATGTAGTATAGCCTACTGTTGTTAATAGATTCATCCGTCGGATGAGGACGTTAAGACAACGGCCCCTTTAATGTTTTTCGACGAGAGAAGACTATGATTCGGCACCGGGTTTCACCTTCTCTCTTCTCTTCATCATCATCCCCTTGTATTTACACTACACGAACACATAAAAATACACTCCTCTCTGCACACCAGGCCTATTCAACCCCACGTCGGATAGGCTAACAATAAAGGTGCTACTATTCATTGGTAGTGCATCTGTATGCGGGTAGGAGGGGTGACCGCCTTTTCACACCAAGTAAGCACTTATTAACAGCCATGCTATACACAATGTAAGAACACATCTACGTAGAGTGGTTTGAGGAAGTAAATTTAAAATAGAACACATTAACGCCAACTCATCCACCTAGTCCGTAACCGACGAGCGAAAAGTCTTAATAGGTCTCGTCGTTGCCTCATACGCAGTGGGCCCGGGTTCGTTCCGGTCAGGCAAGGTTCTAGATATTTTGGGAGAGATTTTTGTCATATATAAGAGAAATTTCAGGAAACGTTAAGGTCCAAATGGTCCATGAACATCATATAGCCATCATAATCATCATATTCGCCATGTTTAGTATGAATGTGTGTTTGTTAAAAGTGTATTTCTTTTTAATGTTGTGTTGTCTCAGAGGAGACTCTAACATTGAGCTGATCAGTCATTCGGGAAGGCTCTCCATGTCCTTGTTTCGTCAAAAAAAATCTGTGTGTGATCCATAGTTTAAAACTCTTCTCCCGACAGGTCCTGTGGCATATAAAAAGTACCTTTAAAGGAAGAGATTAAATTGCGGGAATGTAATGGAATAATAATGTTTTATTTAGTCTATCAGAGTTAAGTCGATAAGGCCTTGTCCTCCACACAACCAGCATAAATATACAATATAAGTAACAATGTGTTGACATTTTCGTCAGCAATAAAATTATAATATGTTAGACCTACACGATCAGGGAAATTTAATCCTCTATGTTAAATTTTGATCACATATTAAACATAGGCTCAATTCTGGAAATGCATGCTATTATGCATTGCAGAGACTCTTGATGTCCCAACTCCTTTCAAAAAAACGTTAAACGAAAATATATAAAACTATTATTCTACCAGTTATATTATATGGGTGCGAGAAGTGGCTGAATTCAAATACCTAGGAACAATGATCACAAATAGGAATGAGATGCACAAAGAAATTAAACATAGGCTCAATTCTGGAAATGCATGCTATTATGCATTGCAGAGACTCTTGATGTCCCAACTCCTTTCAAAAAACGTTAAACTGAAAATATATAAAACTATCATTCTACCAGTTATACTATATGGGTGCGAAACATGGACTCTTACTTTAAGGGAGGAAAGGAGATTACTAGTATTTGAGAATAAAGTACTTAGGACAATTTTTGGATGAGCCAACAGGTGAATGGAGAAGACTACATAACAATGAACTACATGGTCTTTATAGGAAGCCAGATATAATAAGAACAATTAAGTCTCGTATGCTGCGATGGGCAGGACATGTTGCACGTATGGGGAATGAAACTTGCATGGAAGCTTATTGTAGGAAAGCCAGAGGGAAAACGCCCAGTTGGTAGACCAAGAATGAGGTGGGAGAATAACATTAACTATGATTTGAGGGAAGTAGATTATACAGGGAATGATTGGAAAGCATTAGCTCAGGATAGGGATGTATGGAGAGCTTATGTCCGTGCGGTCATGAACCTACGGGTTCGATAGTTCTAGTGAGTAAGTAAGTAAGTATGTGACACACCTCAAATTACATTATAATACAAGATTTTGTTCTCGAATTCCCCACAATATGTTTCCCGTTAATTGGTGGAAATCAAATATTTGTTTTTGTTCAATGCCACCAGTTTGTCATTTAGACATTCCTGGTATTCTCTCATGGCATTGGCGTATTATAACCGACTTCTAAGATTGGGACGTCTGGAAAGCGGGGTAACACTGCCTCAATGTTATGAGTGATGACGATGGGTAATGACGCACCAGGTGAGGCCTTAATCATAAACTTAATCTAATGAGGTGAATATGATAATGATGGCCAGATGATGTTTGGAGACCGTTTGGACCTTAACACATCCTGACATTTGTCTTACAGGTGAGGAAAAACCCCGGAAAACCTCACCCGGGCCCTCTGAGCGACAAGGCCTACAGCGGTGGACAAAATTATGATATAAAATAATAAATTCGTTACCTAATAGGTCCGTCTCGTCAACTTAAAAAAAATTATTCTCTGTAGGCCTTACGGAACTAATCCCACCATCAGCAGAAGGAGCAATGTATAGGTATTTAACTGCTGACCCTGAATGCAATACACTATTGATGATCTGGTACAGGGGATTTGACGTACTGGGTGTGTTCCCATTTAAAATATCCCCTGCACCAAAGCATCAATAGTATACCAGTATTGCATTCAGAGTCAGCAGATAAAGACATGTCTCCAGCTGCTTCTGCTGATGATGGAACTAGTCCCGAAAGGCCTACAGAGAATTAATAGTTTTAAGCTTTGAGGAGATGGACCTCGGACCTATTAGGTAACAATTTTATAATCTTATATTATAATTTTAATTTGATGACTAATGTCTCAATAGCAATTTATCATGAATTTGATTAATGTTGAATTTTAGGAATACAAAGAAATGTGACTTATACCACTCTAACTTTAACCCATATAATAACGTTCTTAAAATGTAAATACCACTTATGAACTAATATAGCTGAAGGCCATTAATAAAATATGATAATGAAGTTTAAAACTCAAAGATTATAATCGAAATGGTGTGTTTGCATCGTTCGTAATCAATATTTATGTAACTGTTATAGATTTAAAAATCCACGCTTGTGCAGCCATGATCGTCCTACATTACCTATGTGCAATTCCTATTGTATTTTTATTGCATAAAAGCTTTTAGTTGCACATCGTGTCGCTAAATTTATATTTGTTCAAAAATGCGTACATAACGAATATAAACTGCAAACAAAACAGAAAAACTAGTAAACGTGTCATCGAAAACCGCTAGTTATTTGAAGTTCTCATGTCAAAAGTCAACTTCTATCTCAATTAATAAAATTCATGTCCCGTTGTTAATACTCATGACCAACCTCGCCTGACATTATTTACTTAATAAATTTTAATTTTATTTTATTTTTATAGATACATAGGAGATATTTTAAACCCGCGTTTTATATACAGCAACTTCTAGTATATATTCCACTAGAATTAATTTCAGGTATGACAATTAATGAATTAATTGAATCTGGTGATTTTATTCCTGCTGAAAAAAAACAGACTGCATCAGTTATACGTAGATAAATCAGACAAGGGAACTGTCAACGATTGCATGGAGAAACCTATTTTGAAATTTCTCCCAGAGTAGCGTTGTGATGTACCAAGACCGTGTCCAAAAAAAATTATATATATATATATATATATATATATATATATATATATATCTGCTGTTTCTAACTGCTTCTTTCCCTTCTTCTTTTCTATAGGCCTATGCCTGTTTATTTACACACACTATGTCAGTGATGATTATATCTCATTCCATCTCTTGAGGGGCCAGCCCACTTCTCTTTTTCCTCTAGGACGTAAGTTCTTCGCTGCTTTAATAAACATCGTATCGACAGTTTTGTCCACGTGGGCATTCCATTACCTTTTCCTTGTTGTAATAAATGTCTCGACATCTACGATATTGCATTCCTCCCTCACTCCCTAGTTTCTAATTCTGTCAAGCCTTGTTTTGTTTACTATGGCTCTTAAAGTATTCATTTCTGCAGTTCTCATGCGTTGTTTCGTTTGGCTGGTATCTGCTCTTATATCATTATTGGTCGTACACATGTTTTATAAAGTTTTACTCTGCTTTTTGTGTTTAAATATTTGCTTTTCCATATAACATCTCTTAAATATCTTGTTAATACTTGAAAGCATAATAATAGTCCCTTCGATTGGTTGCTGGCCAAAGGAAGGCAAGACCAGTGATGGGGCTGTCATCTTATAGCCTCTGGTGAGGCTTTTCTGGAGAAGAAAATAAAATAAAGAAAATAAAGGAAAGAAGAAATGGAAGAAAAGTTTTGGAATATATTAAACAGTACCAACTAAGTTGGAAACACCATCTTGGAAGAATGAGTTCTAATCGGATCCCCAAAGCTGTTTATAATTATATACAAGAGGACGAATATCTCTGGGCCGTCCTATGAAACGCTGGAGGGAAAATTTTCTATAGGATCGTAACAGTCCTTGGCCTAATACTTGGAAGGAAGAAGAAGAAGAAGTATTCTGATATTCGTTAACTGCAAGGCACAGATATCGAAGCCAGAATCCAGCAATATCAACTCATTGCACGGAGCAGATGAACTCCCTGCATGAGTAAGACCTGAGTGAAGTGAGACGGGACGCGTCGCGGACGGCAGGTAGTGAGGGTTATCCTTATGTACCAATTCAAGTGTAGTGTGACATCCCTATAGTATAAATGAGATATTTGGCGTTGGAGTTTAGTTTCTTGTAGTTAAGAATTGCATATGTTTTTTGGGCGCGGTCTTTGTGCATCACAACGCTTCTGTGGAAGACATTTTAAGGTAGGTTTCGTATGCAATGGGTAGACAGTTCCCTTGTGCGACAATTTCAACTTACGAGAAAATTATTTTATAATAAGCAGAGTAAGTCTTGCATGTTTTGAAATTAAAATTGAAATAGGCTTATATTCCGTCAGCGCGATAGGCTTAGGTTCCATGTTCGTTAGCTTACCACCGGATTCTGGCTTTAAATCTGCATGTATTAATCATAGAAATACCTTAGATGATCATTCCCAAATAAAGAAGTAATATCTACACTCAAAGTCATTTAGAGATGTGGGAGAGCGGGCACGAGCCTTCGGGTTGGATAGTGCCAGTGAGTTAGTTAGTCATCCGCTCAGTGCGAATCCCGAACCACAAAAATGGAGTGGGTTTCATGCTATGCTTTGCAACTTTACTAGCGAATTATCGGTGTGCTAGCTTCGCGTTGCTTTCAGCACCGGTGAAGGATGATGATGATAATGATAAGGATGATAATGATGGCCGGAGATTTTCGAGGACCGTTGGACCCTAAGCATCCAGACATTTATATTATTTTTAGTCTGGACATCTTACCTCAATATTAATGTTGATTTGTGGGAAAGCTGACGATAAAACAGAATTGTTTTGAAACATGTCCGAGAACAAATCAACATTAATATTGAGGTAAGATGTCCAGACTATAAATAATATAATTAAAATAACCTCAAAATATAACTTCCTAAAATTAAATATTAAATATCCAGACATTTGTCTTACAGGTGAGGAAAAACCCTGAAAAAACATCACCCAGGAGCCTGTTCCGACCGGGAATCGAACCCGAACCCGGACAAGGCAGCACGCTACCTCGAGACCACATCGGTGGACTACACACATAGCCTATTTCAAAAATATTCTTAAATCACTGAATTTCAGAAATGTTAACTTTTTAAGTTAGGAAACAAGCGGTATTTATTTTTGTAGGTAGCACATACACCACAGCACGTAACACATGTGGAACATATCGACCCACTGGATTAATTTAACACAAGTACACGCAGATCATGTAATGCACTAGTCTCTCATTCCTACTACTTCTTTATGAATATTCTGTCAGGAATCAACAGTTTGAATGTTAATTTAGTTTAGGTAATTTGTATTAATTAAAGGGCTGAAATGTGCATTGTTTCATAGGTCGAGTATCTATGGATTATATTGTTTATATTGGTTCACATAGCTTGATGAGCTAGTGGCCAGCGTTTTGATTACAGTTGATAAGGTCGATATGGTTGTCCATGATCTGTGATTTAGTTTAAGTTTGATTAAAGACTTTCCTGGCGCTTCATTATCATTTATAATCCATCATATCATATAACTCCACTTTCCAGATGCCCGAACCATAGAAATGGATTACAATTCTGTCAATGCCAACGCGGAAAGCCAGAAATATCAAGAAAGTCAACCTGGTGGCATTAGACAATATATATACGGGGTGAATCATAAATGTGGCTATACGTTTGATCGTGTTGTGTGACGATAATATTACCATTACAGAAAATATGAAATTACCGTTGGAAAGGCAATTATTCAAATTACAACACTGGTATAAAACAAAACAGTGTAGAAATTTCGTCATTAGTCAAAATGGTGTTGAATATGCAACAGCAAATTACAAATTCTGCTTGGGAAATAACGTATGCTAATGATCGTGAGGCCGCAAGACGGTCAAGACGTGAGTTTAACGTAGCATTGCAGCCGTCGACTGTGAAAAATTGAAGAAAACGACTGCTGGAATCGGGAAGGATGCAGAAAATCAAACCTCCTGGAAGGCCTCGCATTAGCACGGATGTAGAAACAACGAAGAGAATTCTGTAGGCGTTCGACGCTAGCCCACAAAAATCAACCCGCCAAGCTGCACGTGAGCAGTGATTTGTTTTTGTTTTGTTCTATTGTAATTTTAAGGATTCCCTTTCAAATGGTAACATCATATTTTCTTCAATAATTATATTTTCGTCACAAAATGCGATCAAACGTATAGCCATATTTCTGAATCACTCTGTATATATATTGATACACGAAAACACCTGCAAGAGAGTGCATTCTGATACAGTAATGAAAACCTCATCACTGCATTAATCTTAAAACTCTTTATCTATAAATAACTAACTCACTAGTCCTGTCGAACCCGCAGGTTCATGGCCGCATGGACTTAAATTCTCCATAGATAAGTTCTTTTCTATCATCACTTGTATAACCTACATCTCCCAAACCACTGTTAACATCAATCTCCCACTTTATTCTTGGTCTGGGTGTTTTTCCTTTGGTTTTCCATGTCCCTTTTTCATTCCCTATTCATATCTTAATCTATAAATAGTAAACTCCATAGCACGAGAGACTTAGAAGGCTCTTCGCCTACCATCCACATGTGTTAATCACAGAGGTGTACGATCATCCAGCCACTTAAGAGCTTCAAATGGTCGGCATGTCAGGTATATGAGACGTTATAACTGGTTTTCTCAATATGGAATCGCTAATTATTGTAGCTCACAATACAGGCCGAAATTCCTGCGCAAATCTCGTATCCCTGTGCAAAGGCATCATGTCTTAAACCACTCGGCTACGGACATAATTTATAAATACTGAAATAATTTGAAATACAGTTTGAACGCTTTACGAATTGTAGACTCATTTGGAATTTGTTGCATTTCTCCATAAAACCTCTGAAATGTGCATTTTTCAATTAGGACATTTTTGCTATATCGGATGTACCTGCGACATATCTATACGCCATAACAACCTACCTTCCAACGCGTGTAAGCTCACATTCTCCAACCTTTACCAATAATGTATTCGGTATTCTTACTCAAGTTATGCCATTTATGCCTCGTGACTAGCAGAACAGGATTCGATAAGCACGGGATTTGAAGGTTTAAACCTCAGGCCTTGCACGTCGCTGCGATGACAAGGAGGAGACAGCAAAAAACGAAGATGGCGAAGAAGAATAAGATATCTCGAATTAGGAGAAGTGGTTTTGTATTATAATCGCTAGATTCTGTACTAAATACCTGAATTAAATTCCAAATTCCTACGCAACACATAATTTAAGAAGGCATTTGGTACTATTGAAATCGATTCATTGATCGGATGGTTGCCCACCGATGCATTTCGATGAGAGTAGACTATTTGCAGAGTTTGAGTTTCGTCTTCATTCCATTCACCATCATTCCTCATACAACACACACTATTCAAATACAGCATAACTCTCCTCTCTATACGCATTACAAATACACGTTACTTACGGTAACATGATCTGATGAAGCGGTGCGTAAATTCATAATAGACTACTATATATTTAATAATATTAATCTGATGAGTGCAGAACACGTTGAACCAAACAGGCATTTGGTAGAAATTAGACACACATTTGTGAATATATGGTTTGGTAATTCCTATATACAATTTAATAAGAATAATAATTAGTATTAATTTTTAACATGGATTAATGTAATAAATATATACATGCGAGGCATGGTTTGTATTGGCGAGATCATACTCGTATAAGGAACGAAACTATAAGAGAATAGTTACAGTAATGCCAATTACACATCAAATCTATAATTACAAGAAGCGATGTACCGAACACCTTTAACGAATAGATGACAACAGACTTCCGAAGCAGGCTTGGACGTACAAACCACGAGGAGAAGAGATCCTGACAGACCAAGAAAGCGATGGAGCCATGGAGCCTATACCGTGAAGATGATGATGATGATGAATTACTGTTTTCACCAAGTCGAGATCTTACGTCTTCCAGGAATAAAACCTCTTATTTAAATAACCCCATAACATGTACCCGTATTTCTGATATTACCCATCCAAGTGTTTTGTGCAGGCGGAAAATATGTTAATTAACAAACTGTCTTTCTCTTTCTATTCCTTACTATGTTGCCGCTTCCTGTCCTTTGTATTATGTTGTTTGATTGGCAGGTAGAGAGCTTACAAATACTATGTATTTTAATGATCCGTCGTTCTGCGCGGTCAGTGGCAGAATGACTAATTTGACAACCCTGTTACTTTTGGGGTTACGTCTAGGAATGAGCTGTCCCTTCCTTGCCCTTCTCATCACGTGTTGCCACTTGTGATTTATTGTCAGACTGGTAACGGAGAGACGACAAATACTGTGATTTTAAATGATTCGACCGCTTGAGCGTTCAGTGCTTAAATGACTAATTTGACAACCATGTCAAGATCTTTCACACGTGTTTAGAGATTCTCCCCCCACATTTGAACTTGAAACATTTCAATACGTGATCGGATGTACAGTCTTCTCCTACAATCCCTTCCACAGATTCAATAGATCGGCGACACTAGCGCTAAAACTCTTCCCCTCCGCCCGTGAACAGTTAACTTGGATGTGTAATACATACTACATATTTATTGTATTTTTTCTATATTTATTTATTTTGTTATGTCTCAATGGTGGACAATATGATGAGACGATGAAATAGGTCCAAGATTGTTTTATAATAAAGGCACATGAGCCCTTCCTGGTAGTGAGAAGTGACGGAGCAGTGATTGATAGTGCGAGCGGATGACTTGTGGACGGAGTCGCCTTGTTAATCGGAAATCCATTAGTGACTACTTTGTGTCCTCTACAAAACACATATTGAACTGTCTAAACACATTTTATGCGTCCGTTCGATGTACCGACGCCTTCGTTGATACTTATAAACCGATATTATGCAAAAAGCAAAACAAATTCATTGGCATCACTGAATTAAACATTTGTATAATTGAAATTCATATTTAGGATTCTAAAAAAAATATATAATCAATGCATAGCATTAACCAGTTTACATTTATAGTAAATGTGAGAGAATAAATTATTCTGATTTGATCGTAGTCATCAAATATCTGTCAATTAGATTCATAAGAGTTTCGAGCTATTCTCTAAACCAAGCTTTTAGCAGAAGAGTTTGTAATAATCTTTTCTGCTCGCATAGTCTTCTGTTCGAAAACAAAGCCTACCTTTCAGCTGCTATATCAAATCGAATTGGTGACGTTATCTTACTCATTATTTTTTGCTTGAATATTGTATTTTGAGAGATTAAATTTTATGTATTATTTAGATTGTATAAATAATAGTAATTTCATTCCTACTGGATTTTTTCATGTTGAGACTTGAAAGTAGTTTTGAAGATCCTTAGGACGGGTTACTGGCCCGACGCTAAGTAGACCAGTAGTAGGGCTGCTACCTTTTAGTCTCTGGACGGACATTAGGATACCGCATTTACTCAGTACCCGATGGAACGGTCATGTCGCCGTGACTCGGTCCTCACAGCCTCGTTTATGAAAACGGGTTGTACCACGAGAAGGTGAGGATGAGAATTGGGTAGGAGAGGTTATACACACGTCACTACCCCTTTGAAATTTTGTGAACCTTTAGAAAACAAAAATATCTGATTATAAGTCAAGATGGATGCAACATGTTCATCGAATGGAAGATCACAGAATACCCAAACAAATGTTAAGATATCAACCTGCAGGAAGAAGAAGACCAGGACGTCCACTCAAAAGACTTTTGGATGGTGTTTCTCTTGAGGCCGAAACAGGTCAACAAATGGCCTAAATTCGTGAATGTACTAATAATAATAATAATAATAATAATAATAATAATAATAATAATAATACTTTATTTATTCTGGCAGAGTTAAGGCCATAAGGCCCTCTCTTCCACTCTACCAGTACAAATACAAATAAATATTTGACAAATATAGATATACACTATACTAATTATAAACAGTTAAAGATACAATAAATGTAGCAATGTAAATTTCATGTACAAACAACATTTTATAGGGTAATAACAATAATGATACGATAATAATAATATAAATATTATACATTATACGAGAAACGCCAATTAATGTATATACTTTACACTGGATAATAATGAAGTCGAGTTTAGAGCAAATATAAATTTAGATTTCTTTTAAAAGATGCCAATGTCCGGCAGCCCCTTATTTCTTGTGGTAGGGAGTTCCAGTTGCGAGAAGCGAAGATGGTGTATGACATGGAGTGATGTGATGTCCTATATTGCGGTATATTAAGCAAGAGACTATGTTGTGATCTTGTGTTTAAGTTATGGTTTGAGGATAGATACTGGAAACGGGATGATAAATAATTGGGAATCGAGGTATGTACTGTGATGATGATGATGAAAGAATAGTTAAGAAATGGAAGTGATTGCACAAATCCATAAACTTAAAAAATAATCCAAAAGAAATGTAATCGCATCCAAAAATATAGCCCTAGCTGCATTGAAGATTTAGTTGAATAACTCGGGATTTTTTTGCAGTTATTCGTTCCTTAGTCCCTCTTGTCATTAGTGCTGACTAGTTGATACTACAAAGGAAGTCAAAATCATGATTTTTATAACCCCAATTAAGGTTTATTAGCCCTTAGGGTATGTGTATAATAATTTATAATCGTATGTTGTGCCCTTAAACTGAAAATAAACAAATAAATAAATAAGACATAGATTTTTTTTAAATTTGCCCTATTACCGTAGTTACTCGGTGGAGATCCTGCATTCCTGTCTTCCACTCCGGCAATCCGAGTTCTATTCCTGGGCGTATATCTTGAACATTTTATGAAAATAAGAAAAAATAGGTTGATAGGTAAAGGACATAAAAAATGGGTAAACAGTAAAGCGAAGAAAATGAAAAAGTAAACCATATAATTTCTTTAGTATTTCTTTACAAATATTTATGATTGAAGCATACTTATACAATATAATCAAATTAGCTATCTTCTTTTCAAAATCATGCGACTTTTTTTTTTAAATATCTAGGATTTGAATAAATCATGAACAAATTAATTTCTCAAATGGCGAGCACATATATTAAAATATCATTGCCTCATTTATTAGAGAAACAAATAAAACGATACAATAATTTGCCTCTCGTAGAGCTAAACGTGTTTCATTTACCTTTGATAAATGTCCTATTGTGATTTCTATGAAATGATTTGTTCAACAAAATGAAAAACACACACAAAAACTGTAAATTACGAGATATAACCACTTCATTAACTAAGAAAAAATATTTTTACAATTGCAGTCTGGTTTTATAAGCCCTACAGGCCTATCATCGTATATCAGACCACCAACTTAATTTAGAATAGTATTTTGCGCCCTTAAAGCATGATTTTAAAAAAAGCAGAAACGTTTCTGGTGAATTTTCATCTCTCTTACTAACCCATGTATCTTCACTTGGAGTAAGTATACTCCCTAGCGGAAGTTATGTGTAACGAAGTTAATTTAGTTATGCTTATTACTTACAGATGTCAGCGAATGACAAGTGTTTAGCTTATCGCCTCAAAAAGGCGCCAAATAGGTGGATGGAAAAAGCTGCTTAAATTTTGTTCAAAAGCTCTCATTTTGACTTGAAATTCTTTTACGAGCCCGAAAATCTTCAGGCGGCTTAAACTCCCCCCCCCCGCCGAAGACTTGTCCTTTAATTTTTTTCATTCTTATTCTTTCCTTGTCAACTGTACGTATATTGTGTAGGATATGCCTATTATTATTATTATTATTATTATTATTATTATTATTTATTATTATTATTATTATTATTATTATTATTATTGCCGCGGTGGACTAGTGGTTATGCTCCTTGCCTCTGGTCCCGAGGGTCGCGGGTTCAAACCCGGCCGGGGTAGATGGATTTTTTAGGATGGAAAAATCCAAGGAACAAGTCCTCCGGGAGGGACTTTAAGCCGTGGGTCCCGAGTCTGAAGATTTTCAGGCTCGTAAAAAAATCCTTAAGCCTGAATGAAAAGGCCTCTAAGCAAAATTTACCGAATTTTCCCGTCCTAGTACTACCTTGGTTTCCTAGATGACAGTATGAGGCGGAACGCTGACCACGTACACTCAAAATTACATCTATACGAAAACAAGTGTAACTAAATTAGTATGGTTCAAATTCTTCCCTGTAGGGGAGAGCGCCTAAATCTCTGTAAAGGGAAAACATAGGCTTACAATACAAAGATTATTATTATCATTATTATTATTCAAGTTGTATATAATTCATAATTGTTATTATATGTATAATTTAACCCCAATGAAATGGAAGGGAAGACCCTAGGGTCTTAACTCCATCAGATAAAATAAATAAAAACTCCATCGACCCCGGCCTGGTTTTTACCCGCGACCCTTTGCACAAGCGGCAAGATACATTACCCCTAGGGTCTAGACCTCCGAGGTCGATGAATTATCATTAGATCTGCATAAAACAGTTATTTTGGAATATGTGGTAGTTGTATTTTGAAAATAGTAAAAATCATGCATTTATTGTAAAATATAGCTGACATTTTTGTTAGATTTCCATACCAGACCATATCATATCATACCAGTCAATAATATACCAAGAAGGTGTCGCTAGTGGCCAAGTATCAGTGGATCCAAATCTAACAGTGCGAGTAACTGTTCCATTGCTGCATTATTGAACAGATGCTGGGTAAAACAAAACACTTGCACGTAACAAACTCAATTTCTGAAACTTTCTGATCCCCTGTAACATAATAATGAAAACAAGGATACGTTTTGTACGTGTTTAGAACATTTGTTGGTGGATTAATCAAATCGCCGCTGCTTGCAATCGATACAATTGACAGTTGTGGTCGATAGACTCTCGCCTGATGTACGATTATCAGTGAGGGTTTTCAGAGCAAAAGTGCAACACTAACTACGAAATAAAAAAAACACATTTATCATAAGTAATGCTACGAGTGATTTCCAAATTATCGATAACTTCACGACTCACGAAGTGAGGAGTGAATTTATCTAGAGAATTTGGAAGTCAAGAGTGGCATTTATTAGGACTATTTAACGAATACAATTAAGCTGTTTACTCATATATCATTATTTAAATATAGTTATTTTAAAATATTTATATATTTAATGTCAACGGTGATGTTGCTTCATTTGTTCATCATTGCAACCAGATCATATTATTTATTGCCAAAGGATCGCACTATTGTAAGAATGTACCCTAGTGGAGAAAAAATGAAACACATCAAACTGTTTATAACCAACATTGTAGGTTATTAATTAATTTCTGATGTCATACGATGTACGTAAATTATATTTTTCTGGAACGTAAATTCCTGGGAAATAATACGTTTAAGAAAGTGCAAACGGTGGTATCTTTTTATTGTGGTATAATCAATTACTACGAATGTTTTTCTGTTATACCCCGCAAGCAGTATCTGTTTACATTCGTGCAGTTTATATACAATCTGGTAGCCGCATTTCTTAGAGAGTCAGTCACTGCAAAATAATGCTCTAAGCTATTCAGAATGTTAAAAAGGAGGAGCTTTATTTTAATATGATATAATTAAACTGATAAAATCGAGGTGAAAAAGACTGTGATTGGTTGTAAATTATAATTCATTGAAACGTGATTGGTCATTGACTCGCATTTGGGACATGAGTTAAATAGTCTAACGAATATTGTTTTATCACATTCTACTACAACGTAATTATGCACAGTTGACACGAAATTTCAGAAATAGAGGAAGAACAAAACAACGATGGGCCTGTCAAGGGCATGTTGAGCCTTAGAAACAGGTTCAGAAAAATATCTTAAACTTAATACGAGTATGTTCGTGATGATGATGATGATGATGATAATGCATGACAAGACAGCACGCTTCCTCGAGACCACAGCGGCGGACTATGTGAATCATTTAATATCAGTTATGTTAACTTATGTAAATATTTGTTTAATTGCAGCTTTATATCACGAGTCTTATATTTTTCTTAATTTTAACATCTCCTGCTCCTCAACTCGTATCCGACACAGGGCGAGTCAATGGATGAAATTCGATGAGGTCTCTTACATTGAATGTCTGTGAATAGCAAGGATACCAACCGACATCACAGGGGCAGATGAAATTAAATGAAACGAAATGAATGATAGAGTGTGGATAAACGGTGGAATTACATTTGTGGCAGGGAAAACGAGAGAAATCTCGAAAAAAATCTCCTCAGATTCCGTTTCGTCCGCCACGAGACTCACAACGAACTCGGTACCCCAGCGTTGAGAGATGAGGTCTACATTTTTTTAGTTACTTGCACCATATCCTGTATTTCAACAATTTCATCGAGGTAGAGTGCTCCTTATCACGTAGTGGGCTCGGGTTCGATCCCCACTCGAGACAAATTTCCTGAGTGAAGTGGTTTTACCTCACCTGTAAGACAAATGTCAGGAAACTTTAAGGTCCAAAAGGTCCCCTAGCATCATCTGGCCATCATTATCATCATTATCAAATTCACTCTATTAAAGTAAGTTTAGGATTAAGGTCTCGCCTGACACATCATTACCATCATCATCAATCATCGCGATCGTATCATTGGAGAGGGTGACCCCACCTTTCATGCGCCCTAACCTCAGAAGTGGGTTACAATACGCCAGTGCCAGGAGACAATACCAGAAATGTCCAAATGACAAAACTGATGTCATTGAATAAAAAACAATAGAGGCTTTTAAAAATATATTATTTCATAACGTACAGTATGCCAGCTTCAAGTACTGCTTTACCCTATTCGGAGATTTGAAAAAAGTTCTATTTTTTTTACAAAACACTTAGGACGTTCATGATTTTAACAGCTGGAAAAATTGGTTTTATCTGCCAACGTAGCAAGGGTTTCAGAGTGCATATCGTGAATTGACATTTTTACGATAGGAAAATGATGTACTCTAAAACAAATGTGATATTTAACATTTGAGTAGTTTGCATATCACAGAATGATGACCTCTGTTATTTAATTTATCTGACCGACCTGCATATCTACTCATGCATGCACACTAACCTGTTATCGACAGCCAATTACACAATTCCATAATTAACATTTTAAAAATGACAAATAGCAATCATGTACCATTGATTAGATTTGCTTTTATCTTCAAAATGATTGATTTACAATAAAATATATTTTATCAATTTATTAAGTTCCAAAATTCTATATTAGACTTCATTAAATATTTTTTGTCCAATGCCACCAAGTTCTCTTTTGTGGCATTTCTGGCTTTATCTCCTGGCACTGGTGGAATTGTAATCCATGTCTTTCGTTGGGGCTCCTGGAAGGCGGAATTACGTTACTCCGATGATATGATGGGTGGTAAATGATAATGAAGGGCCAGGAGAGTCCCTAACCCAAATTCCAGACCATGTGCAACCACAGGAATAATTACCTTTAAGGAAAAATGTCTATGGTCTGACCGGGAATCTAACAGGGGACCTCACGAACTGAACCAGAAACGCTGACCATTAACCCATGAGGCTGGTCAGAATAGTATGGTCATGTTAGAATAATGCCGGAGCAATGATTAGGGGGGCACCTAAAAGGCGTTTGATTGGACTCCCCAGTGACAAAAGAAGAATCATGACTATGAGTGATTAGAAGATCAATGATGGAGAATGGATTGCAGGAAATAGATTAAGATGAAGATGTTTGTATATTGGAACCCCATTCAATAAATAAATAAATAAATAAACGAATAATTAAGAGAAATAGAGTGCACCATTGGGGTAGCATCAGTAAATAATATCAACCACAGGAATAATTACCTTTAAGGAAAAAATTCTATGGTCTGACCGGGAATCTAACAGGGGACCTCATGAACTGAACTAGAAACGCTGACCATTAACCCATGAGGCTGGTCAGAATAGTATGGTCATGTTAGAATAATGCCGGAGCAATGATTAGGGGGGCACCTAAAAGGCGTTTGATTGGACTCCCCAGTGACAAAAGAAGAATCATGACTATGAGTGATTAGAAGATCAATGATGGAGAATGGATTGCAGGAAATAGATTAAGATGAAGATGTTTGTATATTGGAACCCCATTCAATAAATAAACGAATAATTAAGAGAAATAGAGTGCACCATTGGGGTAGCATCAGTAAATAATATTGTTTCCTAGAATGCAAAGACTCGGGTTCGATCCACGGTCGGACACGTTTTCTGGGTAAGATGCTTTTGAGGTTCTTCCTCACCTGTAAGACAGGTATTGGGAAATGCCAAGGGTCAAATAGTCCGTAAATAAATAGTCATAATAATTAATATCATATTCGTATTTTTATTGTATGAGTGAGTGATTTGTCTTGTCTTAATATTGTTAATGTTGTCACGGAGCGGGCGTTAAACTGATCACACATGCGGAGCGGCAATCAATGATCTTGTGTGGTCAAAAAAATGTACGTTATCCAGAGTTTAAAATCTCCTCCCGACATGTCATAACCCTGAAGGCCCGTATGTCGTGGGGCAGGTAAAATAAAAAAATGGATAAAATATTGTGAGATAAAATAAAAATAAATATATAAACAAACACAAAGTACACTTTGAATAGTGCATTAATAATAATAGAACAAAGGATGTGAGAATATATAGAACTTAAGTAATATTTTGGAATATATTAAACAGTACTAACTAATTATATTATTTTTGGTCTGGACATCTTACCTCAATATTGAGGTAAGATGTCCAGACCAAAAATAATATAATTAAAATAACCTCAAAATATAACTTCCTAAAATTAAATATTAAGTACTAACTAAATTGGAAACACCATCTTGAAAGAATGAGTTCAAATCGGATCCCCAGAGCTGTTTATAATTAGCCTATATACCAAGAGGACGAAGCTCTCTGGGCCGTCCTATGAATCGCTGGAGGGAAAATTTTCTATAGGATCGTAACAAGCCTTGGCCTAATACTTGGAAGGAAGGAAGAAGAAGTAAGTCCTGTTATTATATACCCTTAGATGGTTAGAAATTTGGGAAGGCTCCTAGCTTTTCACTGTTTATAAAGTTTTATTTTTAATCCATTCGCTTCAAGTTTAAATGCTCAATGCATTTCCCCAGAAACCGGATTTAAGTTACCATAAATCATATTGTCTATTTTAAGACATTCAAAACAAACACAAAATAACGGTACTTGAGATCACAACAAGGGTGATGGCAAAAACACATTCCTCTACTATTTACAAAGGCTAATAAAAGATTACCCTGCTAAGGGATGTACAAAATATTGCAAAATATATAACAACAGAGTTAAGCCAGTGTACCTCGTCTTATGAGTCGAAGGTCATTTAACTGCCGGCGAGTCTACCTCGTCTTGTGAGGCGAATGGTTAAGGGAGGGGGTAGAATTTGAATTGGAGTATACCTAATTTGCAATTCCATTGATTGATTTTCTACTTGTTCCTATACAGAGTGTTTTTAAAGTCACTATACATTTCAATGAAGGAAGGAAATGATTGGAAAATCAATGTTATTGTGAATTTTTACGCACACTCAACTGCCTTTCTATATGACCGCTATCTAGGTGAAAACACTCCATCTACCAGCTGTGAGTCGAAATGTAGACCTTAACATTTACATCGTAAAAGAGCTGCTGTTTCTATGATACGATTTCCTAAATCATTCACAAGTGATAAGAGCGTTTTCGGAGAGGGAAACGTAGAATTTTCCGCACTATGTTGCGAGGAGCATTCAACTCCCTACTGAAGCGTCGAGTTGATGCGTTCGGTTTATAATTGTCAATTTGTATCTGCTGCACTGTTTCTGATGATACGCATGATCATCTATGACGTGCCTTATCACATACACTGCCGGTACACTTAAATTTGTTTACAAGCAGACGAATATGTGCCTTTGTTGGGGTAAATTCAGATCTGACGTCTTCATATGACAAACAATAACAACCCGTTCTTCCGTGCTGAACGTGTTGCATTAAGCTAACAGTGTATGCAAAGAAAGAAAAATATAGTAATGTTTTCAAGAAATGGATGGCGACTTTAGAGACACCCTGTGTTACTCTGTTTTATCCATCAGCTTAAAAATATTTAATTTATCCCTAATATCTTTACTTTTACTTTAATCTAAAAGCGTGCAATTATCTACATTTCTTAAAAAAAACTTAATTGAATTTATATCTTCCTAAGCTGTAGGCCTAACACTCTTATTTACTTCACATTCCGATTGATTCGATTGAGGGTCTTTCCACTTTTCAGCGGTTACCCTTTTACCAGCCGGCTGCTTGCCCTTTACATCCACATGTGTCAATCACAGATGTAGATGATCAACAGCCAGTGTAGGGGTGACATGTGGTTAGCATGTCGAGTCCCCCAGCCGTTATAGCTGGTTCCTCAACTTGGAGCCGCTACTTATTGTAGCTACCCAATTGCCTCACGATGCTGGGTGGGCACCGGTCCCATACTGGCCGAAATACCATGAGAAAATGTCTTCCCCCATGGAGACTCGAACCAGCGCAAATTCCGTAGCTCTGCGCCAAGGCTTCCTACCTTAACCGCTCGGCTACGGCGCGGGACTTCACATTACATTCTTAATTCGAAAGTTGCTATGTAAATGCTTCCGAATATATAGATCTAAATTCTGTCCGTCTATCTTTCATTCTCCCTCAGTTTAACCTCTTCTTTTGTACATATTGTACTTTTCCCAGCCCCACTGGAAAGTACATAGACTAAGGTTAGAAATGAACTGAATGTTGTTTCAGCATCTATTGATTTTGAAATTAATCAATTTGATCATAGGGACTATTATTTCAATCCTCAGATGATCTGTTGTATCTATTAACAAACATTCATTCAATTACGAGTATGTTACACATCTGAGGTACGTAAACGAATAATAACATGTTTAAATTGTTAACTGTGTAATTATGACGAGTATGCATGATGTCCTGTCTCTGTTAACATGAATAGTCCTGACGACTTTACAACCGGAAAACAATAATTGTCTTTTAGTAATATTATTCTTATCTCAAATAATAAAAAAATAAATAATAGTTTTAAAAACTAAAACAACACGCTTTATTAGAAAACCGAACCAAAAAAAAAAAAGAAAAAATAATTTTAATTTCCAACATGCTTGGGATAAATAATTTTACCATCAAAAGCGTGAGGTGCTCTTTATCAATTAATATATTTGATAATATTTTTTTTTTGAGGAAGAAGATATGTCGGACGTCCTCGGAAGAGATGGTCTTAGATCTAATAGTGAAGACGGAACAGGCAATTCTTGCCTAAACAAGGAAGTGAAGAAGAAGAAGATAATAAACAGATATTGGTAAAAGTAAAGTCTCTAAGAAGAAAATGTAAAAATCATAAAAAGCACCCCACGCTTTTGATGGTAAAGTTATTTATCCCAAGCATGTTGGAAATTAAAATTATTTTTCTTTTTTTTTTTTGGTTCGGTTTTCTAATAAAGCGTGTTGTTTTAATTTTTTAAAACTATTATTTATTTTTTTATTTTTTAGTTTTAATATTTTACAGAATAAGATAAAATGTAAATATCTTTAAATTCGATTCTATTGTAGTATGAACTGAAAGTAATACTCTTCTAAAAAAACCTCCCAGCCGGATTTGAACCAGCGACCTATGGATTACAGAAATTATATACCACTACAACGATTGACTAAAAAGTCGACAAGTCCGCAACCTATTATACCAGTTTTAATTTTTTTTTGATTTTCTGATGATTCTGGCCAGGATTCTAGAAACAAAATACGAAATTATTGTATTGTCACGGCTCCTTTACAAGTACACAAAGTTTTAAGTCGATTCAATGTTTCTAAGTGGGTGAAAATCGTGTTCACAAATTCCATTACATAGATAAAAATACACTTTTTTTTATTTTCTGATGATTCTGGCCAGGATTTTAGAAAACAAATATGAAATTATTACATTGTCACGGGTCCTATACACGTATACAAAGTTTCAAGTCGATCCAATGTTTCTGAGTGGGTGAAAATCGTGTTCAAAAATTCCGTTACATAGATACAAAGACACTTTTTTTATTTTCTGATGATTCTGGCCATGATATTAGAAACAAAATATGGAATTATTATATTGTCACGGGTCTTTTACAAGTATGCAAAGTTTCAAGTCGATCCAATGATTTTAAGTGGGTGAAAATCGCGTTAAAAGATTCAGTTACATAGATACAGTTACATAGATACAGGTCAAGCTATATAAAGCGTGTAAAAATACGTATTTTATAAATATATAATTGCCCCAGATTCAGTCTAAACAAGAATGAGTCTAGATAGAACACAGGTAATCAGATAAATGTGGCTATTACTCTACCAACTTCCCACATAGAATTCTTCAATTAAAGCAGGCCCCTAATCGGTGGCTTCATTAACATATTAGAGAAATATAAATTGAAATTGTGTATTAAAAAAATTAGCCTATATCAGGCGAAGAGACCAGAAGCAGAAGAGATGCAAATATTTAGATCGCACCTGGGTTATTTAACTTTTGACTACTAAACGAATGAATACACACTAAACAATTAAATATAATAAATCATCATCATCTTAAGGCACGACAACTTCAAAAGTGAAAGTTTTGACCTTCTCAACAATCCTGTATCTTGCCATATTCAATTTAGTTACTTTCATTTTCTTTAGATCGTTCATTGTGTGATCCTCCCATCTGATCTTCGGTCTTCCAACAGCTCTGCCTCCTATAGGTTTACATTTGTAGAGTTTTTTGACCAGTCTCTGATCATCCATTCTTATCAAATGTACAAGCCAACCGATTCTGAGAGATCTTATATGGTTTACTATATTCTGATTTTTGATTAATTTGTTTAGTTCGTTATTTGTTTTGATTCTCCAACAGTTATCGGTTCCTCTATTTGGTGATAATAAATACGGTACCATATATTTATGCAGAACTATATTGGGCATGTATTTCAAACAAAATACTAAACAATACCTTCAATTACATTTTGAGGCAAATAATAAACATCACTAGACAGAAGAACAGTGTAAAATAAGCACTGATATAATAATAATAATAATAATAATAATAATAATAATAATAATAATAACAATGATAATTAATTTAATATCTGTGTATAAAAAGGATGTAACTTCACCTTTTTTTCCAAATTAGATATTCACATGAAAAAAGGTTACACGTGCCATTAACAACCATATCCTATGTAAAACGTAACTAACGAACTAACTTACTGGTACTATCGAATCCGTAGATTCATGGTTAACTTGAGAAAATTAATGTTTAGGGCGGCTATTCAATTTCAGGAGATGGAACAAACTTAGAGCTAATAATTAATCAAGAAATATTGATGAACGTGATGATGATCATGATGATAAATCAAATGAATGAAATGGTGATTGAATAATCCTAAATTTACGTATTTTGTTTTTCCTCTCCTTCTAATGCTTTGCAATGCATATTTTCCATATGTATAATTTCTGTAAGTGAACTGCACCCAAGCAAGAACACTTGCTCATTCTGGTGACAGTATTGTGTATAACTTTAATTTGTGAATAAAATTTATTCTTATTCTTATTCAATTCCTATTTCTACATGTTGATTTTTTTAAATTTGAAATTAGGCCTATAGAATAATGTAGACATCTAAAATACATAAAGAAGGTGCAATTGTCCACTTTGGCTTCTAAATGTCACAATTATTTTACATTACAATATTATACTATAACCACAACCTACAAATGAAATAACTATTATAAATACGAGCGATTTTTTTATATATTTAATATACTATTCCTGAAGCTCAAAATTAAAAAAAAGTGTTTTAATGCATTACGAATAGCAGTAAATCTAAATATCCTCTAATAAAACCATCCCAGAACACATTAACATGTTCTGAGGTAGGTCAAAATTTAAAATAGAAGAAATTGAACACTGGAAACAATCAGGACGTCACGAATGTTATAAAGAACAGAAATCTGAAATAATCATTAATAAACTAAAAACAAACAACAATAGCGTGATTAAACACTGGGCACTCAAAACACATGAGAATAGCAGGAACACAAAAGATATTTCCAATATGCACAAAGTACAACGCAGAACCATCCCAGCCAATTCACATCCTGTCATGTATAAACCTCATTCAATAGGATATACTATACTCCGTTAATCCATCACTTCTTTGAACTTTTTTCATTGACCTGATTGAAAGAAATAGGGACAATTAGAAACAGAAGATAGCAAATCTTCCTAATTTTTTATTACTTTAGACAGGACAAACGACCTCGGTGGACTAGGGATTAAGTTCCTTGCCTCCGGACCTAAGAGTCGCCTGTTCAAACCCGACAGAGGTCGATGACTCTTCTAAGGATGAAAAAATCCAAGAAATAAGTCTTCCGAGTGGGAATTCAAGCCCTGGTCCCGAGTCTGAAGATCATCAGGCTCGTAAAAGAACATCAAATCTAAATTAGAGCCTCTGAGCAAAATTTAATCGGTTTTCCCCCATCCAAGAAATATCTCAGTTGTCTCTCTGAAGCGATTACCTAACCATTTGACACTCACTGATATCTGTAGTTAAATAAGCGTTACTAAATTAGCTTAGTTAAGAAATTCTGCAGGGGAGCGCCCTTTCCCCATGTAGGGATGTACGGGTACAGACAGAAAGCAGTGGAGGACAAATAGTTACATGTCCGCGACTAGAGAACCCAGCGATGTTTTAGTTTGCGCGCACGTTACGATGGTGCTGAGAATTCAAGCCAACAAACA
This sequence comes from Diploptera punctata, assembly GCA_030220185.1. NCBI lineage: Eukaryota > Metazoa > Arthropoda > Insecta > Blattodea > Blaberidae > Diploptera > Diploptera punctata. The sequence goes on from JASPKZ010000009.1 coordinate 1,430,222, forward strand.
ATATTATGTATATATAATTGTAGGCTTTCACGGCCGGCGTCTTGATCCATATTTGGTTCGTCTTCCGGGCTTATAGGCCGTGGTCTGGTTGTCTTCATACTCGACGTTTCGTCTACTGCTGCGGTAGACATCATCAGGAGATACTACGTGCTTTCTGTGAACTCCTCAACAGTCGGCTGCAGACCGGCTGGTCGTTGGAAACTGTATCTCTGTTTATAGCTAAATCCCGGGTGGAGGGGAGGTTTTCTGCGCGCACCGAGTTTTGCGCTGTATTGCCGTGTGCAGAAGTCCTAGGCTTCGTTGTCGTGTTATGCAGTGCTGGGATCCAAATTTTGTTTATCTTCAAGGTTTCTTCTTTTTTGTTGAAGGAATTTTTATGTTTATATATTTCTATGGCTTCTCTGTATAGTCTGGTGTAGTAATGTGATGTTTGTGATAATACCTGGGTATCTTCAAATCTTATAATATGTTGTTGGTTGTTCATCAAGTGTTCCGCTACGGCCGATTTTTCATTTTGTTTTAACCTGCAGTGTCTCATGTGTTCTTGTAATCGTGTGTTGATCATTCTTTTTGTTGTACCGATGTACACCTCTCCACAACTGCACGGGATACGTACGATATATACCGGCATGACTCAAAGGATCTCTAGTGTCTTTGGCTGGGCGCAGTATATTGCTGATTTTTTGTGTTGGTTTGTAGGTTGTTGCTATGTTGTATTTCTTTAATATTCGTCCAATTTTCTCTGTTGTTGTTTTGATCAAGATGTCCTCACTGGATGAAGACATTAAACATAGATTGTGCAAATCAGAAGCATTGCCACCTAGATTGTATGGATTACCTAAGATACACAAGGAAGGAACACCACTCAGACCTATTGTTTCGACCATTGGTTCACCTACATTTGAACTTGCCAAGTATCTCGCCTCACTGCTGAAACCATATATTGGTAAAACTGATACTTTTGTAAGAGACTCCACACACTTCATTGAAAAAAATATACACTATGAAACTCAAGCCGAATGACATAATACTAAGCTTTGATGTGGTTGCATTATTCACTAAGGTACCTATCGGAGAAACTATGACATACTTACAAGAACTCTTTCCTCCAGACATAACAGCGCTCTACAAGATATGTCTCACAGAATGTTATTTTCAATGGAGAGGTATATTCTACGAACAAATAGATGGCGTGGCCATGGGAAGTCCATTAAGTTCCGTAATAGCAAATTTCTACATGAAAAATGTGAAAAACAGGCTTTGGAGAATGCTACCTTAAGACCCACAGTCTGGCTAAGATATGTGGATAACACCTTCGTCATTTGGGAACACGGTGAGGAGGAACTAGATAACTTCAAGAAGCACATAAATGGGATTTGTCCCAGCATCCAATTCACCCTGGAAAAGGAACATAACAACAGTCTACCGTTTTTGGATGTTTTGGTAATCCGAAACCAAGACATGACACTTGGACACAAGGTTTACAGGAAAAATACTCACACAGACAGATACCTACACAAACAGTCTAACCACCATCCTAGACAAAAACGCGGGATAATAAAAACCCTGGTCGAACGAGCCAAAAGGATTTCGGAACCACAGTATCTGCAAGAAGAAATCAAACATCTCCATGCAGCTTTTCTTACCAATGGATACAGCAAAACAGATTTTCGTCGAGCCATAAATCCCAAGAAATATAGGCCCGAAAACGAAAACAAGGAAGAGATAAATGGTAAGGTTTACCTACCTTATATCAAAACAACAACAGAGAAAATTGGACGAATATTAAAGAAATACAACATAGCAACAACCTACAAACCAACACAAAAAATCAGCAATATACTGCGCCCAGCCAAAGACACTAGAGATCCTTTGAGTCATGCCGGTATATATCGTACGTATCCCGTGCAGTTGTGGAGAGGTGTACATCGGTACAACAAAAAGAATGATCAACACACGATTACAAGAACACATGAGACACTGCAGGTTAAAACAAAATGAAAAATCGGCCGTAGCGGAACACTTGATGAACAACCAACAACATATTATAAGATTTGAAGATACCCAGGTATTATCACAAACATCACATTACTACCACCAGACTATACAGAGAAGCCATAGAAATATATAAACAAAAAAATTCCTTCAACAAAAAAGAAGAAACCTTGAAGATAAACAAAATTTGGATCCCAGCACTGCATAACACGACAACGAAGCCTAGGACTTCTGCACACGGCAATACAGCGCAAAACTCGGTGCGCGCAGAAAACCTCCCCTCCACCCGGGATTTAGCTATAAACAGAGATACAGTTTCCAACGACCAGCCGGTCTGCAGCCGACTGTTGAGGAGTTCACAGAAAGCACGTAGTATCTCCTGATGATGTCTACCGCAGCAGTAGACGAAACGTCGAGTATGAAGACAACCAGACCACGGCCTATAAGCCCGGAAGACGAACCAAATATGGAATATTATGTATCACATCGGGAGTTGATCCCGGCTCCTCTTGAAAAAAAAACAGTTGATCAAACTAGTTTTTAAGAACTGGATGAACAGCATATCAATAATAATGTAGTCCATGGGGAATGAAAGACTTGCATGGAAGCTGCTTGTAGGAAAGCCAGAGGAAAACGCCCAGTTGGTAGACCAAGAATGAGGTTGGAGAATAACATTAACTATGATTTGAGGGAAGTAGATTATACAGGGAATGATTGGAAAGCATTAGCTCAGGATAGGGATGTATGGAGAGCTTATGTCCGCGCGGCCTTGAACCTACGGGTTCGATAGTGCCAGTGAGTAAGTAAGCAAGTAAGTAAGTAAGTATCCATCCATAGTAATTCTGCTCGAGGGCAGGCATTTTCATGCTATGCTTTGCAGCTTTACTAGGAAATTGTAGGTGTGGTAGCTTCCCGTTGCTTTCCACACTGGTGAAGGATGATGATGATAATGATAAGGATGATGATGATGGCCATATGATTTCGGGGACCAATTGGGCCTTAAAGTTCCTGACATTTGTCTTACAGGTGAGGAAAAACCCCGATAAAAACCTCAATCAGAAAAACTGTTCCGACCTGGGATCGAACCCGGGCCCGCTGCGTGGCAAGGCAGCTCGCTTCCTCGAGACCACAGCGAATGTAGATTCATCGTGATTTCTATCTACTAATCTTGAAATACTGCAGAAAAATCGTTGCACTTCTGAGTTTAACATACGGTGTTTTTTTTTTACATACGGTGATTTTGAGGATAGCATTTCTGAATTAATGAATAGCAAGCTAGCCTAGGGGAATCTTCCCCTTTTATAAGATTGTATGATTCGCCTAATTGGATTTTATGAGGGTAAAATCCCTTATAATTTCTACAAAGGATATCAATAAAGCTTAATAAAAATTTTAAAAGCTAGATATATTCTAAAAAATAAGGGTATTCATCACTTCGTCCTCACTTTATTAACATATATTCTTTTTCCCTTGAGTAAGAAGAACAATTTAGACCTTAAAAGAAAAATTATTTGAATTGTCATGATGTCCTCTCGTACCAAGGTTTGCGCGTTCAAACATTGCCATGATCAATGAATTTCTGAGGGCATGAAAATACTGAGTATGCATTTTCTTCGGAAGGACACGAGACTAATGACCAGGGCTAATAAAGAGCGTAATTAAATAAAATAATAACACACACGGACTGAATTTATATAATATTTTATTTTTAGTTCCTCTAAAACTCCACTCTATGCCGCCACAAGCCTAGAAGGCCCTTCACTTATCAGTCAGTTGCTGGCCTTGTATCAACATGTGTTAATCACAGATATTTACGATCATCCAGCCAGTATAGGGGTGACATGTCACCGTGTAGGGTCGGTAGCTGTTTCCTCAGTCTGGAGCCGCTACCGGTATTCGTTGTAATTACCCATATTCCTTACGATGCTGTGTGGACACCAGTCCCATACTGGCCGAAATTCCGTGAGAAAATGTCTTGCTCCATGGAGATTTGAATCAGCACAAGTCTCGATTCTATGAATCAAGAAATTATGCCTTAAACCTCATGGCTACAGATTAACTACTTACGGAAGAGGTAATATGATAATATGATCTAACAACAACAACAACAATAATAATAATAATAATAATAATAATAATAATAATAATAACAATAATAATTTGTATTTATTCTGGCATAGTTAAGTCCATAAGACCTTCTCTTCCACTCAACCAGCACAAATACACAAATACATGTTTACAGTTCGGATTATCTATATACTAATGTTAATTATAAAGGATTAGAAAGGCAAGTTGCAGTGAAATTTCATGTACAAACAACATTTTATATGATAAACATATCAATAACAATACTATTTTTAATAATAAAAATAAAAAAAATAAAAATAAAAAAAATAATAATAGAAATAGAAATTAAACGAGAAACACCAATTAATACATGTGCAGTAACATGCGAATGTACATGTAACAGGATTGGGAGATAGAAAACAAACAAAATCCCAAAGCAGCATTTGTATGTAATTTTCAATTAAAAAATAAATTAAAAAGGAACTTGGAAAGATTTAGGAAGAATATAATTTAATAATTTACATACCCATAAGGTTAAGGTCATAAGGTCATATCATCCCCGCTAATGTTATGCACAAAATATGATAAAAAATTCAATAAAAATTAGTTATCAAATGTTTATCTTACAAGGGAACTGTCAACCATTGCATGCCGAAACTTACCTTGAAATTTCTCCTAGAGAAGCGTTGTGATGTATCAAAGATGTGTCCATAATAATCATAAAAAAGTAAAATAAGTATGTTAAGATAACCATATCTAAGCTATTTAATTTAAATTTCGTTATTTGCCTTAGTTTAATCCCTCCCTCTGTAGACATGTCTTTGTGAGGTTAAAAAAAGTTTGTGTGTGATCCATAGTTAAATCCCTTCCCCAACAAGTCGCGCCACAGTAAGACCCGAGGGGCATGTGGAAAAGTATGTAAAAGATGAGAAGTTAAATTGCGATAAAGAAATAGTATTTTTAGTTAATATAATTGTCGTTTTTTTTTCCGTCTGTGATCCGAGGCTTGATCCTTGGGACTGCGAGCAATGTATAAGATACACCTTGAAGTGGGTTGCTAGCCCGTTTTCATGACGGGTTTATTATTCGGGGTTTCCTCCCTACGCCGATTGCCTTCACCCAGCTACAGAGCTTAGCCTGTCCCGATTTATTTCGGAGATGTTTCCCCTAGATGGGTTGTCTTGCAGGACTAACGCATTTAATTTGGCACAACAAACATATATCAATAGAAAGCAAAACCCGCATATACAAAACCAGTTATCGTATATGGAGCAGAAACTGGGGCTGATACAACAAAAAACTAAACAAATAATAATCACATGTGAAATGGAAATATTAAGATCTATTCAGGTGAAAACATTATTTGATAAAATACACAACACAGAAATAGCGGACAAATGTCATATTCAAGACATAACCACATTTATTATAGATAGACGAAAATATTGGAAGGGCCATGTAGAAAGAATGGAAGAAAACCGACTTTCAAAAAGAGCTAAAGAAGATAGACCAATGGACGGGAGAAGAACAAGAGGAAGACCAGCCAAGAGATGGATAGACAGTGAATCCACATTCAATACGTCTTCCTCTGAGGAGTGATTTTGGAAATAAACAGGATGAAAATCCCACAAATTAAGTTTAAGAAGAATAAGTTAATATAATTTATGTATTATTGTGAAGGAAATGCAGAAAAACACGTTGGTCTATAATTGCTTTCATTCAGTAGACGAGATAAGAACCACGATCGGAGTAGTGTGTTGGTCGTGCTTATTTTCATCGTTTATATTACTGTAAATAGTGATGTGGAAAATTTATGTCTGTTAGTACCTTGTTATGCTGTGATAATATCGCAATCATCGAACCGCTCTTCTTCATCCACGAACGTCAGTTGTTAAACAAAGAAACATATTTAGAGATATGCAAGGTTTGTTTTGAACCGGATAGTCGACTCTGCATGAGTAACGGAGTAACTTCGTTTACATTTTTATTTCTCCCACTTTTTCCTCTCTCATCTTTTATGTTGTGCCACTAAAAGTTTGTTCCGTAAGAGAGACAAAAAGGGAAAATAATTAAGTCTCTTTTATAAAGTGAACTTTCTAACGGAAAAGCATAGGAAATTCAACTCTACAAAAATCTCCATTCCGCAAATTCACTTAAAACTAGGAAATTCTTTAGTGGCACATTTGTACATGGTAGTGGAAAGGTACAGCTTCTTTTTCAAATGAAATTCTTCTGTGAGTAGAAGAGGAGGTAATTAACGTTCTAAGAGTAAGACAGAAACATAGAAATAGAACGAGAGAGAAAGAGATGTTCCAGTTTTATAAGAGAGAATTCGTTGGGATGGGGATGGCACTGTACAAGGTGGATAGACTACCAAGATATTTGCAGGAGAGAACTTCAATATTTGCTATGGACTGGATGGTACGAGAGCGGGGTTGGAAGTGAGGGCAATCGTAGTTTGAAATGGAAAGAGAGTCTGGCTGTGTGTGCGTGAATAAAGCAAAAGGACCAGGGCAGACCTCTGTCCGGGATATCTCCCTCAGACGAACCAAAGCCAGTTCTAGCTTGTTGGCTTCATACCCATACTTTGTTTGAGACAAAAGCGAGCTGGTTTCCATAGACACATTTTCATCTGTTAAATTGGAAAACCATCGTTAAAATGCTCTACACGAATGTGCTTCATGCTTTTGTATGGAAACACCTCTGCTGATCATAACTACAGTAATTCATTGTTTGAAGTAAAACGCCTCTTGTACTTATCAAAGTACTAATAATAATAATAATAATAATAATAATAATAATAATAATACTAATAATAATAATAATAATAATAATAATAATAAATTATTATTTATTTATTTAATAGTTTCACAATGTTTCTAATCTTCCTCTTGTGCCAATTTATACATTGTCATTCTCCTCCTTCCGATTCAGATAGTATGGATTCTGATCTATACAAGTGTATGTTTGTGTTGGAATACTTGAGTAGCTCAGTTGGTTAGAGCACTAAACGTACAGAATTTAGAGACTCGGGTTCAAATCCCGTCTCAAGCATTCATTTTTCTTTTCATATCATATTTGCCTTCATTGTCAAATGTCAAAAATATATTTATAACATCTATATATACAAGCGTTGCTGCTATAAAGTAAATATGCTCTTTAAAAATTTGTTTACCTGTTATGGTGGCCACTAGATGTCAGGGGGAACGACTTCAGCTACTTCTTGTGTGAATTGAGAATACTACATATATAAGAAAAATGTATGTTTGTGTTGGAATACTTGGGTAGTTCAGTCGGTTAGAGCGCTAAACGTACAGAGTTTAGAGATTCGGGTTCAATTCCCGATTCAAGCATTCATTTTTCTTTTGATATACATATATATATATATATATATATATATATATATATATATATATATATATATTCGTTTCACCCTCTTTGAGGTACGTTGGATCTATAATTTTTCTGTGTTGTTCCTTTTTTACTGCCCAGTATTTCTAATTTTTTTTCTGGTTTTCTTTTCTTTCTTCTTCCGAAATAATACGTTTGGATTTTTGTTTATCTTCTTCTTCTTCTTCACTTCCTGGTTTAGGCAAGAGTTGCCTGTTCCGTCTTCACTAATATATCTAAGACCATCTCTTCCAAGGACGTCCGATATCTCTTCTTCCTCTTGGAAAATAATGGAAGATTGTATTTGGTAATCTACTTTCTTCCATTCTTTCTACATGTTCTTTCCACTGTATCTTGTTGTTAAATCATTTTTTTGTTTATTTATCTTGGAATGTTTTCACCTCGAATAACTCATTTAGCTGTTCGATCGATTAATGCATTTTCAGTAATCTTCAATTCTACTAGGCGCGTTTCAGTTTCTTTAAACCAGTTGGTTCTTTTACGGAAAAAATCGAAGATTTGTTTGGTTTATATATATATATATATATATATATATATATAATTGAAGATTACTGAAATATATATATAATCATCATCATCCGGTATCATGGCAGCTGCCGCCGTCTTCCGGAGACCAAAGGCCATTCCTCTCTGTCCATCCATTGATCTTCCTCCAATTCTCTGATATTCATAGCTGCTTGTACTCCTTCAATCCAAGCTTTCTTCGGTCTTCCTCTCTTCCTCCTTTCCATTGGGATCCATTCCATAACAATTTTAGGCAATATTTGCTCTGGCATTCTTTTGACATGGCCATACCACTGTAATACTTTTCTTTTCTATAATGTCTATGATATCCGGCTCTTCTTGTATACCCATAATTTCCCTTATTTCTTTATATATATATATATATATATATATTAGAGACTCGAGTTCGAATCCCGACTCAAGCATTCATTTTTCTTTTCATATCATATATATATATATATATATATATATATATATATATATATATAAACTTTGATTTAAGAGAAACGAAAAATATACAGGTATATATATATATATATATATATATATATATATAGGCCGAAGGTTCGAAGTCACGCTAACTAAGCTCCCCATTCATCCCTGTCCTCAGTTAATGTTTTCGAATCATTACCTGTATATTTTTCTTTTTTCTTAAATCAAAGTTAATGTTATTTTCCCACCTCATTCTTGTTCATCCTACTGGACAAATATAAAATGTATAGTGTAATAAATTATGTAGAGAAATAGAATCATGAAATGGTTTTATGTAAATATTTGTAATTATATGTATTCATAGCTGGCAGCTCCCTGGCGCAAGCGATTAGACACTCGCCTCTCACAGTTGGGGTCTCGAGATTGTGTCTCTTATCATTCCATATCGAAACGTAATTTGGGCATGTTTTCCTCTGGCACAAATTTCATTTCAGCAATTCTCCATAATCATCTCATCCATTACGTTTCATTTCGTTCAAAGGCCCCTGTGACAGTGTGTCAGGTGTGCTCGGTCGCACCGTTGTCCTTCATAGACCTCTATAAATATAGGGACTTCATCTTATTCCTCGACCCGACTCTGAGTTGCACATGATGTGAGGATATTATTGTATTATATATTCATAGCTGCTTTGTGGAGAGATTGTATACGTAGTTTATTAGATAGTGTAATCCTTATATAGTTTTTTGGTCTGACATACAGAACATTATTTACAAGCCAACTGAGAAGTGTATAATATTTAAGAAATCTAACAAATTTTACTCCCCTTCCCTTATAGTTGTCCTAGATCAATGGTGAATTTCTTTTTTGCATAAATGAGTGACGCATTATAAGAAACTACTTTAAGTAATCTGTTTATAATTTGGCGAAATTTTAAAATGTAATGCTAAATTACATTAGGGTTTGAATTTTCATAACATATTTATTATCATATTTTATAATATAACAAGCTAATACCCGGCGTGCGCTGCTACACCTAAATAAATGAAAATTAATGTGCTTTTATATTTAGTTGAATAAGTAGAAGGAACAAATTATATCGTAATTATTTGTATATACCCCGTGCAGTTTACCCGGCGTTGTCCGGGAATCTACTCATCCCGATCTTCTTGGCATAAATGAGCTGAAAACAAAATCAATGTATTTCTTATGATTAGTTGAATAAGTAAAATGAAAAATAATTATTATAAATGTATACAGTAATTATTTTAGGATTCCCCGTACTGATTACCCGGTGTTGCCCGTGAATCTACTTATTTCGATCATCTTTGCATAAATGAGCTAAAAGACAAAATTTGTTAGTGTGAGTTATCCGTAAAAGAATACCCGCCTCTGTTGCTATGCTTGCACAGGAATCTACATATACTTGCCTCGATCTTATTGGCATCAAAGAAAGACAAAAATGATTATTGTGAGTTATCCGTAAGAGATGAAGAAATACTGTCGCGGACTTTTTTGTAGAGCTGTTTGAGATATTCAATTCTGTGTATATTAATTTTGTGTATTTGTTATGGTTTAGGCAGCGTAAGCCATTTAAGAGACCAAAGAGCTATTTTTTTCACGTTTTCCACTACAGATGGCGATTTTTATAGGTTATGAGTTGAGTATTACAATTTTCGTATAGCCTATCTTCATCCCGGGAATCTCCTGAACATTTTGCAAAAAGCCCCATCAAAATCGGATCAACGGTATGGCCGCGCATAAAGTACGAACAAACAAACAAACATTCATTTTTATTGTTGTACAAATATAAAAATCTACATAATTCAACCTTCATTATTAAATTGTATTTATTTCAAAACGGATAATTTTAATGTCTATCTTCAATGAGAGATATGAATAATTTTGAGGATTTTACATGGAAATGATTCACGGTTCGAATTTCTCTTAATGAGAATGTATTATGAGTATATTATACATTATACAGAAAATGTAAATTATAGTATTTATTTTTATTCTAATTGTTTCAGTAATAAATCAGCTATAATCCAAGTTTAATTGAAAGATACATTGATAAATAACACATATGGATGTTACATCAATTAAAACTAGATGGTAATGATTGGTGATATTTATGGCGTGATCGTTACAAAATTGAAATATTAACGATTTGAAGATAATAGTGATAATGATAATGCTAATTACACGAGAACATCACAGTATGAGTAAAAATAAACAACGGATTTATGGATTTGTTGACTACTCTTTGTCATTTGTCTCAACATACTCTAATCAAATGCATTATAGGCTTAATTGATATCAAATTTTCAATTAAAATATAATTTACAAAATGCAACCCACTATTCAATGAATATAAGATCTCTTCTTGTATCTTGTAAGCCCATATTTCCCTTAAGAGATTTAGGCGCTCTCCCGCTACAGGGAAGATTTGAACCATACTAATTTAGTTACACTTGTTTTCGTATAGAAGTCATTTGAGTGGTCCGTGGTCAGCGTTCCGCCTCATACTGACATCTAGGAAATCAAGGTAGTACTAGGACGGGAAAATTCGGTAAATTTTGCTTAGAGGCCTTTTCATTCAGGCTTAAGGATCTTTTACGAGACTGAAAATCTTCAGACTCGGGACCCACGGCTTAAAGTCCCTCCCGAAGGACTTCCTCCTTGGATTTTTTATCCTAAAAAATCAATCGACCCCGGCCGGGTTTGAACCCGCGACCCTCGAGGCCAGAGGCAAGGAGCATAACCACTAGTCCACCGCGGCAAGTCTCCTTAAATATTTTCGTGTTGATTGGTTAATTAAATGAATTTAGTCGGACGCTGTGGTCTTTAGTGCCTTTAGTTCAAACCCAGCCGTATTTGATGGATTTTTACGATGAAAAAATCCAAGGGACAAGTTCTCCGGGAGAGACTATAATCCGTGGGTCCCGAGTTTGAAGATTTTCAGATTCGTTAAAGAATCGGAACCCCGAATAAAGAATCCGCCGTGCAAAATTTGCCGACTATTACCCATTCAAATAATATCTTAGTTGCCCATTAGGTAACTTCCTCACACGGCTAAGTACGGGAATTATAGATAAAGTAAATTTATTACAGGGCCTATATTGTAAATTCTTACGAAAAATTTTGGACCAAAGAGAGATGAACAGACAGGTGAATGGAAAATACTACTTAACAGTGAACTACATGGTCTTTATAGGAAGCCAGATATAATAAGAATAGTTAAGTCTCTTAGACTGCGATGGGCAGGATATGTGGCACGTATGGGGAATGAAAGACGTGCATGGAAGCTTCTTGTAGGAAAACCAGAGGAAAACGCCCATTTGGTAGACCAAGAATGAGGTGGGATAATAACATTAACCATGATTTGAAGAAAGTAGGTTATACAGGGAATGATTGGAAATCATTAGCTCAGGATAGGGATATATGGAGAGATTATGTCCACGTGGCCTTGAACCTATGGGTTCGATAGTGCCAGTGAGTAAGTATGTATATATCTGAGCTATTGTATGGTACGATAATTATGTTAAATATATTAACCTGTTACAGAGTTGAGGTTAGGGATGATTGCAGGATAAAACATAGAAGCGAGCTGACAGATGTTTAGGGTTAGAGGAGTAAATAATTTGAAATAGGTGAATAAGATAGTGTAAGTTCTTCTGCTACTGAGTTACTCCAATATTATGTTTTACGTCAAATTAAAAAAAAGGCCATAACTTGACGGAAATATTAGTCAAAAACTCTCAGACACCGCAATACCCAGACCAAAAAAAAAAACTCTAATGAAGGCAAGGACCAGAGAAATCTACGAACTTCCAATGACAGCACATCTGTTATATGAATATTTTGTATTGTATTTGTCTTTGACAAAAAAATCGGTCTCATCTTATTTCAAATAACTAGATTAAACGGTTTAATTTTGTTAATTACCATGCCATGTCCAAAATACCGTCCTCGCACGATCACTGAACTTTTGCAATTGGGCGTGGTTAGTATTTAGATGGGGTCGACTCAGCCTCTAACGGAAATGAATACCAGACGCATGTTCTGGGGGTAAATGCTGCTGTCAGGCATTACTGACAATCCGGCTGACATCTCGTGCCGATTTCCCTGCAAGGATACTACACGAAGGTCCTCCTAAGACTAATAACGGTAGGCCTATCACTTTACATTCAGCTTTCAGTGTAAATGTTAGAATTTATAAAACTACCGTATAATGACATAAAGTGTTGAAACTCGGAAAATAAAAAAGACGCCACAAAATAGTGAATAATAGCGGAAATACTTTTCGACCATACTTACTCAATACTTAATACAGGCTTTCCACTTTACAGCAGTACGCCCTTAATTCCTGCTTTCCAGAGATTGTCCTTCTTCCATACCGCTCTTCATCATGGTATCATATATTCCCTCATACCATGTTCTTCTACTTCTCCCCTCTTCCTTCTACTTGGTACTATCCAATACAACGCCCGTTTAGGCCACTGTTCATCCGACATCCGTTCTACATGTCCATACCAAGGTAAAAACTCTCTTTGTTATCCTGTCGATAACAGTTTCTAGTGCATTCATTGCTTGTGTAATATATGTATTTCTAACATGTTCCTCCATCGGATGATAAAATAACATTAGACAGAATGAGAAACAAAGATTTGAGGCAACAGTTCAATATAGTGGACGTCAAAAAATTATTATAGCTGAAAATAGAGAGTGGAACGCAAATAGAGAGTGGAACGCTCTTATAGATAGAGCCAATGATACAGAATTAATTAGAACAATTCGAGATTTAAATCCAAGAGGCAAAAGAGATGCCGGACAGAAAAAAAAATTATCTTCTAATAAATCATCTAATGTATTATGATACACAGTCCACAGTGTCCAGTTAAATTTAATAATAATATTAAGAAGAAGAAAGTATACATGAAGATGTACTAGTCCTACCCATTAAAAACATATGCAACGGATGCTTCCTTAACGTCCTGCTACCGTAATGGTCTTCTAAGACTAATACTGGTATCAATTATATTTTACGGTATAATAATAATCTTCTACTTCACGGTTTAGGCTTATTTACTTGCCTGTTCCGGCTCCAAATTGCTGCTGTTTTCATCTTTTCTTTGGTCTTCCCAAACTTCTTTTTCCTCATGGTGAATAGCTGTATGCTGCGTTTGGTATTCTATTCTCAGTCATCCTTGCTAAGTGTTCTTTCCAGTTTGTTCTGTATTTTACTATTGTTGTGTTTAATTTCTCTTTTAGTTGTTGTCTTATTTCTGTGTTATGTTTTTTGTCTTGTCTGTCCTGCTATAATAATAATAATAATAATAATAATAATAATAATAATAATAATAATAATAATAATAATAATAATGTCAATGCTACAAGCGTTCCAGAGGCTCGCCTCTCGTCGCTGGGGCTCGAAATCGGCCATTTAAGTAGGGTTCTGTGGTGAACGAAATAGTGTTTAGGCAGATTTTTCTCGGGAATTCTCCCGTTTTTATCTGCCACAAATTTAATTCCACCATTTCTTCACACTTATCTCATTAAATTCATTTCATCTGCCCCTGTGATAGTGCGTCGTGCGTGGTTGGCCGGAATCCTTGTTATTTATAAACCTCCAACATAAGGTGCTTCATCGCATCTCATTCCTCGACCCGACCCTGAGTTGGACATAAGTTGAGGATTTTTATTATAATAACGATAATAATAATAATAATAATAATTAATAATAATGTACTTAAATTGACAGAGTATACAGTAAATGTAGTAATATCAGGTTATAAAGAGATAATACGGATATGTTTCGTACCACCAGTAATTATCATTTGAGAAAGTAGAAATTAAATACACAGTAGTATTGAACTACGAGTATATGTGGTTTATTGATAGGTATAGCTATATAACATGCAAAAAATGTGAGCACGGTATTATAATGTATATGATAATTAACAACGATTTTATCTGCATGTATTAATTAATAAACAGTAGAACATTAGTTGCGAACAAGTATCCTTATCTAATCTTAGTATTGCGATAACGTGGGAGACAGACTGTAATTAATCAGAATAAAATGATTGAATCAAATATTTTCTCTGTAATTACAATTAAGTTATTTCTTGTCTTGTAAAGTAAATATAACTTTCAGGATGATCAAATTTTCAGTGTTATGTAGGATCTAATATAAAAGAACAATTGCATGGCATCGGAATAAAGGGCTTAAAATTATGTATGTACTTCTTTAATAGTGGAATGGAAATAGGTACGTATGGCCAACAGGCCCGTGTGGACGGAATGGACAGGCGAATGCATGTAACTGCCTTCTTTTTTTATTATTATGTCAATACATTCAACCACTACACACACACACACGTAATATATTTTTGTTTTATTTAGATTAACCAACAATATTTTAATAGCAAATTTCGGAGATTGCTGTCATCCCAAATTCCCTCAAAAATGTTCTGTGTTTGCTATTATTTTATTTAATGACGCTTCTTAATAGTGTAAGTTATTAGCGTCACATTTCAAAAATGGGTATGAAGGGGCCGATAAATATTTCTCATATACCACTTATTTTAGGCTTGACTTTCATTTATGTGCCTTAAATTTGTGACCACAGGACCAATGGTTATACTTCTCTTCCAAAGGAACTTATACTCAGGATTTTTATGCTCTGAAAAAATCCTTCGTTGCCGGCCGAGTTTAAACAGGAAGCTATCATAGTAATCACTAGTCCACCGAGATACCTTAAACTAAAACTGATGGTTCTCATCCTGCAGGTTGATGATATTATTAACTAATTACAGATGTGTCATAAACGCTGCCTCGCATATGCAGAGCCGTGATTTGAAGCCGGACTTTTGCCCTGAAGATCAGGTAAGTTAACGAATGCGCTAGGAGAGCACATTAATATATAATGGCATCGCAGCGTTAATCGTACGGGTTGGTGAATGCTGTGTGAATATCTGCATTTCGCATTGTTCAAAAAATTCAGATTTGCCTAGTTACCAATTCGCAGGATGAGAAGATTCATAAGGTATAACACGGATATTTTTTTCAATTAAATGAAATGGATGCGAAACATAGTCTCTTACTTTAAGAAAGGAGAAGATATTACGAATATCTTCTTCTTTTCGCAAAGATTAAACTTTTTTGGTTCGTTCCGGTTCCAAGTTTTATAGCTCCTGTGTCCATCTCTTTTGTGGTCGTCCCCGATCTCTTTTTCCTCCTCTTGGTTGATAATTCAGACTTATCCTAGGCAATCTGTTGGTATCCATTCTGCAAACGTGTTTATTCCATTTTCTCCTATACTCTTATTTTGTATCTGTCAAACTGAATATTTGTAGTTCTTTACGGATATATTCACTTCGTTTCTTATCCATTAAAGGATATTCTAT
This sequence comes from Diploptera punctata, assembly GCA_030220185.1. NCBI lineage: Eukaryota > Metazoa > Arthropoda > Insecta > Blattodea > Blaberidae > Diploptera > Diploptera punctata. The sequence goes on from JASPKZ010000009.1 coordinate 1,446,041, forward strand.
AGTATGACTATTTGAGAATAAAGTGGTTAGAAAAATGTTTAAACAATAAATTGGTTAGAAAAATGTTTAAACCAAAGAGAGAGAGAGAATGGACAGGTGAATTGAATAACACTTAAGATCCACGATTTTCATAGGAAACCAGATGTAAAATCAATAATTAAATTAAATCTCATAGGCAGGATATGTGACACGAGTAAGACTGCATTCTATAGCCCAATGCAAATAACTCTTCCTGTAAGATTAAAATTTAAAGATAAGAAAAGGAAGTACTGTATTATATTTATGATGTGTAAACATTTTATAAAATTGTTATGGAATGGATCCCAATTGGAAAGGAGGAAGAGAGAAAGACCGAAGAAAATTTGGATAGAAGGAGCACAAGCAGTCATGAATATCAGAAGATTGGAGGAAAATCAATGGATGGACAGAGAGGAATGGCGTTTGGTTTCCGGAAGACGGCGGCAGCTGCCATGATACCGGATGATGATGATAAACATTTTAGTAATTTTGTAAAATATGTAAACATTCAATGATATTGCTAAGATAAATAACTTCACAATGTGGGGGTTTTCTGTATATATTTCTAATAATCTTATCTATACCCGTAATAAATACAGTTATTGTAAAATAAGCGGAAACAAAATAAATACACAGAAGAACTAAAATCAAGAGTTATCTTGGCGGATGCACGAAATTATTTCGATGTTTTCCTATTGACCTTCATGGTAAATCTGCATTTATCGTTTCCTCGATTATTATTAAATAAAATTCTGGATTAGATTATCAACACGAATAATTCTATTGTAAATCAGCATTTCATATTTGTTGAATAAAATTAGTTCAACATACATTATTCAAAGATTACCTGGTGGACTAAGATTACCATCTAACCGTTAGTTCCGAAGTTCGCGGGTTCAATCATTGTGGACTCAATTGATTTTTAAGGATGCATAAATTCTGAGCATGGCCTACATAGGAATTGGAGTAAAGCTTGTAGCCTATATCGTAAATTTACGGAACAAAAAACAATCGAAAGCCTGTAAAAAGTGGATTCTGAGCAAAATTTGTCAGTCATTTCGTGCCAGATTTGAAGTACGAATTATGACGTAAGATGTTAAAGAGCATCGTTAAATAAAATGTAACCAGTAATGACATAAGTATTATAAAAAATAAATGCACAGCTTACAATTATAAACCAAATTATTTTAGACGGAATAAACATCTTTATATAACACACATTTCCTATGTATTTGGATGTTCCAGAGCCACTAACAAAATTTATATTCTCTAATAATTATACAGTTAATTACGTCTTCGGACAATATTCTGTTATAAATATTTTCATACCAATATTTATATGAAGATTAATTCCGATTAATATACAATTTTGCGATAATATTATGAATAGCTTACAGTATATATGTTATTATTATTCTACCAGTTATATTATATAGGTGCGAACCATGGACTCTTACTTTAAGGGAGGAAATGAGAATACGAGTATTTGAGAATAAAGTTCTTAGGATTTTTTTTTGGATCAAAGCGGAAATGAACAGATAGGTGAATGGAGAAGACTATATTACAGCGAGCTACATGGCTTTTATAGGAAGCCAGATATAACAAGAACAATCAAGTATCGTAGACTGCGATGGGCAGAGCATGTGGTACGAATGGGGAATGAAAGAGGTGTAAGGAAGCTTCTTGAAGGGAAACCAAATGGAAAACTCCCAGTTGGTAGAATGAGATGAGAGAATATCATTATCCATGATTTGAGGGAAGTAGATTATACATTGGATGATTGGAAAACAATGCCTTAGGATTGAGTTGTATGGAGAGCTTATGTCCGCCCTGCCATGAACCTACGGGTACTATAGTAGGCCTACCAGTTAGTTAGTAATGTATATTATTTTCGCAACATTGTTTTCTTTGTTTTTATATTCATAACTGAACAGGCATGAAGTATGGGTGATAGAATGATCGTATTTTGTAGGCTATTATTAGATTTATATAACTTCATTCAGTTCGTACGCCTACTTAATTTTTATGTAGGCCTTCATTAAGTTTATGATATTATTTTATATTATGTCTTTATTATATTGTTTATTTAATATGTATTTGTGAATAGTCTGGTCATGATTCTATTTTCGTAGTTATATTCAAAGAATCGAACACCTGAATATGATAAAAATATAAAATTAGCTGTTTGTATCCATGTCTGGCAGGTTTTCATTATCTTATGTTGGCAACAAGGCGCTTCGCCGCGTTCTGATCTTGGCGGTACGGAGAAGTCGCAATGTATTTCCACAAAGCCGGGTTCCATTTTAATATTGTGACAAGTTATAATTAATGTAGTGTTTGTGTGTAATGAGTGATGATGATGTATTGAAAACAGACAATTTATGATTGAGCTGTAGAAGGTAAGCGTTATATTTGTTCAGTTCCATATTGGGTTTGAGATTCAACACTGGTTCATAATTGTATCAAAACTAACAATGGAAGCGCCATTACTGAAGCCTGGTAGTTAATATCGTCGGCTTACTTTTAATCAATCTTAACCTTACTTTGAAATACTTATGAGATAATTCTGCGGAAAGTCTATTATGTATTTGTACAATATATAGGCCTATATTTTTAAGAATAATGCGAACGTGTATGAAAGAAACTTTAGTTTTTTTCTGGTAAAAGTGGGTTACATTTAAGAATAAGTTAATGTGTGTAAGTATTGCTCTATGTATCATATTAAAATTTAATTCATAATGTTATCTCAAAAACACAATTTGTGGATTCGCCGATTTCTGTCAGAACGAAAACATGATTTAATTGTATTTAAAACCAGAGTTACAAATCTAACTAAAGTTATAACATTAATAATAATTGTTAATAAATTTATAAAACCAGAGTTACAAATCTAACTAAAGTTATAACATTAATAATAATTGTTAATAAATTTATCAAACCAGGTTGAGAGGTAAACCAAGTTTTAAGATCCTAACTATCTCAGGTAAAATAAATAGATTATTATTATTATTATTATTATTATTATTATTATTATTAGTAGTAGTAGTAGTAGTAGTAGTAGTAGTAGTAGTAGTAGTAGTTGTTGTTGTAGTAATACCGGGGTATTTGAGAATAAAGTACTTAGGAAAGTTTTTGCACCAGAGAGATGAACAGACAGGTGAATGGAGAAGACTACATAACAATGAATTACATAGTCTTTATAGGAAGCCAGATATAATAAGAACAGTTACGTCTCGTAGACTGCGATGGGCAGAACATGTTGCACGTATGGGGAATGAAAGACTTGCATGGAAGCTTCTTCTAGGAAAGCCAGAGGGAAAACGCCCGGTTGGTAGACCAAGAATGAGGTGAAAGAACAACATTAACTATGATTATACAGAAAATGATTGGAAAGCATTAGCTCAGGATAGGGATGTATGGAGAGCTTATGTCCGCGCGGCCATGAACCTACGGGTTCTATAGTGCCAGTGAGTGAGTAAGTAAGTAAGTAGTAATACCGGTAGTTGTAATAATAGTAATAGTAGGCCTATTATTGTTAGTAACAGTAGTAGTAATAGTAGTAGTATTAGTGTCTTTATTATTATGGCTATTCTATGGCAGATATCAGTCTATAAATATGTTATTATTATTATTAATATTATTATTATTATTATTATTATTAGTAATACCGATAGTTGTAGTAGTAGAGTAGTAGTAGAAGTAACAGTAGTAGTAGTAGTAGTAGTAGTAGTATCTTTATTATTATAGCTATTCTATGGCAGACATCAGTCTATAAATATTTTATTATTATTACTTAATGTTCAAAAAATGATTGAGATTATGGAATTATTTCAATTTTTTTCATTTTATTATTTCCTTGGCGTCAGATTTTAGAGTGTAATTTACTTGACGGTAATTTGAAACGTACGAATAATCAGAGTTGGAATCTTCAAGAAATTGTTGAAGTTGTCGATGATGTAAATCGTGTGAGCGAATAAGTTTGACCGTTCACACAACGACCGTCATAAGCGTAACACAGCTTAAAGTAACACAATGTGAATAGATATAGCCAACTGTGCCGTGTTTTCGCGGTAGGCACTCTCCTCGAGAGATAATGAGTGACAAGTTTTAACTCTTGCTATTGGTTGTGCCTCCAAGTTATCTCCCCCATTTCTGATGTACTGTACGTTCTGCAACAACAGCATGGGACAGATTTGTAGATTGAAACGCATTAACTAGTTCTGGGCAGATTTTTCTGCAGCAATTTTAAGGGAGTCTTTGATAAATTCGCCGTTTTTGAATGGATTTGACCAGTTGCAATTTTTCTTACTAATTTTCGTAGTTAGCACAAACCAAGCTTTCTATATTAATATGTGACCAATTTCTGTTCTACATACAGGGTGCAGCATAAGTTATTTAACCGAAAATGCAACTTACAACAGCTATACAGAAAACAACTATTATAATGGACAAGATGCATTCCCTACTTAGCAAATTGCATCAAGCAGTAGTGTTTGAGATTATAGTCTGAAGGTCCCGTGTTCAAAGACCAGTTTCAACCAATCTGATTTTTTCCTTGCTATCATATGCAGTGGTTAACTGACTTATGCTGCGCCCTATATTAAACAAAGAGGCTTTCCGTCCTTTACTATAAACAAATACAGATCAATCAACTCACTTTTGTAATAACGCTGCATATCCATGCCAGCCGCCACAATTTATTTATGCTCAAGGTACAAGACACTAACGTCCAAACTGACTTGCTGTCATACCAACACAGCTGTAACAAACACAAGCACCTCGTTTCACAGCTTGGGAGCGCTGCTTAACATTCCCAGAATTAAATTAAAATGAAACCTCTAATGAACTAGATTAAATTTCATTGTTTGAAGGCTAATATGTAAAGTGATTCCACTGCAGCTCTTAATAAACCCTTAGGATAATAAGATGTTAAGTGAAAATTTTCTGAAAGGACAGAGGCTGCTCTGAAATAAGTAGAATAAAAAAAAAGTACTGTGATGAGGTAGAGTTAGAAGACATCTTGTTTCTTAGAGCCAAAATTGTGATGATAAATTAATTTCTCAAAATTGGATTCTCCAAAAAAAAAAACACTCATTGGCACTATCGAATCCGGAGGTTCATAGCCACACGGACATAAGCTTTCCATACATCCCTTATCCTGATATGATATTTTCCAGTCATCCTCTGATTATTTCACCTCCTTGAAATCATGGGTATTATTATTATTATTATTCTCCCACCACATTGTTGGCCTACTTACTGGGTAATTACCCTTTGATTTTCCTACAAGAAAGTTTTCACCCTCATCTTTCATTCCCCATTCTTGTTACATGCTCTGCCCATGGCAATCTACGAGATTTAACTCTTCCTATTACATTTAGTTTCCAATAATGATAATGTGTCACATTAATGACATTTATTAAGTTTGTTAAACAGATCTTCATTTTTAAAATATGACATTTCATAACCCAGGTATTTAAAATGGTTCACTTGTTCAATGGGTTTCCCCTCCAGAATTATTTTAGCTTTCACGGTATCTGATCCCTTAAAAGAATATTTAAAAACACAAGAATGGAAGCAAAACTAAAATTTTATAAAGCAGTGGCAGTGTCCTTACTGTTGTATGGTAGTGAATTTTGGGTTTTAACTAAAAGAGAAGAGAAGATCATAGAAGCAGCTGAAATGAGATTTCTGAAAAATGTGGCTGGCTGCAAACTTCTAGATAAAAGAAGTGAATATATTAGAAATGAGCTAAATATTAAACTTTTAGGTAAAATAAAATAATCTAGAAAAAACTGGAAAGAACATGTTCAAAGAATGAAAGATGATCGGATTCCAAAAAGTATACTTAATTACAAACCAAGAGACAGGAACATTGAGACCGAAAAAGAGATGGATTCAACTTTTTGAGTGAGAATCTATGAGACCGGAACAGGCCACATGGGCTTAATCCGTGACTGTTGATGACGATAAAGATAGTGTAGCTCACTGTTACGTAGTCTCTCCTTCATTCACATGTTGTTCGACTCTCTTTTCTAAAAATCGTCTGAGAACTTGATCCTCAAATACTTTTATTTGCTCTCTTTCCTTGAATTAACTACTTTAATTGATTTCATCTGTTATAATAAACAGTGTTATAATTAGAACAATTTTAATAGACAATCTTGGTTCCAAACAAAATTATTGCTTACTACTTCTAATGTGAAAATTCACATGGAGTGAATTTTATCTTCGATCACAGCTGTCGTACGATAAAATATATTATGAAATTATTGTGCCTAAGCGTCTTAAACTCTAGACTTTTAGAGTATATATTAAAGGCATGATTTAAAAAAATCCTTTTCTTGTAGTCGAATTGTATTGACAGTTGGTCAGGTCTGGTCTGCTTTACTACCAGATTTAAGAGGCGATGGTAATATTACTATTACAATATCCCTTTACTATTTGGGATTTGTAATCCAGACATCCATTGGCTGGGAACGATATTTTATAATAAAAATTCAAATTTTATTGGCGTACTTTGTCAAAGCAGCTTAGCAATACGAATAAAGTACTAAAAAGGTATTGGAGTTTGCCTTTGACAGAATAAGATATAAAAGTATTAAAGCTTTTCATATCATATGTAGTAAAGTATTACAGTAAGTTTTTTAAAGGGATAATATGAATGGTTAAGACATATATTTGAAATATGTTTGAGACCTGACAAGTCTGTACTTACTAGTATTTTTATGGGCAATAAACCAATATGAGATAGTGATTTGTTAAGAGTGCTGACTGGTTCTTTGCCAGCAAATAAATCTTAAGAGACGTGTTGTAATAAGTATCTTTAAAGTAATTAGTTGCAATTAAAATATATCGTACTTTATTTATTTGCTACATAACACTATACTTTGTGCAGTAGTGTAAACATTTAGGACGAATAGCAATTAGACTTAATACTTTTGGAATTTTTTTTTTTCATTGGAACTTTTTACTTTCATTAGGCATGTTATTTGTTTTCACATAGTTACCTTGCTGTGTTATTTCTCGCCATTTTATCGCAGAACAATTATACAGTGCTTTATTTTGAGAGAGAAAAGTGCACAAACATGTAGACAAATAGGTCACCAGCGCATAAAAATGAAATTATGTAGTTCGAATTTCGGCAGAGGAAATTTTTTCTCGTAAGAGTAGACCTATATCCTATATCCAACTGCCAAGTCTGTATTACTATGAGATGATAATAAACGAATGAAATAATTATTTTTACAATTTTTTAATCGAACATGTATAAATAAGTACATAAATTATGTAGGCCTACTTTATGTAAAATACCGGTATAAAACATTAACTGTACGGTTACACGTAGAAGTACCTTAAGTTATATAATGGAAATGGGTTAACAACTAACTAACTTACTTACTAATTCACTGGTTCTAACGAATCCATAGGTTCATGGCAGTGCGGACATAAACTCTCCATATATCCATATCCTGATATAATATTTTGCAATCATTCACTGTACAATCTACCTCCCTAAAATCATGGTTAATGTTATTCTCTCACCTCATTCTTGGTCTATCAACTGGGCGTTTTCCCTCTGGTTTTCGTACAAGAAGTTCCCCCTCTTTCATTCCACATTCGTGCCACATGTCCTGCCCATCGCAGTCTATGAGACTTAACTGTGGGTTGTTAACAACAAATGAAGAAAATTTTGAAATAGTAGAATTCAAACCCATTGGAACAATAATTGTATAGCCGCCCAGATGTAATCCTCATTTTGTTCCAAATTTGATTTTTACATGGAAAAAAATCCCACGTGCCATTAACAACTATCCCCAATGTAAAACTCAACTTATGGGAAGAAATAATGTTTACAACCTTATGGGTGGTTAGAAACAAGAATGAAATTAAGAAATCAAACATAGGCTCAACTCTAGTAACGCATGCTGTTATGCATTGCTGGGACTCTTTTCATCCCAACTTCTCGCACAAAATGTTTACAGATAAAAATATATAAATTAGTTATTCTTCCAGTTATATTATATACATGCGTCACACAACCTCTTACTGTAAGGGAAGAGAAAAGATTACGGGTATTTGAGAATAAAGTTATTGGGGAAATATTTGGACCAAAGAAAGGCGAACGAAGAGATGAATGAAGAGATCTACATAACAATGAGATAAGTGATCTTCATATGATATCAGATGAGCCCTTGAATTTTAAAATGGGCCATGTCCACTTTTGATGATTTACAGTCAGCACATCTACTGATACGGTACTCAAGAGTATATTTATAATTCTATTTTTCTAGTGTTACCAAGCGTCTATTAAAATAAATAAAATATTTGTTCTATGTATACTATTTATAATATACTGTATGATTTAAACCAGCAAATAGAAATAAATTTCAGACATTTTGGATATGGCCCATTTTACTACTGAAGGGCTCAGATGTAATAAGAGTAGTTTAGATTGCGATGGACAGGACATGGGGCATGAATGGGCAATTGGAAACGTCTTGTAGGAAATCCAGAGGGAAAGCGCCCAGAAGAAAGTCCAAAAATAAGATGGGGATAATAAACATTAACCATGTGGCCATGTTTGAAATTAAAACCAAATATTGATAGGACGCATTGTATTTTTTTTGTTCAATGCCACTTGTTTGTCATTTCGACTTTTCTGATATTCTCTCCTGGCATAGGCGTATTGTAACGCACTTCTGAGGTTGGGGCGCCTGGAAGGCGGGGTGACGTTGCCTCAATAATATGATGGCTGATGACGATATGTAATGATGTGCCAGGAGAGGCCTTGATCCTAAACTTAAGCTAATGTGGCGAATATGATATTGATGATAATGATGGCCAGATGATGTTCGTGGACCGTTTGGGCCTTAAAGTATCCTGACATTTGTCTTACCGGTGAGGAGGAAAAACCTCGAAAAAACCTCACCCAGGAAATTTAACCCGACCGGGGATCGAATCTGCACCCGCTGCGTGACAAGACAGCACACTACCTGGATACCAGAGCTGTGGAATCTCCTTCCTCCATATATCAGGGGTTGCCACACACTTGGCAGTTTAAGCCACGTTTATACAGTTATCTGTTGTCTATTAATTATTTTTCTCTATTTATTTAAATTCATGCTATGTCATTAAGAATTTTTTCTCGTTTTTTTATATCTTGTGTATATTAAATTTAATTCGTTAAATCTAGAGTAAGTCAAAATAAATTATAAATAGTAATTGTTTTGTATATATATATATAAAATGTAATCGTTTATGTTTATTGTAATTTAGATGTAAGACTATTTTTTGTATTTTTTAAAACCTGGTTGAGTGGCAGACAAGGCCTTGAGGCCTTAACTCTACCAGGTAAAATGAAGCTATTATTATTATTGTTATTATTTTCTTCTTCTTCTTCTTCTTCTTCATGTGATAGACCTAGTGGTCTGTTACGGTCTCAATCCAACGTTTGAAGGGTCTGCCCAAAGATCTCTTGCCTGGTGGCTGGTAATTTAAGATCTGACGTGGTATGCTTATTCTGCTCATTCTTCTTACGTGAGATTTCCAGTTGTTTCTGTATTTTTGTACATATTCGATGACTGATTATGTTTGTAATTCTTTGAGAATCTCAGAATTCCTTTTATGGTCTGTTCTTGAGTAGCATGCAGTACGTCTCATAAATTTCATTTCTGCCGCAGTTAGTCTTTGTTCGTCTACACTGCGAATTGTCCAGGCCTCACTGCCGTAACATAACATGGGTCTGGCCAATGTTTTATAAATTCTAGTTCGTGTGTGTTGCTGTACTGTGTTTGGCTTGAAAATATTATTTATAATTCCTGTTACTCTGTTACATTTTATAATTTTTTGACTAAAATCTTTTTCCTCTTCGTATGTAACTTAGTATCCGAGATAGTTAAATGTGTTGGTTTGTTCTAATATTTTATTATTAATAACAATTTTACTGCGAACTGGGTCTTTTCCTAGGAAAGCCATGACTTTAGATTTTTCTGTTGAGATTTCCATGTTGTAGTTTATTGCAATTTGGTGAAAAGAGTGGACTGAACGTTGTAGGTCATCTTCTGAATTCGCTATAAACACGTCATCTGCAAATAATAGGGTGTCTAAATTATATAATCTATTAAATGGTATACTGCCATGTCGTTGTAGTCTCCATTCTTTAATGATTGAGTTCATGTATATTATGAAGAGCATTGGTGAAAGACCACATCCTTGTCTAACTCCTTGATTAATTGGTCTGCATTCCGAGATTTTATTTTCAATCTTAACTTGGATGTAATTATCCTTATAAATATCATATATAGCTTTTATCAGTTGGTCCGGGATTCCATCTTATTTGAGGATTTATAATAATTTGTTTCTATTTACTTTGTCAAATGCCTTCTTCAAGTCAATAAACGTCATGTGTGTTTCAATATTAAACTCTCTGTGTTTTTCTATTAGAATTTTAATAGTGAAGTATCCATCTGTACAGGATCTTCCTTTTCGGAATCCATTTTGCGCTTCATCTAATAAATTGTCATAATAATTAGCTAATTTTGATTTGAGTAACTTGGTGTAGATTTTGTAGCCTGAGTCCAAAAGGCTTATTCCTCTCAAGTTATCACAGTTATTTATATCTCCTTTTTTGTGTAGTGGGATTTCAACAGCTTGTTGCCAGCTTTTTGGCGGAGGGCCCTCGTTATAAATTTTATTTAAAAAATTGATAAATCTTTCATTAAAAGCAGAGCTGGCATACTTAAATAATTCCAGGTTAATACCATCTTCCCTGGTGTTTTGTTATTTTTGCAGTGGACGAGCATTGTATTTAATTCATCTAAAGTAAAAGCATCTATGTAATTATTGTTAGAAGTTATTCTTATTATTATTACTATTACTATTATTATTATTATTATTATTATTATTATTATTATTATTATTATATAAGATTTATACTGAAAAAGAATGGAAAAAGAAATGGAAATCGATGGGAATACCACTAGATGATAATTCAACAATATATACACTCCAGTTTGCAGATGACCAATTGATATTGGCTCAAGAATTTGAAGGTATAGAGTACCTCACTAGAAAATTAATACAAGAATATAGTTTATGGGGTTTAAAGATCAATATGGATAAATCTAGATATATGACAATAGGGGATCTTCCTCAAGATTTAATACTAGAAGAAGATTTAGGGATAATTAAACACGCTGAAGAATATAAGTATTTGGGAATTAAAATTACTAAAGATGGAAACAAGAAACAGAGATAAGAAACAGGATCAATATAGGAAAGTATGCTATATCTGCCCTAAATGGAATAGTATGGGACAAACATATCTTCAAAGAAACAAAAAAAAAAAAAAACTATTTTTAATACAACAATCAGAAGCATTATTAACTATGGAGCTGATGTGTGGGCTTCAAATGCACAAATGGAAAAAAAAAAAAATTCTCGCCACTGAAATGGACTACTGGAGACGCGCTGCAAGAGTATCCAGGAAGGATAAAATCAGAAATTCATATATAAAAGAAAAAATGCAGGTACAATATTCAATATTAGATTTTATAAATAAGAAACAATTCAATTGGTACGGACACATTAGAATAATGGAAGAAGGAAGACTACCTAAGATAATCATGGATTGGGAACCACAGGGAAGGAAAAATAAGGGTAGACCAACTATTACGTGGATTCAGGGAATCAATGAAGCTAAGAGGGAATGGGAAATAGAAGAAGATATATGAATGAACAGACAGGAATGGAAAAAATGTGTTGAAACAAATGTGTAGTTAACTGTGAACATGGGTACCGGAAAAATGTATATTCATTGTAAAAGCCGGAATAATAAAATTATTATTATTATTATTATTATTATTATTATTATTATTATTATTATTATTATTATTATTATTATTATTATTATTATTATTATTATTATTATTATTATTATACTCAGTTAATCAGTATTCACTGCCACACGCTTTACGTTAATTTCTATTTAATATCTTAATTCATAAATATAATGTTGCGTTATAAATAGATCATTGTCATTTAACGTATTTAGGATAGATTCATGTTCCTTCAATTTTGAACATCATTATATGTATCTTCTATCTTAGGTATATTAATTATAGCATCCTGTGATGATAATTATTGCTCTAGGCACAGTTACTCAGAGCAAATTGACATTATGATCTGATAAGAGACACGTTCAATAGCAGAGAGCGCAGTTCAGGCAATCTACATCGTTACTTCGCTCAGTGTATTGTGGGAAACAAGAGTAAAGAGACACAAAATTAGCACCCTTGCTCTATAAAATGCTAAATTTATTCTAGCGCTGAATTTAAACCTGTATTGCAGTCAACATTTATATCCCAATAAGCCAATGGAGAGATTTTTAAATTCCTCATCATTTCCTGACAGTGTATCTGTTAAATAATTGAATATTTTAAATATCAAACTTATGAGTCTGTGAAACATTTATTTTATAAAAAATTATAGCATCTTGTTTTTAAAATAATTAAGTATATATTGTTATATGAATGCAGGATATGTAAATATTTCCATAATTGAATATACGTTGTTTCTTTTCTTTTTTTGTGTGAACGCAGCTAAATTAAAATCTCACAGTTAATATGTGGCAGAGTAACAGACATAAGAGGAAACAGACTTTTTAAAGGAAGCTAATAAAAAAAGGCCAAACAGACTCTTTAAAGGAAACTAATAAAAAAAAAGGCGACTTCATGGGGCAAGCGGTTAGATGCTCGCCTCTTACCGCTGGAGTCCCGAAATCGAGTCTCGGTCACTCCCAAGTGGGTTTCGTGGTGGTAGAAATGGAGCTTGGGCAGGTTTCTTTTGGGTTTTATCCCGTCTTCCCTGCCACAATTCCATTCCACCATTTCTCCATACTCATATCATCCGTTACATTTCGTTCATCTGCCCCTGTGATAGTGCGTCAGGCGTAGTTAGCCAGTAAACTTGTCATTAACAGATCTCTATACAAGGGGCTTCGTCTCATCTCATCCCTTGACCCGATCCTGAATTGGACATGAGTTGAGAATATTATAATATTTATAATAAAAAACACAGAATTTTGTTTTAATTTGGATAAAATAGCTACCTTTAACATTAGGTTGGATCATAATCGTATTTATGAGTGCTGTAGCCGATCGGTTTAAGGCATCATGCCTTAGTACAGAGCTACGGGATACGCGCTGCTTCGAGTTAACATGAAGAAATACATTTTCTCATTGAATGTCAGCCAGTAAGGAACAGGATATTCATTTAACATCGTGAGGAATTTGGGTAGCTACATTAAGTAGCGAGTCCAGGTTGAGAAAACTAGATTTAATGGCTGGGAGACCTGGTATGCTGACCAAACTTCACTCCTAAAATGGTTGAATGATATCCACCTCTATGAGTAATACATGTGTAGCATGCCAGCCGGCTGGTAGACCAAGAGTCTTGTAGATCTGTCATATCATGAAGTTTAGAATATATTTGACTTTATTGCTCGTTCTAATACACGCGTGTACAAAATAATATATATATATATATATATATATATATATATATATATATATAAACAAACATTCTTCGTCTATATTTTACAATGATTGATCCCTCTTCATCACGCTGCAGGATATGGGTGCTTCCCTAGTGGGAAGTTTCTTAACCAGTCTTAATTTCCATCCATCCATAGTAATTCTGCCCAAGGGCAGGTCTTTCACTGCAATCATAGCATTTTCATGCTATGCTTTGCGGCTTTACTAGGGAATTATTGGTGTGGTAGCTTCCCGTTGGTGAAGGATGATGATGATAATGAAAAGGATAATGATGATGGCCGAATGGTTTTCGGGGACCGTTGGGCCCTAAGCTTCCTGACATTTCTCTTACAGGTGAGGAAAAAACCCGAGGAGTCTGTCCCGACCTGGAATCGAACCCGGGCCTGCTGCGTGACAAGGCAGCACGCTACCTCGAGGTCACAGCGATTGACAGTCTAATTTAGATACGCTTATTTTCCTATATATATATATATATATCTCAGCGAAGGATTTGTGGTGTTACTACATCGCCTCGAGGCGACATCTAGTTGGAAACTAAGATATTATTTGGATGGATGAAGGTCGGTTAAATTTTGCTCAGGGGTCTTTTTTATTCGGACTTGAGATTCTTTTACGAGCTCGAAAATCTTCATACTTGGGACCCATAGCTTGAAGCCCTCCCGAAGGACCTGTCCCTTGGATTTTTCAATTCTAAAAATTCATCGACCGCATTTTACATTAATATTATAGAATTTTATTTGAACTGTTAATACTCATTATACATTGATGCATTATATCTGTAGTGATGGCCAAACTCATATGAACCTATGAAGCCTATTCATTAGAAACAGTTAATTTAGTGAACTTCCACAAGGAGACGTGACTACACACAGTGGTCATATATACAATCTGCTAGATACAACCAAATATTCTAAACTCGACGCATTTAGATGTTAAAGTGAATGAAAATTAGTATGAAGGTATATATTCTTTAATCGTGAAATGTTAGATGCATTCTAATGTTTAAATTTTTCTTGTTTTTCTTGTTTTCATTGGTTTAGACATTAGAATATTACACATTTTTGTATCTGAGATACATTTACACCCATCTTCGTATCACGTTATTTTTTATTTAGAATATTACACATATTTTTTGAGATACATTTACACCCATCTTCGTATCGCGTTATTTTTTATTTACATCTGTACAAGAGATTGAAGCAATCCAACTAAGATGGCATGGACATATAATGAGAAAAAAGGGACACAGAAACAAACAAAGAAGTATTTAAACGGATACCTCCTGGAAAAAGGAAACATGGTAGACCAAAGCCAACGTAGATAAAGGGAATTCAAGACAACATGAAGAAGAAAAATATGACAAAAGCAGACACGCAAGACCGGGAAGTGTGGAAGAAAAAAATTGTATATTTTGGTTGAGGGTGCCTGTGTAAATAACAGAAACAATCCTGAAATGAAATTATATTTTTACATAAAAATTCAAATAGGTTACTAATTTATAGGCTTCTAAATCACTTAATTGATCTTCATCAACATTTGTACATAGAGGTCTTCAGGTACAGCGAGTGTTTAGCAGCTATGAATTATACCCTAAAACCATTAGGTGTAGGAGTTCATCTGTGAACCCAAAGTGCCTTTCTGCGGTTCAGTATGGTATCTTTGTTCTCCTCCCTACTACAGAACATTTATGAAATATGCCAATGTCCTCTTTTCCGTGTGGCTACCCCTTCCCTTTTCATCATTTTTGCCGCGCATCTCTACAGCGCATATCCCCTCTACTTGTGAACCTTTATATGCATTGTACTCTTACCGAACATCATCATTCGATCAGCCTAGCAAGCGGCGTTTAGTTTCTTAAAAGCGGATTCAAAAGTAGAATCCTATTCTAACTCACCATGCAGTTGGGAAGTTAATATGGTGGTCTATGTATAGACAAGTTGATTAAGACCGAGAAGAGGTCGATTTTGAGTTAGTCCAGCAATGTATGGAAGAAGTGATTCCTAAAAAGCTTGGACATCTGTATGAGTGTGGCATTATGTCTGGTACGTTATTTGTTCAGTTGTTTCTACAAGCTATGCTTGATTGATTGATCAAGAATAACTTTTTGTTATTAATTTATTATTTATTTTAAATTCAACTTGTTTATATTAAAAGCTTATCTTTTATACAACGCCCCTTTGTTATTATTCAAGTATAGTAGTTGCTCACTATCCTGTAACAAAATCACTCACTGTATGCATTTAGTAATCAGAATCTATATTTGTATGTATGTTCATCAGGGAAAGAAAGATGAATTAATAGCTGCCTTTCATGGGCCCGAGGCAGGCTGCTTTCTTACCGATAACATCTTTGAATATCACGATCACATTAATAAATACAGCATTAACAAAACTCGATCCCGGACAAGTGTTACGCTGAGCGTGGTTTGCTTTTCTAACGTCGTAAATGGTAGCAGTAGTGTGGTTTACTTACCCACAAATGGTAGGCAGACCGTGGTTTTGTTCTATTAAAAAAGCCAGCACAAATGGTTAGCAGAGCGTGTTTTAGGGTTCTTTCAACCCCCCCCCCCAGCACATCTGAAACGAAAATTTAGAAATCGCTGTAGCGATCGCAATTTTCAATATTTCACAAAGAAACTCAGTATGTGCTATTAAAATAAACGTGGTAGATATTATGCAAAAATAGCGAAATTCGACTTTTTAAGTAAGGGTTTACCCGAAATCCAATGTAAAAATTGACACCAGCAAACGCCATGTTTTGTTCGTCTCAATATATACCGTACAATTTAAGTAAACCTTAAATTTCCAATGTATCAGATAAGATACATTAGTTTATTTAAACCGAAGAACCAATTTATGAAAAAAATGTGAATGTCAATCAAATGTGTTTATAAATATATTTTTTGCGCAATAATGTGTCTTGTCGTACTTAAGCAATGGCGACCATGATTGAAAGTTCAACTTCCTACATTTCGGGGTTGCCAACCTAAGTAACTGTACTGTAATATAATAACTATACTGTAATATTACATATAGCGTAACAAACACGCGTGTGGGAAGTAAAACCACTGCCCTCTATATATACTACATACAATGTATATACAAAAAAATATCCAAACGGTAGTGTTAATATACATTATACGAAACAAATCACTGCCTTTTGAATGAACTAAACTTTATTTAAAACAATATAAAAAATAAATACGTACACGCCGTCATTTTATCACTACATTGGTCTCATGGCCTCCTGTTGTTTCAACTAATAAACATTGCCCATATTGTTAACGTTAGTCAATTGTTTATAATGAACGCAAATATTTCCTTCAAATGTGTTATTATTTTACTATTATTTATTATTTTGAAAACACCATCGCTCAAAACATAATTTACAAAGCACGTTTGTAAAGTGTTTTACAGAACCTCAGAAACTAAAAACCTGGCTATCGCTTCGTTTTTAAACATTTTCGTCGATTCTGTAAAAACCACTTCCCAACCGCGCATCGTAATATACTAGGTTATTATTATCAGACACACTAAGTATCTAAAAATAATTACGGCAAAATTTATAATAATTTTTCTTTATACTTATTCACTAAAAATGAAAACCTACATTTCGTTTATTTAGACGTAGCAGTGCACGCCGAGTATTAGCTAGTATTATTATAGTATTATGAATATGAAAGCATCAAGTTTCCTAATGAAATCTGAAATTTTCAGCCACGATTTCTGTTTAGATATGAAATTACAGACAATAGTAAGTAAATCCGAGTACTGAACTCTGATCCTTGAACTAGGGAAGCAAACGTCAGCCCTAAGTTATAGGACCAGCTGATCGCAATTGCGAAGGCAGCAATTGTAACTAAACAACAGAGCAATTAGTAGGGATCTGTAAAGCTATAATTACAGACTTGCTATTGAGGCGAGCTCCCTCAGCCACTTGACTGGCACTCTGAATGTCAGACCGACTGTGGGGGGGAAACCCCTATCACGATGCAACGCGGTTCCATATTATCGGGAAAGTTTGAGGAGAAAGTAAGGGAAGGAAACTCTATGGATTTTGAATGTAGCTATTCAGTTTTACGCAGAGTACGAGAAACTGTCTCTCCCTCTTACTAGCAGAATTTCCAGATTTTACATCCACCTTATTTTTCACACTTTCATCTTCTCGAAGACACACTTGGGGAAAACTGGTATCCCAGATGATTCCACTCATAAATGCAGAGTATAGTCTTGATATTTATTTTTAAATCTTCCCTTATTTAGGGGCCTTATAGTCAAAGAGTTAAACACTTTTTTTTTTCACTGTACGGAAGAATTTAGAGATTTATTCAAATGTAACAAAATATTTGCAGATATTGATTTCTTAAAAAAAATATGTTATACCGTTTTGGTGTCGGGGTAACGTCGGTCCCGGGATCGATCTCTGGTCAGGACTGGGTGAGACTTTTTGAAGTTTTTCCTCGTCTGTAAGGCAAATGTCGGAAAAATTTAAGGCCCAAGTAATCCCCGAACATCTTTTAGCCATCATGATCATTTTATAATATTCACCTTCTTTAATCTGAATGTCTAAGTGAATGGTGTGTCCTGTCTTGAATGTTCGTGCTGTTTTTGAGATGGCCACGTATTGAGCTGATCCCTCATTCGGTGAGACCTTCCATGCTGTTATGTGATCATAAGAGCAGTTAAACATCCTCTCCCGACTAATAATGAGAATAAGTCTTTCACTGCAATCATAACATTTTCATGCTATGCTAAGCAGCTTCAGTAGGGAATTATAGGTGTGGTAGCTTCCCGTTGCTTTCCACACCGGTGAAATGATGAAGATGATAATGATAAGAATGATGATGATGGTCGGATGATTTTCGGAGACCGTTGGGCCCTAGCTTCCTGACATTTGTCTCACAGATGAGGAAAAATAAAATAAAAAAAAAACCTCACCCAGGAGCCTGTCCCGACCGGGAATCGAACCCGGGCTCGCTGCGTCACAAGACAGCACGCTAGGTCGAGACCATAGCGGTATTAATTTTAATATGTATATATTGAAAAAAATGTATATAGAACAATTCTCCACTAACCTCTCTCCACCCCCCCCCTCCAAAGGTGCCACGTCTCAAAGGTTAAGAACCCTGATCTCGATCATCAAACCGACATTTGTATGGGGGAATATGACGAAATGGGTCTTAGTAATGATTTTGAACCCAGAATTTTCCTTCTTAGCAGAGAGAAAAAATAGATTCAATCAGATTTTGGTCTCTGGAATTGGACTCGAGAATCCCGAATACGAATCTCTCTCCCTTCTTTCTCTCTCTCTCTCTCTCTCTCTCTCTCTCTCTCTCTCACACACACACACACACACATATATATATATATATATATATACACACACACACACACAGACTGACATATAGATTAGGGATAGGCAGAATGTAATACGTGTGAAACAAATTACAAAGGAATTGCAACGTTTAAATATCTCATAAGAAAGTTTTCGTGAGTGCGTGAATTTAGTTAATTAGACATTCCTAGCTCTCACACGTGTAAGACGCGAGGCAGCTAATGAAAACACCGTGTTCCCTTCACATTTATTCCTGGCAAGTATTTGCAATCCAGCACACACATACCATACCACACTAATATAATTATCTCACTGACATCTTCAAATTCAGCCTCCAGTATTTTCCGCATTTCATTTTCACTGGATACCGCTTGTGGCTATTTTGTTTAGTTCTCACATATAGTATTGGGATTTGTCATATTAGATCAGGTGATAGCATATCTGTCTCCTTACTAGCGCCCCGAGTTTCAAACACGGCGGAGTCGTATTTTAATCTCGGGTCTATAAATGGTGGAACCCTAAAATATTTAACCTCCTCAGTTGTTGCTTTAGTGGAATAGAGGTTAGTATGCTAGTCCTCGATCCAGAGGTCCATGGGTTTAAACCAGGTAGAGGTCGATGTATTTTTTTAAGACGTAAAAATCCTGAACATTGGTTCCTTCGCAAGAGAACTAAACACGTGTGTCGCGTGCTATAGATTTATAGAACATAACCTGAGGGTTCGATCCCCGGTCGGGGCAGTTTTTCTGGGTGAGGTTTTTATCGGGGTTTTTCCTCACCTGTAAGACAAATGTCAGGAAAAATTTAAGGCCCAAACGGTCCCCGAAATCATATGGCCATCATCATTATCATCCTTACCATTATCATTATCATCATCATCGTTCACCGGTGTGGAAAGCAACGGGAAGCTACCACACCTACACAATTCCCTAGTAAAGCTGCAAACATAGCATGAAAATGCTATGATTGCAGTGAAGGACCTGCCTTCGGGCAGAATTACTATGGATGGATGGATATATATATATAAAACATGTAACAGTACTATGTTTTGAGGAGGTATGTGATATTGTTAATAGCGATAGGAAGTATGATGTTTGTGTGGTAATTTATTTAAAAAACTATAACAACAGAGGTTTAAAAGAACATATATTACCATTATAAATAATTATTTTCTTCAGCACTTATATAGAAGGAAGATATCTAAATCTACATATTCATTCACTCATTCATAGTGTTCTGTCCAAGAGCACGTCTTTCACTGCAAACTCGACATTCTCTACTCTTTCCTTAACTCAGCCTTCCTTTTTGTATCTGCATACAAACCATTTACTTTAATATTGTCTATCATTCTGATGTCTTTTTCTGTCTCTAACTTTCTTTCCGTTGACCGACCATTCCTTCTAGGGCATCATTCAGCAGGCGGTTTCTTCTTAGCCGGTGGCCAATCCAATTTCTTCCCCTCTTCTTTATGAGTTGCAGTATTGTTCTTCTTTCACTCACTCCTCGGTCCAGCACATTTTTATTTCTTACCTTGTCTGTCCACTTTATACGTTCCATTCTTCTCCATATCCACATCTAAAAAAGCTTCAAGTCGCTTTTTCTCATTCCGTCGTAATTTCCAAGTCTCTGCACCATGCAATGTTACACTCCACACAAAGCACTTCACTTGCCTCTTCCGTAATTCTTTTGCCAAAGGTCCGCAGAAAATGCTTCCCTTCTTGTTAAAAGCTTTTTTTTTTGTTTTTTCTTTTGCCATAGCTATCATCTGCTTTACATCTTGACCGCAGCTCATGTTACTACTGATAGTACAACCCAAGTATTTGAAGCTCTCCACTTGCTCAATAGCCTCATCTTTAATCCTCATGTTTATGTTCCTTGGTTTCTTTCCTATAATCATGGCCTTCGACTTATTTATATTTATCTTCATCCCATAATCCTCGCACTTATCATTTAGCTCCATCAGCATGTTCCTCAGTGGCATTGTATCTTCTACTAGCAAAGCCATATCATCAGCAAATCTTATGCACTTAATTCTTCTTCCTCCCGTGTTAACGCCTCCCGTATTCCTGAAGCAGTTCTTCATTAGGTCTTCCAGGTAGATAAATAAATAAATCCATTCATAGTAATTCTGCCCGAAGGCAGGTCCTTCTCTGGAATCATAGCATTTTCATGCTATGATTGCAGCTTTACTAGGGAATTGTGTAGGTGTGGTAGCTTCCCGTTGCTTTCCACACCGGTGAAGGATGATGGTGGTGATGATGATAATGATAAGGATGATGATGATGATGATGATGGCCATATGATTTCGGGGACCGTTTGGGCCTTAAACGTTTCCTGACATTTGTCTTACAGGTGAGGAAAAACCCCGATAAAAACCTCACCCAGAAAAACTGCCCCGACCGGGGATCGAACCCGGGCCCGCTGCGTGACAAGGCAGCACGCTATCCTGAGACCACAGCGGCGGACAATAAATAAATAAATACATATATTATTATTATTATGAATTACAAGAATCACAGTTATGGCCACAATTTTATTGTTTTCTTGATATCATTTTCCTGTTATCTCACCTAATTGGAAATTCATCAGAACAGCCCATTACAATACCTTTCTAACTTGATAGTCATAGATGATACGAATATCCTCAATCTCATTATTGTTTTAGTTACAATAAACATAAAGTAGTTTATTTCATTTATTGATCTTCATTTTTCTTTGGAAGAAAATAAATATATGTTTTTGTAAAAAACGTGAAGATACTTTATTTATTTTGTGAACTTTTTTAAGATTTGGCCCTCATTATCATATTCGCCATGTTTTATTTCAATGTTTGTGTAAATTGTGTGTTTCGTCTTAATGTTGATTTGTCTTGGAGGAGGCCCTGCCATTGAGCTGATAACTTATTCGGGGAGGCCCATTATGTACTTGTGTGGTCAAAAAAAGTATGTATGTGATGTGTAGTTAAAATCCTTCTCCCGACAGGTCGTGTCACTGTAAGGCCCGGGTGGCGGGTGGCTCGTAAAGGTACCTCTAAGGCGAGATTTAAATTTCATTAATTGAAAATGGAATATTATTCTTTTAAAGAAATAAGTTAATTTGCTGTCATATATTATTATTATATCGAATTATGATTTTTAGGAATATTCCAGAATACAGTGTTTATCCCTCAACCCAAAGTGATTTGTCGCCAGAGGTTCTTGTCTGGAGCATCTTCGTTCCTCAAATATCTAGCTTTCATACTCTCCTCACTTCATCTCTCCAACGTTCTCTAGGTCTGCCTGTACCACTTCTTCCATCAGCTTTCGAATTAAGGATCTTCTTTGGTATTCTCTCTTCTTCCATTCTTATATGGTTTCCAGACCATTTCAAATAATTATGATAATATTGTAAATATATAGATGTACGAGAGTCATTGCTCTAGATCGAAAAAATAACAAAACCACTTTATTTGAAAGACCGGGGGATTAGCATCCCCAAATATAAAGAAGCTTCATCATCATCATCCGTCACGAATTAGGCCCTTGTAGACCTGTTTCGACCCCAACTAGCAGTCTGTTAAGAGATCTTCTTCGTTGACGATGTCCTTTGGGTTTATATTACATCGTAATTTTTGGGATTTTTGAATTATCCATTCTTTTTACATGGTCCAGCCAGTTAAATGTATATCTGTTAAGTTTTTCTTCTACCGATTCTATTTTCTAATTGTTCTAAAATTTGTTTATTCCTTTTTGTTTTATCTAAAAGGGTGTATCCTGTTGTCCTTCTGAGAGATTTCATTTCCGTTGCTTTGATTCTGCTCCTCTCTCTTTTTTTTAATGTTCAAATATTACTTCCATATAAAAGGGAGGGTAATGCTAAGATATTATATATTTTTATTCTTGTGAATTTTTGTACTAATTTAGCTCTTAATGTATTATTTATTATTCCTAAGATTTGTGTAAATTTGGTGATTTTCTTGTTCACATCTTTTTCATTTTGATAAGATATTTCACAAGCTAAATAGTTGACATATTGAACTTGTTCCAGGCATTTGTTATTGTGTATTGTCTTACTTTTGATTGGATCTTCTCCTAAGAATACCATTACTTTTGACTTTGTATTGAAATGTTCATCCCAAAATATTTAAATATTTTATTTAGTGTATATAATCCTATTCTTAAGTTATTCTCTGGTTTAAAAATTAAAACTCGATCATATGCGAAGATTAGGGTATTTAAATGTTAAGGTACTGCTTATTATACTTTCTGATGTATAGATTAGGATCCATTTAGAAATGATTTCATTCATGTAAATATTAAATAGTGTTGGTTATTATAGTGGGCAACCTTCTCGGATTTCATTATTAACATATTTTCTTTCGGAGATATGATTATTTATTTTGACATTTATTTTACTTTCAGTGTAGATATTTATAATATTTTGTAATAACAAATTTGATATATTTTTGTCTTGTAATATGTTAAATAAAAGATCTCTTCGAATTTTGTCAAACGTTTTTATATAATCTGTAAACGCTATATGGGTTTCTAAATAAAGTAACTTGAGTAAATAAATATATTTTCATTTTAAGCTGTCTTCTTGCAAATAAATTACACTGTAACTTTCAAACCACAGCATTAATATGACCATTTAACTCATAGACCGATAATTTTGCCTCTTCCTGTTGGTAATTTTGTCTTTTCCTATTAATAATTTTGCCTCTTCCTGTTCGTAATGAGAGATATCTCAGGAAATTTACTACTTTGACAAGGATATTGATTCAATAAGTATGATCGATATGGTACAGCAAGAAATGCCAAAAGAAAACAACTTAAAAAATTACCAGAAAAGTTAGTTCTGCTGCTCTAAAAAAGTATTAAATATTGTATAATGAATCTGCATTATTGTTAATAGATATTTCTCATACAATAATCTGTTATTGATTTTCCCAAGCCCAAAGAGATTCAACAGTAAAGGTATACTATTTATAACTATCCAGCTGGCTTAGAAATCGCCCGGAAGTAAGATCGGAATACATAACCTCACATTAATTATAATAATATTATTAATTATTAATAATAATATTATTATAGAATATAAATATTACATATTATAATTATTTTAGCTTCTGATGTATTATTCGCTAAATATTCACTCCAAGTACAATGCGAGGTTGAGTTTTTCATTAGACAACACTATTTTTTCAGAAAACACAGCCTCTTGTTAGATTACTGTTGACTATTTAACTCATGCCCCAAATGGGTATCAATTACCAATCATATTTCAATGAATTTTGAATTACAACCGTTCACAGTCATTTGTACCTCGATTTTATCACTTTAATTTTATCATATTACGATCAAGCTCCTCCTTTTCAACATTCTGAATAGGCCAGAGCATTATTTTGCAGCGACTCTCTAAGAAATACATGAATATAGCAATTTATACATTAAGATATAAGAATCCAAGAACACTAATGGCTCCCAGATTATGTATATATATAGTGCACGAATGTAAGCAGATACTGCTTGCGGGTTATAACAGAAAAACTTTTATGGCAATTGATTATATCACAATAAAAAGAAACCACTGTTTGCACTTTCATAAACTATTATTTCCCAGGAATTAACGTTCGAAAATTATAATTGACATATTTACATCATAGGACATCAGAAATTAATTAATTAATTAAACAGTTTAATGTGTTTCATTTTTTCTGCACTAGGGTGCATTCTTACAATATTGCGATCCTTTGGTAATAAATAAATAATATGATCCGGTTGCAATGATGAACAAATGAAACAACAAACTTTTCTCACTTGTTTTCAAACATCGCCGTTTACATTAAATAGATAAATATTTGAAAATAACTATATTTAAATAATGATTTGTGAGTAAAAGCTTAATTTTGTTCGTTAAATAGTCCTAACAAATGTCACTCTTGAGTACCAAATGTTCTATATAAATTCACTCCTCACTTCGTGAGTTGTGAATTTATCGATAATGTGGAAATCACTCATGGCATGATTTATGATAAAATCTTTCCACTTGTTTTATTTTGGTCAGAACCACAGTTGGAGCGCAATAGTAAAATATAGCTTTCTCTTGAAAGTTACACAATGAAGTCGAAATTAGTTTTGTCTGGATAAAGAACTGTAGATAATAAATTTTTAAAACAGTGGAAAGAAAGTGTGATATTTCCATATGAAATACGATAGTAGAGTAAGAGCGATGATGCTTGTAATCATGCCAACATTTTCACACAATTTTAACCTTAAAAAATGAGGGCTGGGGAAATTTTTGCAAAAAAAGCAGCAGAATAATGAGGTTGTTTTGTACTTGTCGCAGAAAATTGAAATATGTTGCGTTCCCAAGTCCTCTGGGCTCCAGGTAGTCTGAAACTGTAAATTGTTGACTTCACCGGAAGGTTGTCCCATGAGAACTAGAGTGGCTGAGATATGGCGTAATTCTGACCTTACATGAAACAAGGGAAAACGGAAGAGTGAGAGAAAAGTATTTTCAGAATTCTTTTTGTCTGCTCATAGCGAAAGAGAGAGAGAGGAATGGAATATATATAGCTCTCTGTAAAACACCAAATTTTCTATGAGTAGTCAAGTCCTTGTTGATGTCTTTGAACAGAGGTGAATATAGTCTTGCGAAAAGAAACATGTGTAAAGTGTAGAGAGTTTAGAATTGAATTATCTTTTCCGGTCGTTCTTTTCTTGTCAAGTGTTTCCATAATATCTGCTTAATCTCTTTCATGTATAAATTACATGATTCTGATTAAGAAATGAAATATTTGGTATCGCGTGTAATCTACAGAAAATAATCTGCCGGTTACTGACATTCCGACCGGAATAATATAGGCCTATTTCATATAAATTTATTATCCCATTACACTTATAAAACAACATTTCTTCTATAACATTTTAAAGATATATATATATATATATATATATATATATATATATATATATATATATATAGTAGATAAAGGATTTTATTAGACTAAAAGTAAGGTACATATAATGTTATTTATAAATATGAGTCGCACGGCCAGTAAGTCGTACGTGTTGTTGATAGTCCGTTACAATAAGTTAATATAACTTAAAATAAAAAAAGAAAACACAATAATATTACAATTAGATAAAATACAATTACATCATACATTAACTTCGTTATGTAGAACTATTAATAATTAATGGATTGCAATTTGTTAACATATTTATTTATACATGAATGAGTGTTGTTCTTATTTTCCGCGTTTTCTCCAGAAATTTACCCAAGTTTATCCAATTTTCTGGGCTTACCAATAACTCGTAGCATGCCAATCTTTCACGTTCCAAATCGTTACACTTTCCTAATATATGTATCTCGTCTTCAAAGCTCCCGCAAATTGGACATATTCGCATATCATGATCGTCGCTAATTTTTAAATATTTCCATGCCCCTAACCTAAACCAAGCACGCCCTGATCTCTCTTTAATTCCTAGTTTGAATATATAAGATTCTTTTCCCCAAACTATATATATATATATATATATATATATATATATATATATATAATGTCCACCACTGTGGTCTCGAGGTAGCGTGCTGCCTTGTCACGCAGAGGGCCCGGGTTCGATTCCCGGTCGGGACAGGCTCCTGGGTGAGGTTTTTTCGGGGTTTTTCCTCACTTGTAAGACGAATGTCAGGAAGCATAGGGCCCAACGGTCCCCGAAAATTATCCGGCCATCATCATCATCATCAATATCATCATCATCATCATCATCCTTTACTGGTGTGGAAAGCAACGGGAAGCTACCACACCTATAATTCCTAATAAAGCTGCAAAGCATGGCATGAAAATGCTACGATTGCAGTGAAAGACCTGCCCTCGGACAGAATTACTATGAATGGATGGATATTGATATTAATATTCTGTATCCACGTGATTTATTAATTCCTATTACTATTGTTTGCAGGTACTTTGTCGTGTGTATGAGATTGTACGTGTAGAATACAAGCAAAAGTTTTCAAATAGAGATGCTGGAAGAGAAAAGAGTTTGTCTTGTGGAGATAGGTTTCCAAAGCTGTTACATAGCAGAACTCTGGGGAAATTAGAATACTCCCCATTAACCTGCTTAGTTAGGGAATGGCAATGGGATGTTTTCCCTATCCTGTTCTTTTTTTCTTCCTTCGATTTTCCTATCTCTCTGTTTTGCTTAATTCACAACTTAATCAGAATTACCTCCTATATTCGCATGTGGTAAAAGTGAGACCAAGGTATTTTTTTATGAAATCGCATCGTTACCAGCATAAAGGTGTTACGTGTTCATTGCAACTGGTGGAATGTGCATTTATATGATCAGAACTAGATATGGGGAAATAAGATTTTTTCCCATTTCGTTTTTATTATACTTATTGTCGTGTTCGGGGATAATGGCACATAACTATTTTCAACTCTCTGACTTTCTAGTGTAATATCGCGGATTTTCGTGGCTGGAATAATGTTTCGCTGCAAATTTTACGGCGTCTCTTTTCCACAGTTTTAACATTCATAAAAAAATAATACCTTCTCTGACAGTTCTTGCTCTTTAATTTATATTTATCGAGCAATTTGGCTCAAGCGTAACGTCTGATAATTGTATTCGAGAGTCCCGAGTTCAAACCCGAGTACCGAAAAACTTAGATAGTTTTTTTTCCCTATATCGTAATGCAAATTCTGGCTTGAAATTTTATTACAATGACCTATTTCATCATATCCACTACTCATAGTAGGTCCATCATTTGAAAAAATAGACACCATATGGCGTTAGATAAAAATTTAAAAAAAATCTTTAGTCTGGTAGTGTTGACATAACCCATTGACAAGTGAAACAGTGCTACCAATTAGCCGATAATAATTTTCCCTACCAATTAAAAAGAATATCCCTTATTACCAAGATAATTCCTTACGTTAAAATTTATGATTGTCAGTACTGTGATTTCTACCGTAAATGTTAAAACTGAAATTTGCCTTAATTACTATTAAAAAAATTGAAATGTATTTTCCTCTCATAAATTGTTACAGCCTTATTCTCTTTCTCCAAATTTCTATATTTTCCCATTGTCTCCTTCAATTCTTTCCAACATGTGTATTGAGGTAAATATATTCATCTATTTATCGGAGGCATCCTTATAAAACCTTTTTTACATCCTCCTTCTGTTTTACAAGCAATTTTATTCTAATTTTCCAAAATTGAATATCATTATTTTCTTTTCACTCCATTACGGGTCAGGCCTAGAAGCCTCATGGTCTACCAGTCTCTGCTGACGTCATTTCCACATGTCTCAATTACATTTGTGTGTGATGACCTATCCAGTATAGGGCTGATACGTGGTCAGCATGTCGCATACCTCCCGTTGTAGCTGGTTTTATATCCTGCTATTTTTTGTAGATACCCAAATTCCTCACGATGGTTGGAAGGACACAGGACCAAAACTGACCAAAACTGACCAAAACTCATGAGAAAATTTCTCCCCCATTGGGACTCGAAAAACAATAAGTCTCGAATCTCAGCAGTAAGGTATGATGCCTCAAACCGCTCGGCAACCGCACGGGATTAATTAAGTATTAAATTTATTGTATAAACTTAGCATAATTTAATATTGATATAAGTAATCTTAAAGCTGCGACAAAATCTACTTTAGTAGGCTATCAAGTGACATATACTCCGACCATACACTTTAAAAAACTATGATTTAAATAACGACACTTCGTTCAAATTAACAACTAGCGCATCATGGTGGTCAGCATAGGATACCTCGCGCACTCTAAACTGGCGGATCCATGACGTCATTGTTGCACTTGTGGAAACAAAAGGTGAATTGTTACTACTTACTATTATTATTATTATTATTATTATTATTACTTAAACATATTGACTCGTCTATTATTACTAAGGAGGCATTTCAATTGTGAATTTGTACTTAGAAGGGAGTATAAATCAAAGCAAATATTTTAAATAACTACAAAATTGTCGCTTGTAGCACACGACAGGGATTATTTCAACATACAACAGATATAGCGTTTTCTTTCAGGTCTATACTATGGGTTGGAATTTAGAGTGAGAGATAGTTCTTAGGCTGTAAGACGACAAATATGTAAAGAGCTTTTATCTTTAAATTATTTTTTATTTTTTATGGGGTTTAAGCTTTTTTTTTTATTTCAGGTCCCCACTCGCCAGTTTACAGTGCTCACCTCTCGATTCAAGATACGAGAGTTAAAATTCGTCTGGGTTGATTATTTTAATGTTTCCAATAATTAATTCTCCATGTACTATACCTTCATCAGATAATGGTTAATATTAACTCCCATCACATTCTTTGCCTATCTACTGGATGCTCTCCCTCCGGTTTTCGTTCAGTAAATTTCCATTCCCTATTTCTTACCCTATTCGAGTCACATGTCCTGCCCATCGTAGTTTATGAGGCATAACTGTTCTTATTACATCTGGTTTCCCATAAAGATCACATACGTCACTAGTATATAATCAACTCCATTCACCTGTTTGTATATCTTTGATCAAGAAATTTCTTCATTCTAAAATACTCGTAATATTTTCTCAATGTAAGAAAACATATTTCACATCCATATAATATAACAGGAAGAACAACAGTTTTATGTATTTTTAGTTTAACGTTTTTAGAGAGAAGTTGGAAGGGACAATAGTTCCTGTAATGCTTGATAGCAAACATTTCAACAGTTGAGCCTATGTTTAATTTCTTTCTGCACCTCATTCCTGTTTTAATTTTAAAATTTGCAATCTTTCACCTATCCTCTGCCATTCTGCTATTTGAAACGGTGACTATTTTCAACTAATGATAAAGATATTGGTACCTTCTATTTCATTTTCGGAGCCTAATCAGGAATAGTAGGAACGTCTCTAAGAATGCTAATCCGTACAGAGTTAAACCAGCCAGGATCCCTTATTGGAGATGATCAAATTTACAATGTTTCTTCCAGGTATTTGAATTTAGCCATTTCTTCAATATTTATCTTTTTTTATTAATTGTCCAAATCGAATTTTATTCCGTCTTTGATCCGAGGCTTGAAGTGGGTTACTAGCCCGTTTTCATGGCGGGTTTATTATTCGGGATTTCCTCCCTAGGCCGATTGCCTTCACCCAGCTCCAGAGCTCAGCTTGCCCCGTTGTATTTCGGAGTTGTCTCTACTGGATGGGTTATCTTGCAGGACTAACGAACCCCATCCGCCCGTTTGTCAATCTACAAGGCAGTAGATGTAGAGTTGCCTCTTCCGTCAGGTACACCATACCGAAGGACTCCGTCTCCGCTATATCTGCCGTTGAGGTCTTCACCGTAACCCTGGCAAGGGGCCCTCACAAGGTACTATCAGCTAGGCAAACTGAACCAAGGTTTTTTACGAGGTGTTACTCCTTCCCCTCACCCTTTTTCAACCTGGCTTGGGACAGGCTATGTCGGGTCTTCCTCCGAGGAGTGATTTTGGAAATAAACAGGATGAAAATCCTACAAATTGTGTTTAAGAAGAAGAAGAAGAAAAGGAATTTTATTATTGAATTATTGTTCTAGGTATTTTAATTTAGCCACTTCTTCAAAATTTCCCTTAGTTTTTTTTATTTATTGTCCATTTCCATTATAGATCACAATAGAAAATACTCATAATACCCCAAAAATAGAATGCCATATATATATATATATATATATATATATATATATATATATATATATATATATATACAAATGTCAGGAAAACTATAAGGCCCAAACAGTCCCCGAAATCATATGGCCATCATCATCATCGTCATCATCCTTCACCGGTGTGGAAAGCAACGGGAAGCTACCACACCTACAATTCCCTAGCAAAGCTGCAAGCATAGCATGAAAGTGCTATGATTGCAGTGAAGGACCTGCGTTCGGGCAGAATTACTATGGATGGATATATATACGTACAGAGGTTGTTCGGTGGATGAATGTATTTATCACAGTGCGAATCGATAAATGGATAATTAATATGTGTTAAGTGTATTATACATTCTCGGAAATAGAAAATATTAGATTACATTTCTTCTTTTCAAACCTCTCCTCGATCCAGTTAACAGCCGCTACCCACATACACTGTTACGATCTACTCAACCGTTTGTGAATTAATTATTCTTTCTTTTTCAAAGGTTTCACATGCTGTTTGTGGTTTAGATTCACGTAGTTGGTTATTTTTTTCCAATTAACGGAAATAAAAAGTAATGAATTGAAGCTGGAACTAAAAAAGAAAATTACAAAGTGTTTAATGAATAGTTATTGATTAAAACTAAAGTAGAACACACAGGCTGATACTAATTTTATTTGATGTTAAACTTTTAAAATTATTCAAAGCAACGCGTTAAATTGAATATGAAATTAAAAAGTTTTTAAAGAGCAATTTTACACTTGTATTAGTTTCAGTGAGTGGAATGGAAAGTTTTCTGTCTCCAAGTTGTGGTGTTAAAAAATTGTTTGCAACTTTAAAGCAGGTAGCCAAGCCTTTAAGTAGCAGAATACATAATGAGCTATTTTCCTAAAACAATAAGGAAATAGATGTTATCTTCAAGTTTAAAAAAGCTAGTATTTTCTGTTAGAGCTTTATGGAATTATTATAGGCCTGCTTAACAAGATAGCATGCTGTATAGTCGTATATATTATACTTTTATCGCTTTTATTATTAAATTGACTGATTACATTTGAATCCTATTCTGTTTTCATAAAGTTTCGAATTACTCGGTCCACTTTAGATCCAGATAAAGTCATCACCGTCGGCCGCGGTGGACTAGTGGTTATGCTCCTTGCCTCTGGTCCCAAGGGTCGCGGGTTCAAACCCGGCCGGGGTCGATGGATTTAGGACGGAAAAATCCAAGGAGCAAGTCCTCCGGGAGGGACTTTAAGCCGTGAGTCCCGAGTCTGAAGATTTTCAGGCTCGTAAAAAAATCCTTAAGCCTGAATGAAAAGCCCTCTAAGCAAAATTTACCGAATATTCCCGTCCTAGTACTACCTTGGTTTCCTGGATGTCAGTATGAGGCGGAGCATTGACCACGTACCACTCAAAATGACATCTATACGAAAACAAGTGTAACTAAATTAGTATGGTTCAAATTCTTCCCTGTAGGGGGAGAGCGCCTAAATCTCTGTAAAGGGAAAACATAGGCTTACAATACAATACAATAAAGTCATCACCTCACATGCAACTAACCCGGATTCGATTCCTGGTTTTGGCTAAGGTTTCCTTCCGTGGTTTTCCTCACCTGTAAGATAAATTTGAGAAAACTATAATATTGTGAATTCGATAATTTAGAGACAAGCTGATTCTTGTGTGACAAGAAATGAGTCACCATTTTGATATTTGTCGTATAACACATGATGATAATATTCCATCCATAGTAATTCTGCCCGAAGGCAGGTGTTTCACTGCAATCATAACATTTTCATGCTATGCTTTGCAGCTTTACTAGGTATTTATAGGTGTGGTAGCTTCCCGTTGCTTTCCACACCGATGAAGGATGATGATTATAAGATGAATATGAATGATGATGATTGCGATGGCCATATGATTTCGAGAACCGTTTGGGCCTTAAAGTTTTCCTGACATTTGTCTGACAGGTGAGGAAAAACCCCGATAAAAACCTCACCCAGAAAAACTGTCCCGAGCGGGGATCGAACCCGAGCCCGCTGCGTGACAAGGCAGCACGCTACCTCGAGATCACAGCGGTGGACATGCTAATTTTGAATGCATACAATAGTGAAATTTGAACTTTTCTCTTTCCAGGATCGTTGGAATTATATTTCTATTTTTTGTAGTTTGGAAGGAATAAATGTTTGAAGTCTGTTCCTTCTTTCTGAATAGCCCTGTATTATATTAACAATTTTATCGCTTTTATTATTACATTTACTGATATCACATATGAATCGTATTCTCTTTTCACACAGATTCGGTCCACCACTTTAGTCATTGCCTCACACAACTTTCCCGAATTCGATTCCCGGTCCTGGCTAAGATTTTCTTCGGGGTTTTCCTTACTTTTAAGACAAAAATGCCACGAAACTATAATACTCAAACAGTCCCGGAATACCATATAAAAATCAAAATCGTTCATATAATTTTGAAATTATTTAATATGAATATATAGGAGAATTACATTTCTAGTATTAATTGATCACTTTGTCTCGGAAGTGACCTTGTAGTTGAGGTAATTCATCCGCAGAGGCGTTCTATGTTCTTGTGTGATCAAAAATACGAGTATATAGCGCCTGCTTATAACTAAATTGTTATGATTCCATTTTATATGACAAGTGTGTGTATATATTATATACGGAATTTTGTGACAGATATCATATGATAAAGTAATAAATATGAAATTATTGTATTGTCACGGGTCCTCTACAACTATCAAAGTTTCAAGTCGATCCAATGATTTGAAGTGGGTGAAAATCGCGTTGAAAGATTCCGTTGCATAGATAGATAGGTAGATAGATACAGGTCAAGCTAATATAAAGCGTGTAAAAAGACAGAAATCCATCGCAGCTTATAGTAAAGACAAGTAATGTACTTTCCTCCATGCACGGTGCGTGCGCATTTCAACTTATAATTCCATTTTATCAATTTTTCAGGAGAGCTTAAATAAGTTTTGGGTATTACCCAATTATAATCGTAGCACTGTTTTGAAAAAATGGGTTTGACACCTTTCTCTCCACAAAATGTACAATTTTATGTGTGAAACTGATACAGAAGATGAGGTAGAACACAATGTATACAAAAACAGAGTCATGTTAAATATTCAACAGAATTATGTTTTTTTATTTGCATATGTCATTTTGCAATCAGTTCGTAACAAATTATGCAGTTGGAAAAACAGTTACTTGACGATATGTTGGGTGATAAATGATAACGAAACTTCAAGATAGTTCTTAAACCTAAAATTAACCTTAATTCCAGACATTGGTGACCACAGAAATAGTTCCTTTTATAGTAAAATGTCTCTGTTCTTACCGGGACTATCGTAAAATGAAGAAGAGAGCTCAAGTTTGAAACTATGGAGTAATT